>JADFUC010001492.1:0-540954 GCA_019722365.1 Lithospermum erythrorhizon
CTACACATCAACATACTTCTCACACATGCACCTCTCTTAGTTCAATCTCCTCCTTACTGGTGGTCAACAACATAAGGTGGATAAACTAATCATCCATTTCTCAACATCTTACGGGCAACTAAAGCATTTGCATAAAGAGGAAGTAAATTCTTTTCAACACCTAGGAAAAAGATCTCAGACTTTTCAGACTAGATATTTTACCTTCTTAAGATGACAATCTATCAATGTGACATGCCCCTAACCAATCCATCCCCAAAATAAGCAAGTCAATAAGGTCAAAATCATTCATCTCAAAAGGAAGTAAACGTATCCACTCCCCAGGTCGGCCGCCTCCGAAAAAGTAGAGTCAAGAAAATCCCGAACACTGCATCACCAAAATCGATGATCTACCCGCTTAAAACTACTCTGCTCTTCCCCAAAAACATGATTACATATAATATTTCCTAAAATAATCACACTTTAAAAATTTACAATCCATCAGTGATATCTAACCAACCAACTTCATATATATACAACACTTAAATAATGCCAAGGTTACAAAAGTGAGTAAGATCAGACTCGTAATACAAAATGACAACCGCCGACAAGTGCTAAAGGTCGACAATAAAGTACAACAATCGAAAACAATGACAACACATCAAAATCGCATCAGCGAGATCCTCTCTCGGCCACCCGAATGCCACCTAGCCACTTCCTGAACAACCTCCAACGCCTCTTGGCTCAACTAGTCAGTCTCATTAACCCGGCACAAATTAAATGCCGCCCCAAAAGTCGGAAAAGGGGTGTGCTCGTGGTTCTTTTAGTGAACTTAACAAATGGGTGAACTTAAACCATACGCCACTTAATAATAAACAAATTAACATGAGGAAGCCAAATACGCATATATATATAGATATATAACCTGGACTACTCAAATTAAAAGCTATTTATACTTTCAAAGAAAAATTCTCATACATCACACGGCATAACATAATATAGTGGTCTCTGGCCAATGAATACAACTAACTAAATAAAATCACACCAAACCATGAAATTTATAGTCACAAGAGACCCAACAAAAACTATACTCTAGTCATCAATCACTATCAACTGGGATACCATCCGATTCTAACTGACGCATATGCTCTCAACCAAGTTAATCTACAACGCCTTATACCGAAGTATAATCATTGATAACTAACGCCTATACCTAAGTATAAAGTCGATAAACAACGCCTTATACCGAAGTATCGATAAACAACACTCTTATAATCAAGTATAAAATGATAACCAACGCTCTTATGATCAAGCATAAAGCCGATAGATAACGCTCTTATACCAAGATAAAGTTCGAGCAACCAACGCCGTTATTACCTAACCCATGACCTTCCCAATTTAGGTCATCCTAATACTCAAGTCACCTCAAGACATACATAATCTCCTGAATTATCACCCTCAATAACCATCTACTCTTACTCCCCAAACAATATCCAAGCACACGCCTAAAACATCTCTACAATCGTAAGTTAAACACAATCACGACAAGCACAATAGAATACATAAGCGTCGGCTAAGGCCACAGAATATCAACAAAGGTCGACAAGGCCACGTAAATTAGAAATAATTTGGGAGTTCAAGCCATTACTTTACCTCAAGCAATCTTCAACGCCACAAAATATAATCACAATATCATATCATGGCTCACACAAATGAATCACACATAATCATATAACAATTACATGTATATCATTCTCACGTAATCATAACACAAATGACATGTACATCATTCTCACATAATCGCATCTACAATAACATGTTCACAATAATAAAAGTAAGTACGTATGTAACACCAAGCGAGATAAGCATCACCTCTACTACATCACAAAAGTCCTCACGGCTGAACGCGATAACGAACGTGCCCCTTCCCGCGGGTCGAGGCCTAACAACACCCAGAAAGTATACTGTGAACTAATACCAAGCACTACGCTCTTGAATAAATACCAACTCTAATCGGAATGATTTCTAAACGGTCTAAGATGACGGGTAAACTATCTAATTATAATCAACGGACACAACCAAATCGATCCCCTCAAATTCCATCTTATTACTTGTCATTACAAATCAACTTATAGAGTCATTCTAGTTAATCACAAGTCATTAATTAACAACCTATACTCCAAAATGACACTACAACTCAACTTGGAATTAACACTTTTCAACCTAACTCCCTTTAATCAATTTTAAATAACCAATTTAACATCACAACAACTACAATAAGGTCCCAATTATACTCCCTACACATTTAAAAGTCTTATAAAAATATCACCCAAGAAAAAGTCGACAAAAACCTAGAAAAGTCAACTCGCCCATAACATCCTCAACGAATTTCTAAATCATGAAATTCATCACTTATATACATCATGTAACCTATAACCAACCAAGATTCATCATAAAAATTGAATTATATGGAAAAGTCAACTAAAAGTCAATTATGTCAAAAACCCAAGAAATATCTCAAAGACTCTTGAACTTTCATACCTTAACTCAAGAGAAGGATGGGAGAACGATATTCTACAAACGTATCTCAGCTTGAGCGACAATCGAAGAGAGAAATGGAAGAAGAAATTTTCAAGGGGAGTGGGGGTGAATCTCGCCCAAAACAATGTTAAGAAGAAGAAGCATGGCAATGGGTGATGACGCTGGAAGATAAGTAATGGATAGATATTTGCATTCGAGTCCCGTCAGTTTCTAAGCACTTCTCCGCTTATCGCATCAAATCTCAACGAACCCGATTCCAAAGATAAAATTTTCCATGGCAAAACTACTAAATTATAAATGTATTCTGCCTAAATAATTTAATAAATAATATTATCATCGAATTATTATTTATACTATCACGGTCCCACCGAATCGAAAAATTTCTAAATTTTTTTTCTTTCAACGAGCGGGTTATTACAAGAAAGCCATTCCCGCATATTGATTTCCAATACTTAAGTGGACAGCTTTCTAAGTAAATTATCAATCTTATCAAACTTCTACCGGCTATAAGTGACAAAAAGGCATGTAAGAATTTCTCGAGTTATCTAAATATTACTGAAAATTTCGTAGATATGAAAGAAACAGTTGCACCCTCGAATCAAAACAAAAATTTTTGCTTCCGCCACCCACACAAATTTAGAGTGCACTACATGACTCGAGAATCCTTAGCCTCTGGGTTGGCACCGCAAATACCGACCGCGACCAAATTCCAAAGACCACCCCACTACTCACAATATTTACCCCGACTATTTCAACCTCCATCCGAGTTTCCACAACACTAACCCGACCTCAACGACTTCCCTTGAGAACCTCCTCTAATCGGGTCAGACTGAGTAAATGCCAGTACTTCCATCAACACCTTTGCCTCTCGGGACAATTAATAGCACGTGCCCTTCTCGGCTACTGAGCAGTCATCAGACTGTAACTCCGGCCACATCATTCCACAACTTTATAACATTTACCATCACGGAAACACTATTGTTATTTTTCCTCCCCTAATAACCCCTCTCAGATCCTCCGAATCGACTAAGCATTGGGCATGCATAAAGCAGCCGCTTAAATCGGTAATTAGCAAGCAGGGACCGAACCCACTGGCTTAACGACCGGCAATGCAACGGACGCCCCTCGGGAAACCATAAATCGACAACCACCCATCCTAGAAACAACATGTCTTCCTCTTTTCTCCCCACTAACTCGATGCTCAACCAACTCCATCTCTACCCATAGCGCATCATTCAATAATTCATGAAAGGTTGCAAAATTCTTGAGTGACAATCTCTGCCACGGATTTCTAACGCATCATGCCCCTGATCTCTCTCGATTTCTCTCCTCTCGCTTAGCATTTATCGTTAGAATCTATTATGAATTATATTTGCAATTAAACAACAATTCACATCCCGGATCCTCAAAAATGATATAAATTAATCTAAATACATATACTTAATTTCCATGAATACTGCAGCATTACATAGTAATGTGAAGACAATCGAAATCACCCACTTCAAAAACCAAGCCTCCCGTGAGTCCCTCAGAAAACACTCTCCGATCGCTTGTCCAACACCAAGCATTGCCGCCTAGATTGCATATGAAATCTGACCGAGCACTCAACTTGCTAAAGTTTTATGAACAAACGGAAGAAAACCTTCCAAACGATGGTGAGGGGGCAGGTTTTTCTTGAGAGAGGCAAGTGGTTTTTTGATTTCATGAAATGAAAACCCTTGTCTCTCTTTAAATACCAAATGTCTAATTCCACCCATAAGAACTCGTTAAGAAATCAGCTTAACTCATGAATTTAATTAGACCTCATATGGCTTCAATCAAATAACGAGTCACTAGTGAGTTGTCTATTTTAATTATCTTGAAAAGTCAATTAAGATACTAGCGAAGTCACTATTATTTAAATTATCAAGTTATTTTATCATTTAATTTAATTGATTAAAATTGGTAAGTTTAACCACCGATGTTCATCAAAGATATTCATCAAATATATAAATATCAGAGATACATCTCTCTCAATATACAGTCTCAAGTAATTTCATGTACTTAAATATAATTCGAGTATCATCAGACATACATGACCTTCTAGGCCGATAATAAGTAAGTTCTATAAATACACCGACCAATTACAATTATTATAACGACACGAGTAAGATCTAGCAATCGGCCATAACCCCTTAAATTATCATGAGAACCCAAACTAGTAATATACAATTACTAAGGCGAACACTAAGTTCCAAAGAGAATCACATTTAACCAACCTGTAAAATTAATCAAGGGCCACAATTGTCACAACGGAATAATAAAAAGGGAATCAATTTCATTGATTTTCAACACTCCCACTTGTCCTTGACGACACTACAATCTCCCTTTAACACGCGATATCTAGTCGTAGGCTAACCATAAAAGTTGCACGCTTAAACACCCACAACTTTCTTTTACTCTAGTATTTAATCGGACAAAGATTATGGTGTCCCATAAACGGCCCAGAGAATCCTGGAGCAGGCCTCGAGATCTTCCTTAGATATCAAGGACGGATAACCGTCCCAATATATCAACATCTATCGTTATACTCATCAAGGCGATCCATATGTAGTTATAATCCCACTTAAGGTAGACGCTTCGTCATAGTCCAAGCATGTAGCTTATAACATTTATAGTTATATATCGTAGGTCTAAGAATTGTTTAACCTAAAATTCTAAACAAATATCATAGGACATGATATAGATATCTTCTATGAATTCATTTTGTCATACCAAACATGTGGACTGCAGCCCACGGTATCGATCTGGCCTCCCGTGAGTTAACGTGATCAATCTCGATCAATAACCGCACACCATGTTAGTCACTGATGCTTGCCGCCCTAACTATCGCACCGACCAAGGCCTTGGCTATCCTATGTTTCTAGGTTTCAAGAGGTATAATCAATCAACACCACATGCTGCCCCAGAAACATGCATCAAATCCGCGGATTTAACTTTTCACTCATCGAGGATGGCTAATACATGTCTATTATATATTTCAACGGCCCGTGAAATAAATAACGGTAATTATATCAATGAATTATGCATTCATATAGTTTAGTTAACAATCGATTAAATACAAAAGAAACATTTGTTTTAATCAATTACTAACTTATTCCGTAAAGTGAATGAACTAGCTCCCACCTAACTTCTTTGCCAATGCTCGCTTCCTTCATTAAGCTCGTGAAAACAAACTGTTGAATCATTGGGAACGACATCTCAACTCGAGATGCATGCTTAAATCTATACATAGATCCTTTAAGTCACATGAATTTGTGTCATTTCGTGACACGAAAGCAAATGAATAAAATGATTATATCACATCCTTTATTAGAATACTACTTACGTGTTAAATTTCTCATATTCATCAACCTGCCTCGCAAATGTTAATCATTGACGACTAAGATTATCCCTCGACATAGTCATGCACCCACTACGATCAAACGGGTTTCCCCAACCACTGGGTTCTATCATCGGGTAGTTTACAACACACCGGCAAGTAACACACATCTGCCTTATTAAATGCATATTCTTTTTAACAAATAAAAACAAAAATAGATCAACTAGTCAAGTTGTAATACCAGTTCAAGTTTCCTTTAGTTTACTCATCGAAAGATACTAGACTTAGTCCTATTATTGAAATTTTACATTAGCTTTTCATATATGGTTAAATCGCCCATAATGCTATACTATCACATTTAGTTACATGTAAGATCAACAACCTATCCATTCCATGTAACTATAGTTACTTCTATTCCTTTAAAGTTACTACCAAGCGTATCTCGAATCCGCGTGAATACCTTAAGAAAACTTCACAATTCCAATCACGGAATCACGCTACGCCATATTATTGTGTACAACACAATTTACCTCGACGCGTACACGGTGAATCATATTATTTGTATTAGACTTCAACCACTCTCATTAATGCGAGGCCTTACTACATGATCGGACCTCTAACAAAGAGCTTGTCTTGTCAATGTTATAACTGCCTATTTATAGAATTTAATCTATTATGATTTCAATCACCGAAAGCTCATGACATCTTAAACTTAACAAGCAAATGTCATGCAAGCTCACATATATATAATGTGACTGATTATAGCATATGTCACATATATGTAGCTGGACTCACAAATGTACAAGAATCTAATCACTTGATACCTTTTAAGGTTGTAGGAAGATTTCTTAAACATTTAGTGTATTAAACTTCATTTATGCAGTAATCACTGACCTTTAAGGAACTCAAGGCTCTTCATCACTCTTGATTCTTATTGATTTTCATCAAGTATCAAAGTGATGAATTTAACTCCATTATACTCAATCTTAAGTTTGCAACTTTAGATTCTAGTAGTATAGAAACTTTTTTTTATATTCTCAATAGACTGGAGTTCCAATAACCACAAGCCAAGTATCCATCATCGCCGATCATTCTCTAGGAACATTCTTTTGATCATTTGCTTAGACCCACATGTTACAATCCTATGAATAGCAATAAGAAAGTTTGAAATAAACATGAGCAAATACCAATGAATGTTTAATCTTGGTTTCTCAACCAAATGTACGATCAAACGGCTCATTCATGATCGACAGTTTAATGAGAATACATTTATTTACTTGGATGATCACCATCCGTAATGTAAAAAGAGAATGGGCTCTTACTTAATGAATCACCATCCGGTAACATATATAATAGAGTTTTATACTTAACTCCATGTATTCACATCTTATTTTATTTAAATGACCTCGTTGATTTATTGGAGTATGATTTATTCATTTTTGTCATATTTGTATCAATGTGATGGCTTTAAATGCACGCAGTGGACACTCGATATAACCGAGCTACTAATGCATTCAGTTTCACATATTTATTTCACTATTTGTACTTCACAACGGGGGTACCTATATATATATACAAATTGCACAATATAGTGTATGGAAACAAATACCGGCTTCCTTACGGTTATGTACAAAATGACTTGATATCAACTTTGATTCAAGTTAAATTATGTCTACTACAAAGTGACATAATACTAACTTGTCCTATACGAGACGCTTTCAAAGTCTCTGCTTTTTATCAAACACAACTTCGAGTTGTCTCACGCTTGAATATAGTTTAAAGGTAGCGCCAGGAACGGCCTCGCCCTGTTGGACCTCCTATGCTGTAATTCATCATCAACTGAATAATCAGAGTCACCAACGATGGATAACGATAAAAATGACTTCATTTAACGTGATAATAAAAATAATACAACTCGTCCATCGGGTGAACTAACCAACACCACAACAACTGAAAAGTAATAATATAAATACAACATCAAACAATTTGTTTTACAACTCGAGACAACAATAATTATTACGTACAACAAAAACTCCAAAGAATATAAAAGTATGACTGTTGAGGTCTTCAAGCCACCATCGCCACCTCCGCGGGTACGCAGCTACTCGGCCAATGCATCTCGGTCATCCCGCAACAACCTAGGCATAAAACGCCCGCCCATAGGGAAATAGAGCTACCTAAAAAGTCGCGAATACAAATATCATAGAAGCTAACCTACCACCATACAAACAAGGATACCCTCAAGTACCTTACCTATTTAAAGATTATATACCTCAAGAGTTATATTTTATATGTTACCACCACAATATAAATTCCTTCCTTTAACGGCTTTCCAACTAACAATCGATAATCCCAAAAGCTATTCTCTACTTGTTATCTTTCTTAAGTATAGCTAATTTCCGACATAATATACAACTCAAACATACAACAACTCAAACATATATCTCAACATCTCATCACTCAAGCATACACAACTCAACCACTCAACTCCCAATTATAGTCATACACCTCCTATGACATCTAAATGTTTTTCATAAGACCCTCCAAATCGTTTCATTTTCTTAATACAACTGAGCAACGTATATCTTAAAATCAAGATAACTTAAGTACGGAATTATCTCACCAAATTCTATTTAGTCTATGGAACTTATTCACCTTTAACGGTATCAACGCTGCCAGTCGTATCATAACTTATATACTAACACGCTTCGATCCAACTTCTTCCAATGTATATAAAATATCATCAACATCGCCTATGTATTAGCATGAACGAGTCTATAATTGCATCTAGTGTTCTTATTCAAAAGTTATCTCACCCATTAACCAACCTCCTAACTCTTAACCTTGGTAAAGGATGTATAACGATTTTATACCAACCTGTGGATCCACAAGAAAATCTAATCATACCAATAATCAACCAAACCTAATTGACATAATTTCATCATGGCAACATCTAAGTATAATCAAATGACAATATCCATAACCAATAAATGAGTCATAAAACAGATCATACAACACCATAGAAAAATTTAAACAACATATCAAGATATAATACAAAGTCTCAATAAGGCACACCATCACCCAGAATAAAATCACAGAGACTCAACAACGACTATAACTCTAGTCATCAAACCATCTATCTCTCATATCTCCACAACTATACCAACTCTAACGTGCATATGCTCAACTGCCTACCCGCAAAGCACGGACCACCGCTGATATAACACTTCTCTTTATACCGTAGAGTATGCGCCAACACCAACAATGCACACAGAAAGGTGATAATAGATCTCACTACACTTATACCGAAGTATAAGGCCAACACCGACAATGCACATAGCAAAGTGATAATAGATCTCACACTGCACTTATACCGAAGTATAAGGCCAACACCGACAATGCACATAGCAAAGTGATAATAGATCTCAGTGCACTTATACCGGCATATGGGCAATAATCGACAACGCACATAGCAAAGCTGGATAATAGATTCATAGCTTATATCAAAGTATAAGTCCAACACCGACAATGCACATAGCAAAGGATAATAGATCTCAATCGCATCTTATACCGGGCAGCCAACAAATACATACATATCCTCAAGTAAGGAAGGAGATTCACCAAACCCCTAATCATCCTTAACCATGTGGTCATATCCTAATACTCAAGCCTACCTCAAAGTCACGCATAACTCCAACCAACACCTCCTCCCAACAACCAACTACTCCTCTCAAACAATATCAAAGCACACAACTAAGACATCTCACAATCATAAATCAATCACAACCCCGACAAGGCCATGAGTTATGTGCGCCGACAAGGCCACAAAAATACCAAAAAGTGCCGACAAAGCTTTTATTGTAAATAAAAAGGCCGACAAGGCCACAGTTATAAAAAACGTAAGTCGAGAGTTCGCTATTACTTACCTCGCTAAATCTTCAACGCCTATACAATATATTAATCATATAATGGCTCACACAATTAAATCACACATAATCATCCAACAATTACATGTATACCATTCTAAGTTGTACTCAGTTTACCGGTATTTACTCTCGCTTGTAGCCTCAGCCGCATAACTATCTGAGATATGTTGTATATATACATGGAGTTGGATGGTTGACATCACCTGACGGTGGATCAGAATTTTAAAAACCTGCTTGTAATGTTAATTGTTAATCAAATTTTTGGATAAAATGTGTAGTTCTTAACCGAAGCCGCCCATCAATACGGTGACTCGGTGTTCTAATTGTAATGATTCTCACCTCAGGGCGGCCGACCTAGGGCGGGTCGTTACACACTCAACCTGCATGTCGGATGCCAAGGAATGCTTTTGTTTCATCACACCATGAACCATGTTCATCTTGTTAAAGAAACTAATACCAATCACATGTCTTGAGATGTAGATACACAACATTCAAAGACTATCTCAAACTATTTATTATTTATGCCTTTGGCGGCTATATAATACTTAATATACTGTCTTCATGGCATCATCACCTTTGATCGAAAAAATTAATTATCCTTCAATCATATCATGTGACTTTTGTTCACTTGAACCAAAGTTCATGCAACGTGACAAACATGATTGAATCAAGTCTTAAATATTTGTGGTATTTAAAGTTTGTCCTCTATTAAAGATACAACCGATTACAATAGTCAAGATCGCTTGTAATACTTTGTTTCAACAAGTCATTCGGATTTCACTTAACTTAGTTTATTTCACATTATAAGGTTATGCATTTAGTTTGCCCAATGAATGGTGAAAGAAAAAGGTAAACTAAATATGCCAAACATAATAGGAAATATGCAACTTAAAATAAACAGAGTAGTTCAAAACAATCCATACGTATTTAGAAATAAATTGTAAATATAATAATTCAAGATTTCAAATCTCACAAAATGCATAGCGATCAAGATCTACTATACTGGATTCAAACGCAACACCGCATACATTTAATTCAAAAAGATAATAAAGAGGGTTATCCACCATGTGAACACTACATAACTCTTGTGTCACTAGCATACTATTCAAGATGCTACCTGACTTTTGTATTTCTGAAAAACCGGTTAAGCATACCAAAACCAAATAGTTACTTGGAGTGATCATCTGAAGCCCACAACGCTAGTGGAAATCAATTCAACATGATCCATTTTCATATCAAATTGCAAAACTATAACACCAAATGCCCATCACAAGGTGCCGAGATGTAAATGATTTCAAATCCTTTAAAATTGGCTTGACATTTTTCTTAAATTTTAATTGGTGAGATTAATGTTATTTAACTATATTTAACTACGCATAGATAGCATATATTCAAGCAAATATGCACAATACGAAAACAAATAAATAACACACATTTGTGTGAGATATGAGCATGATCCCTAGGACCTATAACATCACTTAACAAGTGAAATAAATACCAACATAAGTCCTATTACAAAGACTTTTAGAAGTGCAAGTCTTCAGATTCTTCACCTCCTTTGAAACTTCAAGTTCTACAAGCGCCGCCTTCAAGGAAACGCCATCTTCAACGCCACCACACAGTATACTACTCTTAACCCAACTTAGACAACACTCAAAGCTCAAGGGTAAATGAATAAAAGAATAAAGAAATACGACTCATTGTGTCAAGCATAACATTTCCCGTACGCAAAACCGCGAAATAAATAAAACGGGTCATATCTAAATACCTCCTTTTCATTCCATAACAATATATATAGGCAAAATATTAAAACAAATAAATACACTTAATTTCATATATATTAAATGAAATAAATTAAATGTGTTCAATTGACTAATTAATTCATTATTTTTACAATTAATTATCAATTAATGTAAATTTTCAATTTAAATATATTCACACATGATTAATAATACTATTACAATACTACCAACCACTCAAATCATGGAATAATTACTTTCAAGTAATTAACTCCAAAATTCAAAATTTAAAAAGTTACCATGAAATGATATTTTCAATAATTATCAATTAATGAAAATAATTATGAAAGGGAAATATAAATCAAATTTAATGCTATTCAAGATATATATTCAATTACCTTAATGACAAAATTTATGATTTAATATTTAAAACCAAAATTAATAAATATCAATAATTTTAAAAACCAAAAAAATTACATAAAATACATTTAGGATTTTCTAAAAAGGGACGACGAACTTCAACGGATAAACGCATCGCTGCCACCCACAAATACACGCTGCGTGGGCGCCGAGTATGGCCGATGAGCCACTGGTGGCCGGGATCGTCCTAACCGAGCCCGGATGCTTCCACACTAAGTCCTCACAAGTCACACGCACATTGGTAAAATTAATTTCGCTTTCGCATTAATTACAACTTTGTAAAACGTGATTTCGAGGCTCAAAATTCAAAAAAAATTGGGATTCAACTTGAACATCAAATATCATTATTGAACACGCCCAATTGGAATTTCATCAAAACACTTCTAGTTTTATTAAATCAAAAACAATTCAGAATTCAATGAATTTTCTAGTACTTAAAAATTCAAAAAACTGAAAACATTTTAGACGAGCCTCAAAGGGCAGCTTTAAAAATACTTATTTAATTTCTTAATTTTCAAAATTTCTAGTCTCTCAGAATCGAAAATGATTCTACCTAAAATCCAAATGCAAATTAATCAAGTTTTAATCCCTTCATTTCATGAAACAATGAATATCAAATCATCAAAAATCAATACAATACTTTGATTTATACAAATTATGGATATATGCACAAAATGGGTTGATATTTTCATATCATATATTCATCAATTGAATATACAAATCATGAATCAATCAAATTAATTAACAACTACGAATACACACAAATGAAATGAGATAAAATACATCAACTTTGAGTAGGCTATGAGGCCACTGAATCTAGTATGAATTATATTTGTAATTAAACAACAATTCATACATCCCTGATCCTCAAAATGATATAAATTAATCTAAATACATATAATGACTATATGAATACCGGAGTACTTACATAAAGAAATGGGAAGGCAATCTAATCACCCACTTCAAAACCAAGCTCTACGAGTCCTCAAGAAACACTCTATAATCTTATTGTCCAACACTCAAAAGATGTCCTCTACATCAGACACACCATGAGAGAATCGAATTGAGCACTTGAACTTGCTAGATTTTTTTATGAACAAAAAGAAGAGAAAACCCTGTCTCTCTTTCTTTTTAAATACCAAATGCCTAATTCCACCTCAAGCAACTCTCCGGCAAGAATCGCTTAACTCTGCTAACTTAATTAGGACCGTTATGGCTTCTAATCAAATAACGAGTCACTATGAGTTGTTCCATTTTTAATTATCTTGACAAATGAAATAATGAGTCACTAATTTGTCACTATCGAATAACTTATCAAGTTATTCATCAATTTCACTGCTAATTGATTAAATCCTGTAAGTTTAACCAATTGATGCTCATATCAATATATATTCATCAAATATATAAATACGGGAGAGATACATCTCTCAATATACAAGCCTCGCTTTTAATTTCATGCATGAAATATAATTCGAGTATCACCGTATGTGTGTGACCTTCTAGGCTCGATAATAGTAAGTTCTATACAATAATAATTGACCAATTACTATTATTATAACGATTAACGAAAAGATCTAGCAATCGCCATAACCCCTTAAATTATCATGTAGAACCCAAACTAGTAATATACTGGCTTCAAGGTGAACACTAAGTTCAAGAATCACATTTAACTAACCCGGAGCAAATGAATTGGATACACAATTATCGCAACATGACATTAAAAAGTGAATCAATTTACTGATTTCCAACATTTACCTATGAAGTAAACAAAGATAGATCACCGAATCTTTTCATAGTCATCTATATTTCTCGCCTCGCTTGTTCGGATCACTCCTTTTCTAAAGCCGACATGTGCACTCTAAGACAAAATCTTTCAAACAGCCTAATAAATCCATCCCACATCACCGGTAACCGTCTGAACAAGAACCAGCATTCAGGTATTACCCTTTTCCACCAATCTCGAGCTCCACCATGTAATCTATAAACTGCAAATGTGGTCCTCAACTCTCCATTAATTCCCATAGGCTCAAATATGCTCTCCAAATCTCGGATGAACTCTAATGCCTCGGATGTGAATCACCAAATAATCCTCATGGTCTCGCCGCAAACGGCTAAATAAGTTTGCTTTGCGCCCACTTCATGTCCCGCGATAGCTAATACGCCTCGATAGTTTGCTCGGGCAGCCCACTTCCACACTAGGCTCCACACGCCTGGCCAATGCTATCCACATTTTCCCATCTCTTACACCTCTACCTCTTCTCGGGCACCTTCCCGCAAAATTCTCCTCTCGGGCCGCACCTCTCACGCACCTCTCGTAGCGCTCCAAACGGTAATAGACCTACGCGGCGACATCCTCTACGCTTCAATGATCTATCAATGTAAAGGAAATATTAGACTTCACTAGAAGACTCCAATATCGCCAACTCCCCCAACTAATATAAACCCAAGCACATAACCAATAATAAGACACCATAAAGACCTTAAACACGGGCTCATATACCAAAAATCGAACGACTCCACCCCAGCTCGTCGCCTGAGGTTAAGATCATCAACAACCTGTACACCGGAGTCACCAATCGATGGATAACCACATAAAATGACTTCATTTGATATTAATAATAATACTCTTACCCATCATACAACTCACAACCCACCCCCTAAACACATCATTAACATAAACATACATCAACTAATACAACCAAACAATACAAATATGTCTCCACAATCATCATAATAGTAGTACGGTCTCACACGAATTTCAATACAATAACATCTCGAATTCTAGAAAATATAACATGAGGAAACAATAGGAGAAAGACTGGCTGAGGACTTCCTAGCGCGACTCACCACCTCACCTACGATCTTATTCAAGTACCGTCAACGCAGCCTCTCAAAGAACCTCACGATCACTCCTAAACTAGGGCATAAACGCCCGCCCATATACAAGTGGAGTAAAAGAAATGTTTCCAGCCAATAAATACCACTCTAATAGTATCCAAACCACATAATCATACTCTTATATATAAGAACATATGAGTGTAATATTAATGAGGCTATTCATAAGAAACTACTCCCAAATTACATAATAACCTCTTATTCAACATCACTACAAGATCAACATAACACTCCACACATATATTTATAACCATCAACAATGCATAATCAAATATTCATTCAAATAAAACAACATCAAAACCTCCATCCACACATCCATCCACCAACCACACATCCACAAATACACACATCTCCCAACACATATATATACATCAGAATCCTCCCGACCGAGGCTACCCCCTCAATATGCATATCACACCAAACCTCCTCGAATATCTCGTGGCTACCCCCTCAATATATGCATATCACCAAACCTCCCGGCCGAGGCTACTCCTCAATGCTATATATCATTTCACCCAAATCAACTCGCAAAAAAATACACGCATCAACAACAAACAATACACGCCTACACGCGATAATCACACATAACAATTATAGTATAATCATAAACAACTACAACAATCTCATAACATCAATCTCTAATAACTCAATATACATTCCAATGTAACCACATGACAAAAACACACGCTAAATATATAATCATAATATATATGAGCGTTCCTATCATGAGATTTGTCTTCACCTCGGAAATAGCAACTAAAATATCTCTTAGGTAGTCCACGCAAGCCAAAGTCCAAGCTCAACTCCTATCGAAAGCAATTATATACGTTATTTTACTTTCCATTTATAACCTCCTCTTTAAATCTATTAAATTCCAAATAAAGATCTAAATATAATCCAATAATCCCGGTATAACGATCCTAGTTCAAATGTTGTAAATGGTCCACCAAATTCATTCGAGTATTTTTATAGCATAAAAATATAATTTTCTCCATTTAAATCTCGATTATTATTATTCTAGATCTCATAATTCAAAATAAATATCAAGTCAACTTTAAAATTTCCAAAATTTATATTTGTTTTTATTTGTATATCATTTCTACCATTTAACTTCTAAAATTTTATAATATATACAAAACAACTTCAAAATCAAAAACCTTCTAAGATAAAGTCAATCTATACGACAACACTTACTTGAAAACGTAATTTTATAATTTTTGGAACATATGTACTATTTATTTCCCTATTTTATGTAAAAAAACCGAGATTAAATAGGAAACAAAATTAAACCCATACATAATATATAGCTATCTCAATGATATACTCCTAAAAAATGTTCCAATACGTTGGTCATAATAAAATATAGTTCAATCTACTATAAACTACATAGCATTCAATCTTTAATATTATATTCATTTTGTCCTAACTTTTTAAATTATAAAATAACATAAGATATCATCTAGATGTTCTAAAACATTTAAAAAGTAAGAGCTTAAGAAGCCAGATCATATCTTAGATGCTTGGGGATGATAGTAGGAACACTTAAAGCTTGAATTTTTATTATGAGAACTTCACAAGACAAAGAAAAGAAGAAAAGAAGAAAAAATGAAATGGTGATGAAGATGATGATGATTTCGGCCAAGAGGAGAGATAGCGACGTGAGATATTTCAAGGTTTAAGGGATATATATAGAGTAAAAGTTAGGCCTCGTTTGGTATGGTGCTTTATTTCTCCACTTTTTGTCATTAAATTTAATGAAAACGATCCTAAATATATTATTATCCGTGTAACAAAGTACTACTCATTTAATACTAGTCTCGGTATATCGATTTTATTCCGAAAGTATTTATACTATCTCCGGGTCCCACCACCAAACGACATATTTAACATATTTTTAAAGGTTTAAACGAACAGTTATTTCACATACTTAGACATGTTGCATTCATTATATCGCACTAATATAATGCAAGATCTCATTTTACTAAATCTCATCTCAATAAATAACTTTTCATATATCCACCTCATTAATTATCATATCAACATACTCAGAAGGTCTTTTAATAGTTATCCACTTACAACAACTAAAATATGGCTACTATATTCACGAGTGTATGAAAGATTATAAACGTGTGATAGCGAGTACTCACTCTCAGCTGCCTCCAAATATCAACAACTTTACTACTTCACCACCTATTTGATATCAACATCTCTTTACTTTTGGAAACTTGAAAGCAACTTTTAAGGTTATGATTTAAGAGGGAGAATAACAACAAAAGGAAAGAAAATTTAGAAAAGTGGGGAGGGCATTCACGGCTGCGGAAAACGAGAGAAAAGATTCGTGCTCATTGCTTTATTGATATAACTAGATTAAGTGACGAGGTTTCTTAGCCTCAAGAAAAATAAAAGGCACGAGGTGTCACCACAAGTAGGCGGTGTCTACCCAGTAAGCAAACACAAGGTGTCATTTCCTTTCTTAGCTGTGAGGGAAACGCATTTAAATAGTACTGCTATACACTTGTCTAGTTCGCTGGTTTGTTTTAAGTAGCAATACTCACTATTACTTGAATCATAAAATTCGAAATATTTCTGGACATTACACCTAAGATCCAACATTAGCCACGAGGCCTAGTGAATCTACAAATATCCGATTGTGATCCATCCGTCTACAAATATAAATAGAAAGTAGGTTCTCAATATATATATATATATATATATATACATCCCATCTAAAATTAAATGGTAATGACTACGATTTATTAATGGTACAATTCACAAATTTATCATTAATCTTCTTCATATGTAATAAAATTATTCTATGTACCTAATTACATTTATACCAAAATTCATTGAATAAATTGCCACGATAACGCCTCTAAGGTTACACACCTAAGCAAAGCGTTCGTCTCAAGTAATAAAAATTTCTCGAGTCCCAGTGTCAACAAGGAAGTTTGAAGAAAAGATATCAACTAGTTGTAAAATTTAGTGGTCTATATAACGACTAAGTACTAGAACTGAATTTCATGTTAAGTAAACACTAGAGTTATTGGCTATCTTTGATTCTCAATTGAAATCTAGCAATCAAGTGATTCAATCGAAATATAAACAAGCATAATTTATGTAACTTTGATAAGTTTCTTTTAGTAGACTTAAAGTGTTTATAAAATTAATTATTGAAATGTAAACTACATCTATCAGGTCAATATGTCTACAAATAAATCAATGTTTTTAACAAAACAAAAATTATTTTCATAAAGACAAAACAAACAAACAAAATTTAACATTGAAGATCTTTATCAAAAGTAACAAAACTAGTAATCTTTACTAAAAGCTTCATCCCAAACTCTAGCTAAATATTTAGCTTCCTGTGAGTATAATAAAAGAACTCATATTTTTTTGAGATAAACAAAAATAAAAATTTATTCATGAATAAGACTCAGTAGGGATTTGAATTAGCTTTCTAAAGAGACCAAGATCTAATAATTGGATTTCTACATTTGTCATGTACGACCGGAATAGTAAGTGCAACTCAAAAGTATAATTATGGCTTTAAGTATTTCATGGACTAGTAGACCTTCCAATTTCTTTTATTTGCATCCATTTAATGGCATCAATTCTCTACGCATGTTTCTAAGTATCTTTCTAATTATTTAGTTGGCCTTCCGTCATTTGGATATTTTGTTAATTATGATTTAATAACCATCCAAAATGTATTGCCATGAGGGTTAATATATGAACATTCATATTGATTTCATTACTTTGACTATTGAAAAAGATATTTTTTAGACTTTTGGAACTGATGACAACGTTGTATCATAATGATTTAAATGGGGCTTCAATGCAGTAATTGAAATCGATCAATTGATTAACAGAATAAAATATCATTCAAATACAAACCGTATTTTGATCCAAACTCATACATAAATTGAAATCAACAATATCGCCTCAACTTTTGAGTATAATTGGACCACAAACTTGCAAGATCGGGATTAATATTACCACTTATAGTTTTATTACATTGTTTTAGGCGTCCAACAACATTTTATATAATTTGGATAACTATAGCTCGCTACGGACTCAACATCAAGCACTACATAAAAGATGTTAGATAGAACCGCTTATGTCTTCTATTGTTATAGTGTTGGTGTTCCGCTAGATGATCGCCGAGCACGTTGTTAGACCAAAAGTTATAATACTCGACCGACACGAGAAAGCCTAGAAAATAAATAGTACATAAAATAAAAACACCCTAAGATGGTAACCTAGTTCAATGTAATCTCTTGCACCTAATCTCTGTGACATTTTAAATAAGGATTTCACTATAAATTTAAAGAAATTAAAAGAAGGGACTTATATGAATATGCTCCCATAGTCTACTCAGGCTACCTAGTCCAAATAGTTTTCAGAAAGTTTAGGTTCCCTCTAAATCCTCATCCTCACGCCAACACTCTCCCAATGTCTGATTCTACACCGATTTAACAATATATTCCCAATGATTGTTATACAAAAAGTGTCATAAAAAAATCGACATTAGTTAGAAGTTGTAGAATGGCTTTAACATATTCTAATCTACACAAAAATATTTTCTCAAATCTTTTGCTCTCAAAATAATGTAGAATAAACAATATGTATGATATATACTACTAGGGTCTCAAGAATTTGTATATTTAGTGTAGGCACAACAACTTATATGAAAGTTGACGGGTTTTATATGCAAAATCTAACCTTCAAAACGACCGACGCGAATCCTTATCACTACTTGACATAAAAAAATTACAAGAGTGTACATTTCTTCTAGAATATTTAATGGCAAAGGAGAACGAGCGAGCCTATACACCCAAAGTAGGTATCTCCCAAGAGTATCCACACCGGCTATCGATTCAACTTCAGGTATTTATCGAACGACATAGAAGGGAAACGAATAAGAATGGAAGAGAAAATATTTCTCTCTTCCTTATGGAGGTGGTTCGCCGAGTGGTCGATGGGAGGGAGAGAAATTTTTTTCTCAAAACAAAATGAGCATTAGTTACTTTCTAGTAAAAACACTTCATATAATAAAAGTTTGACGAGAGTTTTAAGGAGAATAAATCTCTCAAACAAACTCTATCTCATCCATCCTAACCACCAAATAGTCGAGACTTCTCTTATGCCGGGATTCAATTTTTCATCCCGAATATTTCCTTCGTGTTTCACTTTAAAACCCGAGAAGTTATAATAATACATATTATTAGTTCGGGTTTGTCAAGCCAGGTGCGACTTTAGGACGGATCGAAAAGAGTAATATATTAAACAATACACCGATTATTGTCTTAATACAGATTACGAGCGGACCCTAGTAAGCCATCATAATCCCTAATACGATGCTTGTGAAATATTAATTGCTCAACAATTCATATATACGAACTTTTATAATAACGTCAATGTATAAATTTGCTGATCAATCAAATTGTTCAACGGCATTTTACGAGATCTATTATCTCACGCTCCAACAAAAAAGATCTTCCATAAACAATTCTTTCCATAACACACCATATAATAATTGTTTGGATACTTTTCTTTTTCCATAATCAATCAAATCTCAATCTTCATACTTGGGGAATACTCCAAGTCATTCCCATATATTATATGATGAAAATATCTCTCCCAAATATTACTAAAATCAGCAGAATCCCAAAAATATTCAGACAAGTTCTAACAAAGAGTAAATCAAGTTGTACCAACTGTCTTTGACACTTGGTTTAATACTTCGACACTACTCATAATTTTGCCACCGACATATGTAAAGCTACATATTTATAAATTAAAAACAGAAAGTACAAAATTATATTTTGAATGTTCTACAAATATTATATAATAACTAAAATAGTACATGATATCGATATGACATGCATATTTAAACACTAACCACACCCCCAACCAAATTATTACTACTCTATGATAAAAGCACGACATAAGGTTACTTGTTAAAATTTTGTTATTACCAATTCTTGTTCTAGTATATCCAAATCAACAAACTATTGCATGCCAAATCTATTCAATATCCAATACTATCTTACATAAGTAGTTTAATATTCATCCTCCATTCTCAAGTTGTTGACTAAAAGCTACGAACGTCATTATCATAACTCTACTACCTCAATGTTTTACCACAAAGTAACAAATTTTCTCGTAGTTTATTTATCATTTTTTCACAAAATCAAGACATTCATTAGAGCAAACAACTCTTGTTAGTGGATCTCACTTATCGATCTCCGAAAAGTGGCTAGGTTACGCTTAGCCCCCGAATCATGAATGTTTCTACAATAAGTTTGGCTATACATTCATCAATCTATCAACACTGTATCCAACATAAGTAAGAATTTATTTATCGTCAGAATGAGGCCTAGCAATGAAGGTAAGAAGATATTTTACTCGAGCAAACTCAAGGAGATGAGTAATAATGAATTACCATCAAGAACAATCGCACTTAAGCCTACTTCACATCTTCGCTAACTCCATCGACACCTTCCACATCATTCCTCAGAAACTCTTTTAATATCACACACAACACAATACTTCGATTTCTTTTCAATCTCCTACACTCAACGATTCATTTCCAAGAACTAACCACACAACTACAAGAATAATCAGTTACACACTTCGAGGATGGAAAACGATGAATAAATTTTGGTATAAAGTGCTCATAACGTGGTTACTATAAAAATATCATTTAGGCTCAAGAGGGTTTATTAAGGGATAAATTTTCAAGTAGGATTTATGTAAAGCGAGGTAAAATCTAAGTGCCTCTTCATCATTCTCATGTATACATAAAACGTGATTAAAGAGAGATTCAAAACAAGTTTTGAAGAAAATAATTACCTACATAATATCACACCAAGAAAGAATATTTGAGCATAATATTTAGGCACGCATTTCTTTTTATGATGCTGATGTTAATTGCCAAGGAGGGGCGCGTAGACCCTTTTGGACTATGTAGTCCCCGGAGTTAGTACTATCATTCCTTAGAAGCATAGTGTATATCATACAGCTTCCTTTTATCTTGATTTTATTTTTCTTTTATGCTTTGATTTATTTTGCTTTCAATCTTTTGATGTTTGATTTGGATGCTTATGGCTCTCCTTGTCCTTTCAGATCCTCTCGACAGCCTCAAGTGATGGCTTTTAGGTTACAAAGACTTTTTGATAAGTTAGCGACCGAGCCCGAGCATTCCAAGCCGCCACGCACTCAAGTAGATCAAGCTGAGGATTAAGTCAAACGTGCACTCACTTTGTTGGATAGTTTAGACTCATGTCCAGAGTTTGTTAGTGTTTCACTCTCTTACCCTTGAGTCATAGGGCACTTTACGCTCCTACTAAGTAGACGCGAGGCACTTTTATGCTCTTACCATGAGACGCGAGGCACTTTATGCTATTACCGTGGAGCCGCGATCCTTAGTACGTTTAAGGATAGTATCATTTTAGGTAATGACCACTCTATAGCCCTACCTTCTTTCCTTCCCCTTCTTATTTTCCAACAAGTGGAGAATGCATGCTGAAATAGGCATCGCTTCCAAATTCTACACTTGATATTCTGTCCCCAAGCACTATCTGGCTTCTTGCATAGTGGACCTTCATTTTTAATCCTCGACATTCATAACATGAATCAGATGGATAGATAAACGAGGTAACATTACACATTCAATGCTATACTCTCGCACTGGCCATGCACTTAGTAATATTCGCGCTCAGAGGCTATCACCAACTTTGCTTTTGACTTATCTTACCCAACATGTCTTGTATTTTCCTGATTTGTCTCAAGCATCATGACTTCAATTTGAGCTTAGTCCCTGCATATAATGATTTCAGTGTACTTTTCAGATTCCGTCCGGCAGCCCAATTTGAGATTGTAGGCTCCACCTCAAAAGTCAGCAGCCTTAACTCGAGGTTACTATCAGCGTACCTCGCAATGCCACGGTGAACTAACTAATTCATCGGCGGCTTCAACAACTTGACTTCGACGACAGTCTCGATTCGCTAATTCGGTAGGTCAGATCCCTATGGCTCTTCGAAGCTCGCTGACGACGCGATATGTCTCGACTAGCTTTGTGAGGCTCGTGAGTTAAGATGCCCTTGTCCGCTTTAAATGCATATCGGTTTATGTTCCCGACCGGCCTTTAGCAGCCTTTTAGTAATCGTAATAACCATGTCCGACTTTAGAGGCTTTTTCGGGATACGATAGCATATGTTCCCATCGGCCTTAGCAGCTTAGTAGTCGACGGCCCTATTCATATGGGATATGTGTACGTTAAATATTCAGAGACCTCAAGAGCTCAGATGTCTCAGTGCATGATCCTCAAATTTCATGTAGATGTATTTTTTCAAGCCGGACAACTCTACAGGAATCTTCTCGAGGCATCACTGACAACACCTCAAACTACTGACCTTAGTCCCTCTCAATTTTAGAGATAGCGTTGAATAGAAAAGTTGGAGCTTCGCTTCCTCCCTTAGTCTTAATTCTGTCTCGTAGGCGCTGCATTCCTCGGCTTCTTTCACCTTATCGGTTACTCTAAGGTAGATACTAAATTCATCTACTTAGTCCGATAGAGTGTCCGATGTAAGTAGGATTGCCTGACGCCGCTTTTTGCCCTATTCATCATCACTTCGCGCCCCTGTGTTCAAGAGTTTTAGCATACTGCTTCTGAACCCAGTCCGGTTACAATCTAGGAGCTTTAAGAGCATAACCCTTTCAGGATTGCACACCCAAGAGCCCGAAAGCCGCAGAGCGAGGTTACTTGTTGACGAGATTTTGTGCCATATCGTCGGGACCATTACATCCACCTACTTGCTCGGCTATCTTTACCAGCACTCAAGGGGACAACATTGACGTTGTTTTAGGTTACGGGCTGCCATTGACATGTAATGCTCGCCTATGTACCCAAAGGATCTTTCCTCGATCAAACCAAACGAAGTTCAAAAAGGGGGTTTGACTTTAACCTCATATGCGGTCAGCGCTTATCCTCTTCCTCGTGAAATTGGATAATTCGCCCTCTCATCCGAGGAACAATTTATACTGCCCGGGAGTAGGTCGATAGTTTGCCTCGTGACGTGAGCGAAATGGGTAGCTTATCCTCGCTCGGGAGGATACTTCAGCTTTATGAGAAATATTTGAACCTCGCTTCGATCGCATGCTGCCAAGATCTCACCCTTGTTCCGGAGTAGTCTGTCAAGCATCAAATTCAACCTATCACCGCTTTTCATGAAGAGTACGGTGTCATTGACTCTATGTATTTAGGCATCAATATTCGAGCGGACATTAATGTTGGATAATTATGTAAACTTGTTCACAAACATAAACAAAAACATACAATATTATTTTAAAATGTATATAATCGAATTATTGTGTACATATATGCATATATGTATATAAAATGAATTCGAGCACCCTCATGCCGCACCGAAATCACCAACTTCACTTCGTGAAGCCCCTTTGATCTCCTCCTAGCAATTAGCACCACAAATGGTAGATGCTCCAATCGTCCACACGAGGAGCGGTCAATCACGTGATTGGATTTGTTGTAACCTCAAGAGCACCGAGAACAAAATCAAGCCAAAATGGCTTCAGGTTTTGCTCGGCTACGGCGGCGGGAGCAGAAGCAAGAGGGAGGCGGTGACACACAAAAATGAATTAGGGTTTTCATCTATGAAACTCCTTTATATAGCCCACCTCCTTTTAACTCCGAATAGTACGAATTCGCTAACTAATAAGCCAACTCGCTAAAACGTTAACTAACTAAATGCTAACCAGTAAGTAAATTCAACAAGTCACTAATGAGCTTTTTCTAGTTAAACTGCCAATTGAACTAGCAAGCCACCGATTCGTCTCGCCCAATTTATATATTCAAGCATTGTCAATAAAACTCTTTGATTTGAGTATCTCGCCGATTTCAACCAAATTCCTCAATTTAGCAATCACGATTTACTTATACATAAAATAAACTCAACGTCACTCTATAAAGTGCCAGGACTCGGGGCTCGTATAATATTAGTTGTATAATAATATAATTGACCATTAGTATTATTATAACGATTATGCAATGCTGATATAGCACCGAATAACCCTTATATCATGAGTTTCTATTTAGTAATTTATAATTACTATTATTGAACAATTAGTTATTTAACTAAACTAGTAAAATGAATTATTACAACAATTGTCACAACGGACAATTAAAGAAATCAATATGTTCGATTTTCAACAATTCATTCCATAATGACTACTCACGGACATACTACAGATATTAGGTTCAGACCATGCCTTTTGGAGGAATTCATCTTGGATGCCACTTGGTCGGGTCCCATATCTATTCCCATATCGCTGTTCAGAGTCATACCGCTGATTTGCATCCTCTATTTCTTTCTAGGGAACAAATACGCACGGAAGCCTTTTGCATTCATACCGGATTTCCATCCTCTATTTCCTCTATTTTGCCTTCATTAACTCCATAATGACGGAGCCTTTTGCAAAGCTCATGGAGCTAGGAAGGTAGTCTTATCTCGATATATCTTCCTTCGTTTCCGGCCTCAACCCTCAACTATAGCAGATGTTGTTAGCCTTCATACCCGTCGCTCGACATCGCTGGTGAACTCGTCTGTGATGCCATTTGGCCGTCATCGCCCGAGATACATAAGGTTTTTCATAGCTAGCTGGAACTTCTAGTTCCTCTACCTCCTAGGAAATACCAAGCCTTGACGCACCTCTTTAAATTCACGCACCACTTCTCCCATTTCTCGCATCTTTCACCGATATACACGGAGGTCGCCATGAACCTTTTTTTCATTGCCTGTGGATGCCGCCTCTTGACCGGAAGGTACCTCCGTCCGCTGTCCTCATCTTGTTTTTCTACGTTGAAATACGGTGTAGCCTCTTTCTTTTGCAGCCTCTATGACTTCGCAGTGTCGCCCTCCCAAGTCTCGTCAAAGACATTTTCTTTGAGTCATCGGCTTTTATGTTTGCCCCCTATTTCAGAAGACTCCATTCTCTTGATTTTCTTCTCGGGGGTCGAGATCATCAACCTAAGGAATAATGAAGGCCGCTCCTCACGTATTTGGTCTATGATCCTCTTCACCAACCACCTACGCTGTGATTAACAATTCCTTGATTAGGACACGTAGCTGGTGGTTTCGAGGTATATCCCAACTCGTGTTGAGTTCTCGATGCACTACATCCTTTTGTCTCATTATGTTTTGGGGTATCATTTAACCATGTATTTTGTCGCTTATAACTCGGGAGGTAATTGTCCTAAAGCTTTGTCTCGATGTAGTCATAGCCTACTTTCAATAGAGGTCATAAGATTTTGACCCATAGTTCCACGCCTATTTCGGTCCTTTCTTTGAGGTGTCACAAACCCTTTAACGGGCGACGCCACCACCTTTCGTGTCGGGAACAGGGCAGGTCAAGCCTTTTAAAAAGCTCAACTAGCTCTTCATCCGCTTCCTTGTGTGCCTCGAGGTAGCGGCTTGAGGTACTAGAGGTACCCGGCCGCCAGCCCTTCCTCATGTCAGATTTGCCCTTTTCTGTAGTACTGACTTGTAAGTGAGGAAGTTGTCGAGGCACAACAAGTAGCAATATTTCAAGCACCGTGTTGGCCGAGGGACAATATCGCTATCAGGATCCAAGTGCTTCCTAATAGGATATTATAGCGACCTTTATACCTATTATACGGAACCAAAGGGTTTCCAATTCCCCTATCACCAAGTGTAGAATTACTTTCATAGCATAATCTTGAATTACGACAAGGATTGTAAGTCTCCACTGATGCCTGGGTGAGCTTTAATGTCCGTGAGCCAGAGGGGATATTTACAAATGATCCTCCATCTACCAACATTCTTATCCGACTTTCGCTATACATAGCCCCGACACATTAAGTGGTTTGTTGTGATTACAATCTTCTTGTGGCGTGTCTCCACGTCGAACGGATGGCGAAAGCTCAGAGACCAATCTAAGCCGGGTGTCACCCCTCAATGCCTCTATCAGCCAGTCTGCCGACTTCAACACATACGCCACTCAGAGTCTTCATCGCTCGAGTAATCGCCCATGATTTTCCAGGATGAGTTTATCCCAAAATTCATGAGGCACTTTGACCTCAGCTGGCCGACAATGCCGGTGGTGAGCGGTCAGCAGACTGTTTTCCTTCCGTGGTTATCGCTAATTCTTCTTAAGTAGATCCATTACTCGCTTTCTTTGAAGATGAAGCACTTTTTCAACGGGATGCCTGCTTCGGGTTTGCCCCCTCCGTCTCTTTGACTCTAGGAGTTCTATGAGCTTGCTTAACAGCTCATCAAACATCAAGGAATGCATTTACTCAAGCGAAGTGATAACTTTCTCAGACTTTTAGCGCGAGACGCTCTTTTCTTTTCAAAGGTCGAGTCCGCCGACCTTCTTAGTTTGAAGGATAACTTAGTCGCTTTTACAAGTCACAAAGATGTGCTTTTCTTTCTCGAGCTCGGAAGCCTTTGGCTTCCTTTGGTCGCTAAGTGAGTGACGCACTTTGTCAAGCAAAGAACGCCGGTACCATATCATGAGCTCTTTTGTTGCTGTCAAGGTTTTGGAAAAGTATTTCCCGCAAAATGTATCAGAAGTCCCAATGCATGTGTCTTAGAAGCACATATTGATGGTTGATGATTCCTTGAGCCTATCTTTGCACTCTGTCTGCATCTCCATCCGTTGGATTTAAATCAGAATCGCCTCTTTCTTTCTTTTGTTTAGCGGTAGTTAGCTCCATCATGCTAACGCCTTCTTGTACCGAAAAGAAATTGAGAAATTCGGCTTCCAGCTTGGAGAGCTCACCATTCATGGAGGCGGGCTCAAGTCGTGGTTTTAGTTTAACGTATTTCTTTTGGGCGGAGCGAACAGCCACATGTGTTGTTTGGGATTCCAATTCCATCGAATTGTTAAATTGAAGTGGCCATAACCCTTTGGCATTTTCAAATAGTCTACGGGAGGCGAGGGCTTATGTAGGTATACGGCGTGCCTCCATCTTCATGGCCTCTTATTTCAAGATATACTTGTTCACCAAGGCTGGAATCATTACATCTATTGAAATATAGGAGTTTCTACCTGCACTGGCTGGTCTTGTAATGAACCCGAGGTATTGCGAGGATATGAAACATTCCATCTCCCATTTTAGAGGTTGATTTCTCTTCCTGTTTTAGAGCACTGCTTGCTCTTACTCTATGCTCGACGCCTATCCTTCCCGATATCTAAGTCGACAGAAGTCATCTCAAGGCCAGATTCGCACATGTTTCTCCATCTCATTAGGGTAGCCATTTGTTCTTTCAATGAGGTAATACTAGTCATCATTGGCCGGGTGCTAGGAAGTTCAGATAGTCGTGAATGCTCAGACTCCTAATTAATAAATCCCTAGTAACAGTGCATAAACCACAATGAAGCCTCCTGATGCTTTTGTCCTTGAAACTCCTCACTATATGTCGAGAATGTTCCTCGGCCTACATCATGAGTCCTGGTCGCTCTCTTTGTCACCACTTGTCTGACTTGTTCCTCCCTGGCAAATACACAAATTTGCATTCGGCAGGTCACAGGACCATCCTCGACCTGTCGCGTATTTCAATCTGACTGCCTTTGTTGCGGACTCCTTCTCCTCAGAAAATTTCTCGGCACAATTTTATAGTATCGAGATATCCTCTTGGTTTAAAAGATCGAGAAATTACACGCCATCCTCAGATTTTCTCGACGTTTTATGTGCATTTTCCGAATGATTTCTCGATGCCAATTTCAAAGGTAGGTATTTATGTGTTTTCCGGCTTTTAATACTCACTTCTAATTGGTGGGGTTTAATTGTGGATCATGATCTTAACCGTTGAATTTCAAGAAAGACCAAACGCCGAATATTTAGGAATTTTTCCTCCAAGTATTAATACGGGGCGCTTTATTTTAAGACAAAAGAAGGTTCCTGATCCTTTCTGCGCCGAACACATTTTCATTGCCGAATTCTAGACCTTTGGAGTGTTCATTTTGAACCCCGAACTTCCAAAACTTCAACTTCAGCCATACGGGATTTAAATTAGATAAATTAGATTTTAGCCTCGAACCCTAAATTTAATGTGCATTCAATTGGGTTATTTTCTTGAAAACTCTTATTCACGAGAGTTTTACATTAAATTTTAGGGTTCGATCGAGAACCCTAGCCACGCGGCATTTCTTTAGTGGCTCGATTTAATTAATTTGATTAATTCGTTTTAATCATTTTAATTATTTTTTAAATAAATGTTTCATACATATTTTCTTTTATGCTATCTACATATAATAGAATGTGTTTTGGTCCACTTTACAGTTTACATGTTTTGCATTTTGTTTTTTTTGTTCAATATTGATATTTTAATTATCAAAAATTCAAGATATTCTATTTTTAGCAAATTATAATAATTTATTTTTTATATAATGTAATAATTTTAAGATGGATTTTTCTGTTTTAAGATGAGTAATTATCTTTTAGTTCACATGTCCAAAATATGTTAATTTTCACATCTTTAGGTTGTTTCAAGTGGGTTAAAAATTCAAA
Organism: Lithospermum erythrorhizon; assembly: GCA_019722365.1. Lineage (NCBI taxonomy): Eukaryota > Viridiplantae > Streptophyta > Magnoliopsida > Boraginales > Boraginaceae > Lithospermum > Lithospermum erythrorhizon. The sequence continues at coordinate 29,413 of JADFUC010001492.1, forward strand.
AGTATTTCTGTATTAAGAAAAGAAATGAAAAAAAAAAATAAAGGTCCACTTCGCCCGAGTCTCAAAATGTTAGCACGATCCTGAGTGAGACGCATTTCATAAGTGAGGACGTCAGTGACTTAGGTCTGACAATGACAAAGATGCCATGGATGAGAGGGACAGTGGGACAGAGGTGTTGAAGTGTTGCTGATATCGATGGTAGACCAGTGGCGGAAGCGGAAAACCCGGGCGATACCATGTTAGATCTTGAAGCTGAGTAATAAGAATAATAAACAGAGTAGAAAAAAGAATCAAGGTTATCGATGAATATGCAATCTCACTCTCTGTATGTGAGATGTGCCTGATATATATTTATGCTATCAGATATACATGAGTTTGTATCACAGTGGGACTTTAACACTCTAAATGATACTTCCTCCATTCCTATATGTAAGTATGAGAGATAAATTTGAAATATTATTTTGTACAAAGTCAAATGGGGTTTAGAAATTGGGATGGAGGGAATATACATGAAATACGTATAGCTCTCCTATTAACTCTCAACCATATACACAAACGTAATCATCAAATATTATCTAATACACTAATATCTCAGGTACCATTCCACATCTTGGCTCTGGGATTTTATGTCATCTTCTCCTTTATCAGAGCTTCCCATCAGATGATTGACTTGGTTTCGTCATATTACAAATCAATTTGTTCACATCAGATTGCTTGAGAGATTTAGCAAGCACTCTGTGTTCCTTCCTCCAAGCACCTAAACCAGAAAAAGTAGAATAGCAGCAATGATAATTATACCCTTCATGCATCAAATAAAGATCTTCGCCTGGAGATTATAGTAGTACTTCTTGATCCTTGTCGGAACATTCTCAGATGATACTATTGCCACTGGTATCTCTTTCAGCATCGGTGATCCCTGTTATTTAAGTGAACTGAATTAGATTAGATAAACAATATGTTTAATCATAATAATTATCGGATTGGTATGATAATGTAAAACATTTTCTGGTCATGATGATTGCACAATGAACCCCATTGAACAAATAAAAAATGAAACCAGCAGAAGTAGCTCTATGTATCTACTTCTCACAAAATATTACCTGGAAGAATTCAGTACCTTAATTTTCTTAAGTAGGTCAAATCCACTCATCCCTGGCATACTATAGTCTGTGATAATCATATTTACTTTGGAATCCTGCAACGTTTCCCAATTTCAAGATAACCACTTGAAGCAAAATAAGACTAAGTTTTTCTATTGAGTACTTGCACAATGTATAAAATATATACTTGAGTGTAATTTTGTTTCTTTTTTTTAATATATAATTTTAAATTTTATGGATGAGGAGAGATTAGGTGGCTTGGTGTTTGCTAACAGAGATCTAGCTCAACAATAGGGCTCTCTTTTTTAATCCATTTGTCATTAATTCATTACTATCTACTTTCCATTCACATTATAATTTGTCATATTCTGAAATCGTTTTGAGCCAGGATACTTTTAGGACTTGTAAGACGACTGAGTAAAGATTATTACTGTGTGAGTAGTATGACTTACTATGCTAAGAACCTCTGTCTTCCCAAGCCCAATAGTTCCAGAGCTCTATGCCCATTTTCTGCTAAAGTTACTGCAAACCAGATATAAGATACTCCAGTCTACGCTCATCGAAATAAACTTTAATACCCACTCTCAACTCTTATTGTGTACCCTGCTTATATATAATCTTACTGAGCTTAAAAAACAAGAAACTCATGGTCCGGGGATGTTACGGATTGTCCTTAAAATTCTCTTTGGAAAACATAGATAGGAGAGAGGAGGAATATGGTGGACATGGTGGTACACCTGCATCATGCATGAGCAGTACTAAGTATTTATATTGTTTTACTCGAGCAGGATCTAGATCTATGGACATTGCCACAAAAAGAGGAGGCAGACATTTCATTTTTCTATTAGAAGAGTACATGAAAGAGATCATTACCTTTACATGCAGAGCTAGTAAAGAGCTTCTCCATGAGTTTCCTGTCCACTGCTGTAATCCATCACAAAACATGCGGTATTTTGCCATCTTCGAAACCCATGAATGAGGAGGAAGAAGCCATCTTTGTTTGTTCTCCCTCAGAATTCAAAGAACTTCTTAACAGTCACAACCTGATTTGAAAGAGAGAAAAATAGATAAAGGACCAAATATGAACAAATGTTAATCTGTTTCCATTGGTTCAGAAGTATTCAGAATCTGTGAAAGAGTAAGATATTGTGTAAGAGATATTCTATGATTGCAGAAGCAGCGTTGGTAATATGCAGAGACATGAGGGGATAAACTATTTCTTCCTTTTTTCTTTAATCTCGTTACCATCCTATCCCCACCCCCACCGCCAACTGCAGAATCAACCTATTTATAATGGAATGGAAATTAAGCGGCATCATTAAGCAACAGTGTGACTAATTGCTACGATGCTCTAGTTTTTCTGAATTATTGATGAAAGCTTGCAACAAACTAAAAAGGCATCAATACACTTCTGCTCTCAGTACAGTTAATGTAATTGAACACGAAAAATGAAATTAAGTCTTCTGATTCAATTTTCTGATCACAGAATATTCTTTTTCTTATGCAAATCTTCTACCCACCCCATTTCTGAATTTCGATCGAATGTACTTTTGCAAACATGATTGGTCCTTTTAAAATGAAATTAAATCAAAACCATTCAGTTAAAGAGGGTGATCGAAGCTGTGATTTCACCATGGCTGGGGTAGGGATAGTAAACACATATAAAATAGTGAGATAATAACGTGGTTGAAGAAATAAATTCTAACTATGAAAAATTTGAAAAATCAAACACAAGCCAAATAATCGGATTAAAACGCATCTGAATAACATAAGATCACTAACCAAATCAAACGCGCTCAAAATCAAGAAAGGAACAGAAACAAAATGTTGAATGAATCAATGCTGCATAAACTGAAAAAATCAAACACATGCCAAATAATGAGATTTAAACGCAATGGAAGAATAGGCCCCGACTATGAGAACGAGGATTAGCGTGTACAACTACATGAGGTCACGGAAATAACAAACCGAAATGCAGAATGAATCAAACAAACGAAACATTAAACCGAAACAATCATAAACAATTTAAATAATCAGATAGAAATGCAATTGAATATATAAACCCTTATTATGATAACAATTACGGAGTATTATTGAATATATCAGTGTTGGAAAGAGTGAAGAAATTTTTTTTTACATACATCAGCTAGACCTCCATCGTGAGCGGCGGTCACGACGGAGGTCACGGAGTTCACGTAGTTCGATAGCGTTGGCCGTCATGACTCCATCATGGTATGCTCACCTATGGCAAGTCACGACGACGACGCTACCGGGCGAATTTAAGGCTACCCAATTTTTCCCACTCAGCCTAACTGTGCTTATACCTCTTTCGCCTATAAATATATGACGCTTTCTACGATTTTATTTATCACACACAAACATGTATCGTAAAATTCATCATGTAATAATACAGTCTTTAATATTATCAAGAACATAGCTTTTTGCTCTCAAGCAACTTGGCAGCTTTTATCTTGGGCTTCGATAGCCACATACGTGATTTTCTGTGATATAAAGAAAAATACTCAACATGCATTATACTAAATTTCAGAAATTGTGAACGATCTTCTTCCTATTTATTAAATGATTCCAAGAAGAAGAATAAAGACGTACCTTCATATCATAACCCCTGATAATTCGGTTCTGCTTATTTCCGCTTAAATTTCTATCGCTCTTATCGATTTCAAACTCCGGCGGATTTAGGTCTTAAATCCTAACAATCGTATCGTAGTCAGTCGTAGCTCGTTACAGTTTAAGAATCAATGGCCGGGAAGCTGAAAAAATCGCGGGATTAATACGCCGTAAATTCGATGGAATCGATTTTCCACATCGCAAGCATTTTGCATGAAAGACATTCTGCATTTTGAAAGAACCGAACAAACCACTGTATGCTCGGTACATTTATGATTAACGGATTTAATCGACAGATTGTGTCTTCAAAGTGATCAAACCTTGTTTGTCAAGGAACGTGGTCGCTAACGTTGTTGGCGAGACCACCACAGCGGTCACGTAAGGCTTTATGGGTGACCAGATGAGAAACCTTCCGCAAAATAATAAGGTACTTCTCATGAAAAATCAAGCTTTCACCTTAAGATGTCGAAAGATAATCTACAATGGTAATAATTCCTTAATTATTTTAGCATTATTAATCAACTCACGACTAGATGTTAGTGTTGGGATGATGCAGACGCAAGGCCCTGATTTTGTTGGCTTCGCGCATTCGAAAAGTCAAGTTCAACGAGTATGCGCTAGTAATCTCAGAGTACTAACAAAGTTTGAACTTCTAAGGTGGTCAGAGCGATCCCATCTCTGAGGAGGTAATGCAGCCTTCACAAACAAGCGTCTTAAGGGTCTCAGACAAGGGTGGGAAGAGAAGAACGGAGACAAAGGTTTTGAAAATAGCTGGAGATCACAGAGTAGGTAAGTACTCATCTTCAAGTACAATGGGTCATGGCAAGACGAAATGAAGAGGCATCACAAAGTTAACGGTGACGCTCATGTTGCGGTTGAGCGATTATTCGATGCTTTGGTTTTACCATGAATGCTTCCGTTGACTTCGGATAGTAGATTCGAGCTTCTTTCATACTTCATAACGGTGAATTATGTTTCGGGAATTATGGGACTGCTCATCTGGCCGATGGTGAACAGCTGGATGTAGGTAATGTGAGATGTGAATCTGTCGAATTGGCTTTTTTCTTTTAAACCCACAAAGTAGGTATGTTCCGAAATTAGGAATAGTTTAATTTTCAAAGGTCACTGATGCGATGGCTATCAAACTACTAAGACGGTAATCGAAGGTTATTCGGGAGCAATGGCAATAGCAAAAAGGGTAAGCCATACTGACTGACTGCTCTCTAAGAGGTTGAAGAGGATCCGGTGCGAGAAAGCAGCGAGATTCGAAAACGGGAGTTTCTTCAAGATGTAAAAGGATTGGCCGCTGGGTGAAATTCCCCTGCTCGATGTGCTAAGAGGTTCTCGTGAGATTCTCGAGGAGCCGGCAAATGAAGATGAATTGAAGGTCGAAGATACCCCAACTCTAAAGAATGTAATACTTTTTGTTCGGGTGACGAGTTCGAGTCAAAGTGAACTTCAGCGATGCAACCGGTTCGTGTCGTATTTAATCATCTGAAAGTATGAAGCGTGGTTTCAAAGTCATGCAAGTGGAGAGGTATTCCCAACTTCTTGATTCTTTGCTAACTATTGAAAGATGTTTCCGATCAAATATCGAGGGTAAATGAATTAGATCAAAGGAAGTCACGACGTGGAACGGGAAGCGTAGAAGAGAAATTATCGATTTAATTAATCAAACTCGAGATTTTCCAAGGTGCTCAAGTCAGATCATGAAGATCATGCAAAGGCAGAGTATATGATTAGTCTAACGGCGAAAAATCCAACGTGTAGGTAATGACTATTCTGTATCATTCGGTAGTCAAGTTGGTGTCATTCGCAGATGTTCTCGGGATTGCCAGAATTCTATCAAGTTTGATCAGCTGTGGGAAATGTGGACGATAACCGGAAGGTCAGCAGAATAGTGTTTTAAGACGGATATGAAATGTTTTCGCCGGGAGATTGTTGAAAGAGTGAAGAATTTTTATACATAAAACATCGTTTGTGGACTTCCATCGAGTGGCGGTCACGATGGAAGGTCACGATGGTCGGAATTTAAGTCGATAGTAGCTTGTTGCCGCGACTCATCATGTAGTATAAGTCACGATGGCGTGTCACGGCCGACGACGCTTACCAAGTAATTTTGCTTTTGCCCAATTCTTTTCCTAATTGAAGTCTAACTGGTAAGTATACCTCTTTACCTATAAATATAGGATGTTTCTATGAGTTTTTATTTATCACACAAATACATAGAATAGAAAATTAATCCTAAAATAATATCGTCTTTAATATTATCAAGAACATAGTTTTTGTTCTTGAAATAACTTAAGAGTTTTATCTTAGTTCTGATAAAGTTTTGCTGGGCCGGATTTTCTGTGATATAAGAAAATACTCAAGATAGAATATACTAGAAATTGTAACGCATCTTCTCGGGTTTTATTAGTGATTCTACGCTGAAGAATGCGACGTATCTCTATATCGGCGAACTCCGTATAAATCCTTTATGCCTCTGCTTATTTCCGCGATTTAAATTTCTATCGCTCTTAATGGACAAGCCAAACTCCGAAATGATGCAGTGGCCTTAAATCCTAACAATCAAGACAATTTATGCTAGCTTAATTAGAGCACGCGGGAATAAAATGAGGAGCGATAGTGCGATATTGAAGCTTTCCTAAAAGAGTGTTGTTGTACAGATAATTTGAAGCTTCAAAGAAGAGTGGGAACACTGACAGTTCTGTTAATGCGTATTTTATAATAAAAAATTAAAATCTATAAACTAATACTCCTCCGCTCATATTTCTAATGATCATATATAAAAAAAATCTTTGCTTATTTTATTCGATCATTTACATTTTCGACGCAATTTTTACTGAACTTTTAAAATATTCAATATCATCGTTCTGCCTCCCTATATTTTTGGCTTTATCGGCTGATAGCTTTATCCCTCCTCAAAATAAGAAAATAAAATCACATTTAATAAAATACTTTTAGCCATACGCCATCAAAGTACTCAGTAATCGAGAGAGTAACATATATAGAAGTGAAAATTTATTGGAAAATTAATTAAATTGATTAAGACGAATTAATCAAATTAAATAAAGTCGAGCCACTAAAAAATGTCACGTGACTGACAGGTTCTCGACAAGCCCCTAAATTCAAATTAAACCCTCAATGGAATTAGAGTTCCCAAGAAAATAGCCCCAAATTAAATGTCATTTAAAATTAGGGTTCGAAATAAAAAACTCTACTATTTATTGTTCGCTATGGGGTGAAAAAATAGAAGTTCGGGAAGTCAAGGTTCAAAATGATGAGACTCAAGAGGTTCAGTTAAAATTGTGGCCCGAAGTCCTGTGGATCCTAAAATATGCACCTATTTTATGGATTCTGGAGCTTGTTGTGCATTTTGATCAACAATCTGTATTTTGCCACAAAATCAATTGCTAAGATCATGATCCATCTCAAAACAATCACCTATTCAAAGCCCAAAACCTATGAACACCCTCTTATTTTCGAAATCATCATTTATAAACATCTAAATGCACCAAAATACTCCAAAAATTATGGAGAGAATAAAATCTCCGATTTATCTAAGCTTTAAATTTTAACCACCAAAGAACCTCCTCCACTGCAAATTCCTAAAGGGCCGGAAAACACCTCCTGATAGCCAACGTAGCGCTTAAACAGGAATTACCCCACAAATGCAATTTCGAATGTTTAGCAAACCATGACAATATGACTCGTGATTACAACGCTTCTAATATTCGTGATTAAGCTATGTAGCCCCTTAATTATTCAAATATTTGTTTGAACATCCGATAAATTTCTGTGTACACCAATATATCAAATTTCAAATATAGAACAAGTCATTTAACGCTCGCACTCTATACTGATACTAGCGGGAAAAAGACGCCGCTAAAGCCTCTATCTAGGTTATTCGCAAGATTACTGTCAAGGCTCTAACTCCCCCACCTTCAGTACTAATCATCATCACTTACAAGAACGCACTGCTAAGACGGATATAGTGCAAGCACAAGGCCGCCGCCTCAAAAGCTCAAACAAAGTCCCACCGGAGCAATTCCATCAAGCCGCAGCCTCTAACGCCACATGGTCCCACCATAATACATCGCGTGTCAAGTCCCACCATCGCATCAAGCCTCTACGCTAAAGAAATGTCATAAAGAAGTCCATCAAGTCTAAAATAGACTCACCAAACAAAGCCAAGCTCATACCAAGCTCATATCAAGCTCAAATCAAGTGTTACAAAGCTCTGTGACATTCACTCAAATCATCAAGAACGCTTTAAGGACCTATAGTTTAGAGGTTTCATCCCTTCTATGTGATACAAAAACCTATACACCGAGAAATTTTTTCTTCAATGAGTTTTATTATTATACCCTTTCATAAATAATAAAAATCTTCTTTTCATTACAATTCTGGCATCGCCCGTTAGGATCACAACTACTCATTACTACTTAGCAACAAAGATGTCCGTTAGAATCTTTGAGCTTTTCCTCAAGCAATGTATCACAAAATCTCGCTAAGAGAATGTCATGACCTCGACTAGCAAAAAAAGGTGCACTACATACCTCGTATTCCCGCTCTTCTTGTCAAGGCATAGTCGAGGATTTCACGATCATGACTCAACACCGAAGAATTTTAATGGGCCAGTGTTCTACACCCAATACACCCACTGTAGATTTGCAATCGTAGTTTCGCCTCATTCACTGTGTCCTGTTGATCTTCTGTAATCCATCAATGATGATTAGTATCACATCCTCGAAGAACAAATGGCTGCGATCACATCCCTAGTAGAAAACTTACGTAGAAGACGCAACAAGAAGATGACTCTATCGCCGATAACACAAAGATCGTTGATCAAGCAGATGCAGCAAGAGTCTCGGCCACTCCAAGCAGCAGAGAAGCGACTGTGAGATTCTAAAACGGGAGATCACTTCCATCCATCCCCATATACGCTCGAGTTCATCAATTCGGACCGCAAGAACACATTAGAAACTTCGCCATTCAAAGCAGATGGAACGATCCTTAAAGTACTGAAAGAGTACATACCGGGGCAATGAAAGATCACGGGCACTGGCACCACCATACACCTACGCCAAGCCCTATACCTCCCATATGCATCGCCAAAGATGCCTCAAAAGGGTTATTAGCCACCTAAGTTCCAACACTTCAACGGAGCCGAACCGCAAACAACATATATAGCCACTTTGTTGAAACGTAAATAATGTGCTGGGGATCGATGATGAATTGTCAAGTAGCTGCTCGCTTCCTCAAAAGGAAACGGTTCACTAGTATATCGACTGGGAGCCCGCCTCCATAGATAGCCGGACTCAATCGAAAGCGAATTCTCAACATCTTCTTCAAGACAAGAGAACGGTTAAGGATGGAGTTAATAGTCGCTAAGCAAAGGAAAGAAGCAGTCATGTACTTCATCAACATGGAGAAGTCTCAACTTAAAGTGTAAAAGATAGACTCTCAAGTCATCACCATCAAGATGCTGCATCCAAGATACGATTGGGACTCTCAGAATACAACATATACTTGTTGGTCAACAAAAGGGAGAATTTGTTGATGAAACTCGGTAGAGCCTCGGGGTTCTTAATCGTAGATTAAGAGTATCAAACTTCAAGCAGGGAGCTTTGGGGTTTCTAGCATAGGTTTGCTATAAGTTGTTGGACCATGTGTAATTGGATTTGGTTCCCTTGTATCAACCTCGAGCTCGCTCCATTTCAAGCACATTGTTCCCAAATCCCGAGGTTAGAAAGTCACGATCGAGCACATATAGAAACCGAACTTAAAATCGTTGATTTGCCTTTCCCTTGTATCGCATTTCACCCATTTTATTGTTATTTATTTTGAGCATCGCTTTATTTCATTCCGCTTTTTCTAATCTAATTTATAATGCTTGTTTATTATTGTATCAAGGCTAAGTAAGATTATAATTTAGAATCATATTTTAAATTTGATAAAATTTAAAAATTAGTTCATAAAATTATAAAATCTAAAATATAAGACAATCCTTATTCATCCTCCCATCTAAGGATAGTTTTTTAGTCCAACATCATCTTTATTTTTTTTAACATCAAACAACTTTTAGAATATATTAATGCATCTTGTAATTTCATATCACATTAAACAACTTTTTATAATTAAAAAAAGGTTTGTCACAATATTGAATAATATATTATGTAACACTGAATGATTTTTATTTTTTAAGGAATAATATATCAATACATCTTATAATGTAGATTTACTTATGAGCTTGTTAAATAAAATGTGCGCAGTTTACAAAGGCATACTAGTAAATTTGCGCTCCTATTATTTATGCATCAAAAGATAAATAAAAACAAAATAAAACTCCTATCGAAAATTAGCTGCAACACTCTATTTAACCCTTCACTGCAACAACTTGCTATGCAGTTGAGAATGAGAATTAGTCCATTGAAACAGTCTGAGAGATTGAGAAAAATAACTGCCATTGAATATGTGAATGTTGGAATTATTTTTAAAAATCTAGGCTTAAAAGATTAAATTGTCCATGTTTTATTATGACCTAGATCAAATTTCACTTAAAAAGCAACCAACTGTTGATAGGTATGTAAGCTGTTGCTTGCAAAATTGTTGTAAGCTCCTAAATAGAAACTCATCTTATACTTTTATTTATATATTATCTAATATTAAATAATTTATCAATTATAATACATAAACTAACAAAAACATCAATATGACACAATGATTATGGTACATTCAATGTTCAACTCTCACTGCAAGCATATTTAAATGTTGTTACTACTCAATCCTACCATCCACAAAATTTTGGCCCAAAGTGATAAAGCCGGGCCCTGCCTATACTAACGGCCTCCGCTTATTATCGGCCCGAGGCCTCCTCGAACTCAACCTCACACCACGTATCATTCTCACGCCGAACTAGACAAAGCCCGGCTCAATACCGGCCCCATCCGCTAATAAACGTATTGTGCCCTGTCGATGGAAATGGCTAATTGACCAAAGTTCTCACCGACCGCTCAGTGCCGAGCGTGGTCTGCCTAACAAGTATCCACGAACCGGGTTCAACTCCAAAGTTCTAACTTCATCAGACCCGTTACTCAATGATCCAATGAACAATCCAAATTCATCTCTCCTATTCTTAATATAAGCCAAGCATGCTGCTTTTCAATTTATTCAAATTATAAGTCGCTTAAACTATTTTACACCATATATTTTGTCTAACATACCTAATTAGTGAACCAAATATTAATGAATGATAACTTATAAAAATAAAAAAGGAATATTTGTATAATTAATTATTATTAAATGAAGCCTCTAAAATCACAACATTCACTATCTTAAAAATAAAAAATAACATAAGACTATCCACAACAGCAAAGGCCAAATTCCGACTTTTCCCTCGCCGCATCGCCTAATACCATCAGTCACCACCCACTTTTCACAAATGTACCTAATAAAAGGTTATTTAAGTGCTACAAATTACTTTCTTCCATATCAATTTATCTTCCTTTTCTACAAAATATTTTTTAATTTCAAAAAATTCATAATATTTTAATACAATTAATGAAAATTGTGTAAAAAATTCAAATTTTTTTGGGTGTCCAAATGATACAAACCTAGTCTCTATTTATAGATCTCGAAAAATGAAAAATAGTGGTATATTTTTTTATTTTTATTTTGCTTAATTATTGTACAAAAAATGATTTTAAAAAAAGATAAAAATAAACCAACTAACCGCAAGAATCGCCAAGCCACAGCTGCTAGCTGGTGGAATAAATAAGGCTTTATTTTGTTCACAGTGGGGCCCACATTTTGGGTGCCAAAAAAAGTTGCTCTCGGATCAAATTTTGATCCGATCCCACATTGCTAAATTCGACATCCAATCGATTCTTTTACCGCTAAATCTATCTCCGACATCCTATTTAATCCTTTAATGCATTTTGGTTTAAGTGACTTATACATGATACGGAGGAGTATAATATTGCTCGCCATCGCATGACAAATAATATAATAGTGATTCACCGGATCAATCCAATGTTTATGGAGCGTTGGCTGACGGTGGTCTCTGTGTGTCACCTCCCATTTTCACCATATCACCTATTCACCTTTAACATACGTCCAAAAAGAACAAACAAAAAGTGGGAAAACGATAGTATTGATTTGTACCAGAAGTGATCCCACAGCTTCCTGGCTCAATGCAGATAAATTCCACATATATTATTATTAGGTTTTGTTTAATGTACTATACCTCTTCTATAAATAGATACACTATTGTAATTTATATTTAAACAATAATATTCAGTTTAATATATAATATTTATATTACTCTAACCATGTGAAGAATGCTAGAGTAATATAAAATAATATATTGAATATAATTACTTGAATATGGAATACAATATTATATTTTATTTATAGACACATTAAATCTAAACCTAAAGAACTTTCTAAGAAACTTAAAATTAATATACGTGACCTATCATTTTGCACTGCATCAGACTTAACTACCACTCGTCCAATCCTTGTATATTATGTACATATAATATGGAAAGTGCAATCTACTAATAATTACATATTATTTGCTAATATATTCCAATAATACTGTATGTTATCACATGAATACATGATGCACCTTCCTAGATACGAAAAACATTTTTTTGTTTAAGAATGCCCCTCAATTGTATCCTCTGACTTGCAAACCTTGCTTCCAAAAGCTTGGATTTCAAGCCCGATCTTTGAATCGCTCGTGGCCATTCGGTACACCCTTTCATTGCTCGTGCTAAATGTGGATTCTTAGAACACAAACAACTACACTCTTGTTCGCCATGGCATGACACTGGTCCAGAAGAAATCTCACCCCACTGCGATTTAAGTGACTCATTGTCTGCACTCGTTGCATGTACCCCTTTGCCACTCGAAACATTTCTTCCAGTACAAATTGCATGCACAGAGTCTTCACTCCCAGCAAAATTGAGGGTAGAGGCTACATTGCCTGCGAAAGTCACTGTTTCTTTGCAACTTGCATTATCGGAATCCCTTTCAAGATTAGACAGGATGTTCTCGTACTCTTCATACAACACATTCGAATCCATATCCTTGGATCGTAAGATGATCTCAAGATCAACGATTAGATCATGTATCCGTGTGTATTTTTCTTCAAGGAGTAGTTTTGCATCCATCAACTTCATATGAACTTGCTCTTCGCGCATTAGCTCAGCCATGCGGGACATTTTCCTCTGTTCTTCCATATGTACCTGAATCATCGATTTTTCACATTTCAAAACTTTAACTTTAGCCTTGATTCCTTCATTTTCTTTCTCTAGCTTTCTGCACAAAGCTTCCGCCAACAGTCTTTCTTTTTTTTCTTTATCATACTTCAGCGCAAATTCCTTCCCCAATGTGTCCACATCAATTAGTTCATTCTGTAACTTTGAACAAACAGTTTCAATTTGTTTGCATGTTCTTCTCTCCCTCCTCAAGTCATCCTTCAACTCATCAAAAACAAAATCAAATTTTTTACGTTCCTTTTTCAACCATGAAGATCTTTCTTCACTGGTCTTTCTCAAATACAATTTGAGTTTCCTCTTCGATAATTCTTTCTGAGCTTCCAACACTCGTAGCCGATTCTGAGCTTCCAGTAACTCAACTTGCAATGTGAATGCAACTGACGGGGCTGCAATCTGATGATTTTGAATGTGCTGCAATCTGTTAACAAAATGGTGGTTTTCGCTAAACATTTTGAATCTGCAAGTATCCAAATTGGCTGCACTCTCCATTGCTCGTTTTGGAATTTGAAGTGCGGATTGAGGACGGAACTGAAAGCAGAAAAGGAATATATGATGAATTAGTTTTTTGCACTTGAACAGAAAATAACTGAAGCTCATACTTCCTTCAATCGGGAAGATCTCAGAATACAACAGTAATAATGTAAAATGATTTATGTACTACGCAGTATAATAAAAGAAGCTGTTTTACTATCTTTTTGAAAAATAAACAACGAACTACTGTATTTACCATGTCATAGGATCAGGCCAATTACGTAGGACTCACATCTATATGAAACTATCAACGTTATTAAGGCTCATCGTTCTTTAAAGAGACGAGAGAAACCTACATTTTACCATATTTTTAGTGGTCACCTTTTAATATAGCTATTCATAATTAATGTTCAACACAAATCACTTTAAAGGGATGCAAAGATTTTTATTGGGATTTCTAATGATCAAGATACAAAGTTGCGCATCTCAATATAAAGCTCGAAGTCAGAACGCTAAATCGATTTCATAACGCATTGCTAATTAACCTGCTCTAAGACTTATCTTTCCTCGAACGCCCTATTCGACTCCAAACTTTCCGCTAAACGAGTCTAGGCTACCCCGACTTTCATCCTTCACAACTCAAGAAAATGAAAAAGTCTCTATACCTAGTAACAAAGTCACATAAACTAAGAAGACATTGGCCAAGTTTAGAGAATCACTTAACATATTCAACCTACACAAAGAAGACATTTCTCAAATCTGCTTACTCTTAAACGTAGAGAATTACATGCATGAGTGGTGAAAAATTCAGACCGCAGAGTGACACTTATATACGATAACATTGTGGTTTCGGTCTTCATTGCAAATATTTTATTTGACCAAAAACCTTCTAATAAAGAATCAACCCATTCCATCATTTCATTATACGTCCAACAACTTCACCTCCACGAAAATATCTTTTTATGTAATCCAAAATATCTCTTCCAAAATCACAGAATCCCGAAAATATCTACGTATTCTCACAAGAGCAAATCCTTCCAACTGCTTTGGACATTGCCTGACACTTCGCCACTACTCGCCTGCTTAACAACAAAATAGCTAGCTAACACTCAAAACACCAACAAAACTCTCCCTTTGAAGCCGATACTTTGTTGCAAAACACATAGTCCCCCTTTAATCACATCTCTCCCTTGCCTCCACTTTACTAATACAAAAGATAAATTTTTCAATTCATTATCCTCACACGAGTTTAATACTAGTAGAACTCTCCGTACGACTATTATCAAGCTCCACACACGCCAAGTTCACCACGGTACGCATATTCTGACGTAGATAACATTGGCTTTTTCCTTCTTCCACCTAAGATCCCTCTTGGATCTTTCCACACTTTACGCCAGCAACACAAGAATTACCTCGATAATCGCTCTTGATTTTCTTTCATTCCTTGTGCTCGAGCCACACCCTAATCTACCCTTTGACCTCTATTCCTTGCATTTAACAATTTTAGAATTTTGAATACGAGGAATCTCGACTCATGCCGATGCACGTTCCTTCCATAGAGCTTCAGTTAGCAGGTCTTGGCCGTGGCCTTCCTTCACGTTGACGACATGCTACCCATTTCTTCTTCTTTGTTCTGGTAACGCTACATTGAACAACCACTGTCGCATCACTGCTGGCAAATACTGGCATAACAAATGGGATTCTTTTTAACTTTTTCAAATTGAACAAACTTTGATTCTTTTAGAACATTCTCCAAAGAACATATCCCACACCTCAAGATATCGAGATCGACCTGCAGAAAGAATTCTCATCCAAATGTTTTGATGTACCAAAATCAGCATACGGACGGATTTCCTTCATGGCTTCAATTCAAAGATTCAATCCTTCGACTTTCTCTACTAATCCGCAGTCGACAATTAACATCTCGCATTCCTACTCCAAGAGTGCTTATTTTCCTTTCCCTTGCTTCATGTACAAGACTTTCAACTTGTTACAAATTCAAGCGAGAACTTTTCGCATATCCCTAATAACTTCTTCATAAAGACATCTCTTCTCATCACTATCCTCACTTTCTTCAATCATACAAATGATTCGGCTTTTGGCTATAACGCAACAATCTTCTCCACAATCGGCCCTTAGTTTCTTGCTCTTTCTCACGGCTTAAGATAATATTGTCTCTTTGTGAAAAGTCAGACATCAATCCGATTATGACCATAACCTTCTACACATCCTTCTACTTGGATCTCTAACTGGCTGATCCACCCCTTTCAACATTTCCTGGGTTCAGTAGGTACCGAATGTCGGACATAATCGTCACCACATCGCTCGATAGTATCGCTTATTTTATCTTTGCACCTTCGATCACGAAGAGACATTTCAAACGTGATAAGCAGAAAACCAAATAGCTCATCTACCTTCATAATCTAGATGTCATTCGGCCCTCTATGACAACCACTCGGTTTTAATCTATTAAGAAGAGATTTGAGAATCGCTCGACAATCTTTTCTTTACTATCGCTTTCTCCAAGCGTCAAGTAGAATTCATTGGATATCTCCTCACCAATGAACTGATATTGCCTTCCTTCATTCCTATTCTCAAATTTGGTATGGACGACACACACGAACCTTACAGTCTTCAAGTGTATTGCAAAGAAGTTTCCCAAGCTTCTCGGCACCGGTACAAATTCGACCGCATATCAACATTTATGTTCACACAACTACGCACGTAGATCCAAGTCCTTTGAATTTTCCATTCAAAGTTTCACGCTCCTTTAGTCCTATTCTTAATTCAGATTTCAACAGGCTATCATTAAAGCCACAAGTGAGGGGTTCAAATTAATAAAAACAGATTTCAGCTATTTTAATATCTACGATCTCAAGAAGCACCATCCTTACTATTCCAATAAGCACAATTTTGAATCATCGAGAATGGGGACGATTATTGAATTTCTTTCATCTCACAATAATAAATTACAAGATCTCACCCGCATGTCGAGCTGCTTCATTTTAATACTAATCGAAAGTTCAGAACTCCGCCGCTAAATAAATTTGTCGGAACGGTCATAGACCAATTTAACAATAACACTCGTGATTGACACAACCGAATACTGCATTAAAATAGAAACGGTCAGTGTAGAAATTAAAAGACATAAAGATTGCATCCGCTCAGCGCCAACGTGAAGACCTGCGCTCCCAAGGCCAAACAATCTAAGAATTTTACTATGATATTGAGATATTACAAATAAAGAATTATCTTCCTCGAACATCCTATTCGACTCCAAACTAGTAAACGAGTCTAGGCTCAACGCCCCATTCTAATTCAAACTAGTAAACGAGTCTAGGCTCCCCCTGACTTTTATCTCTCACAACTCAGTGTTTTTAATGAAAAACTCTCTATACCATAGTAACAAAGTGTTACAAACAGTTAGTACATTAGTTAGAAGTTTTTAGAGAATTACTTATAACATATTCAACCTACGCAAAGAAATATGCTCTCTCAATTCTTTTGCTCACTCTTAAAGTAGAGAATTATTATGTATGGAGTGGTGAAAAATCTGCATCCAAGCAGAGTATACTTATATATATGTATAGGCACATTAGGGTTTCGGTCTTCAATAAGTAAAGTATTTTATTTGGACTCAAAAACCTTTCCTTAATAAAAGGAGTCTCAACCGATTCCATCACTTGCCATATGTTCAACAACTTGATCTCCACGAAAATATCTTTTATAGAACGAAAAATTTATCTTCCTTTAAAATAAGAGAATCCAAAATATCAAGACAAAGTTCTAACAAAGAGCGAACCGTCATTCCAACCTGCTTTCGATAGTTTGGGCTTGACACTTCAGGACTTCTTAATTTTGTCTAATAACAAAAATAGCTAGCCTAACACCAAAACACCAACATACAACAAGGGTTCAAGATCAATTTTGTATGGAAGCTCTATCAAGAATGATTCTACCCAAGTTGATCAAATTTCAATGAAGAGTATCCACTGAGAAGCAATTTGACCACTATATATATATATATATATATATATATATATGTCATATCAGAATGCAGTACTTAAATTTTTCTTTTTTCCCTTTTTTGCTAAGAGCAAATTGCTCCTCCTAATGAAGTTAATTATAAAAGAATTGTTATTTAATAATAGTTATCAAATAATTAAAAGATATTATAAAATAGTTATTCATTAATGAGAGTTATCAAATAAAATCTAAAATACCTCTTCAACTTACATCTTGAATTTACATGAATACATATCCTTTAATATGACTATTAGATTCATATTTCATCAATGTATATATTATATACTGGCAAAGGAAAGAAAATTTGAGTATCAATATCAACTTCAATAAATAAATATTGTAAAGAAACTATCTTAGTTATGAATTTATTTATAATGATATATTAATGAATTTAACATATAAAAGATACAATTTAAAAAAGAGAAGTCATTATATTAATGCATTTATTTATAATGATATAAAGTGAATTGAATATTAAAGTACATATTACTTCAAGATGTATCTTGAAAACGTGTGCATGCATGTAACTTTAAGATGTAACTTGAAGAGGTTTTTTATATTTTAATTATATGATTACTTTCATTAATCAATAATTATTTTATAATTAACTCTACTTGAGAGGGACAATTTAGTCCTAATAAAAAAGGAAAGAAACAACTATATCAAATAATTAGAATCTAAAACACCTCTTGAACTTACATTGTGAAGTTACATGAATACATAACCTTTAATATGACTATTATAAATTGATTCATATTTCATTAATATATATTAAAAAATTAAGTAAAGGAAAGATAAATTTGAGAATATCATTACCCTCACCACTTCAATAAACAAGTATTGTAAAGAAACTATTTTAGTTATAAAGATAATGATTATACTCCATATATAGATTATGAGTAGAGAGTATAAGAAAAGAGAGTGTAGAGTTGGTAATAGAGGCAGCTCCTATAGTACATGATGTCAATGCTAATATTGACAAAAATATGGTAGGTAACATAAACTTCTTGTGTTTAGGTGACAATAGATAGGTTGTAAAGTTGAGTCCAAATAAATTTATTTTAAACACATTATGTATGACAGTTATTTTGTAAATATATCGTCCTACATTATGAAATTTAATAATTTTATAGAAATTCACTCATTTCATTTTTTTACATAATCTCAATTATTTATTTTGGCAATTAGCCTTTTTTTTTAATTATAAGAGAGTTGTATGCTTGATGAAAATATTCCTAATTTTTTTTGGATCCTTTGATCTTACTAGCTAGATCCAGACACTACACTTTTATAGTGTGGTAAAGAGTGAAAGAGAGAATATAATATAAATATATTCTACATTATCAAGTTTAATTTTTTAAATATATTACATACTCATTTCATTTTTTTTAGATAAACCCAATTATTTATTTTGAAAATTAGTTTTTTATAATTATAAAAGAGTTGTATGTTTAAAGAAAATGTTCCGTACTTTTTTTGGGATGCTTTGATATTACTAGATCCAAACACTACAATTTTGTAGTATGCTCAAGAGTGAAAGAGAGAATATAATATAAATATATTCTACATTATCAAGTTTAATTTTATAAAAATTCAAAATCTTATCTTAAGTTTTAATTTTTTAATAGAGACAAATCCTTATAGTAATTCACCTATTATGTTGCAGTACCTCGAAATCCTTACCTTTAGATTCTATAAGTGAAGCATCTTATCATTAAATCACATACCTTCTTTTGTTTTTGGTAGGTAGTCTCATTTTAAAAGATTGTCCAAATTTAGATTTATATAATTGACATTTTAAATTTAGAACTAATAATTTTATGTATTATACATTTTTGAAGTTAGATTTTTTAAAGTATAAGGGAAGACCATGTTTGACAAAATGTCTGAAGTCTTTTCTTTTTAGGATGTTTTTACATTACTAAACTTTATACTTTCGTAGTACAAAGGAGAATATTCCGTTTTTTTTTTATCAAGTTATAAAGTTTAATAATAACTTATGTTGTGATAAAAACCTAAAATCTAATGATTTGATAAAACATAAAATTTGATGATTTTAATAATAACTAAGGATCTCATCTACATATAAATATATCCTACATTATCAAGTTTAATAATTTGATAAAAAACTAAAATCTAATGATACGTTATAATTTTTTTTAATAGAGACAAATCAATTCCATCTATTTACCAATTAGGTTGTGATAACTCCAAATACTTACATTTAAAATTTAAGTGAAGCATCTGATCATTGCATCATCATTAATCTTAAATCATGAGCAACGCAATATTATGTCATGATAACTTAATAGAATCATGAAGATATTATAATAAAGTTACAAATTTGTGTAACATGACTATTAATATAAAGTATTGTAATTAATAAAGAGAGGTAATTAAAAGAAAATGGATGATAATGGATCTTGAGTAATAAAATGTGAACAACGAAACTTAAGCAATAGTCATAGTAAACATAATTCATGAAAATTAAAGTTTAAGTCTTCGACTAACTATTTCAATTAAAATGAAGTATGAATCATCACTATATTTAATTATTTCAAATATTCATTGTTAGATGAAAGGTTTTTGACAATGTAAACGCAAGATTATCTCGATTGGTCATTTAAATTATATATATTCTATTAATATGAAAAATAAAATCGCTGCAGGGTATATAAATAGTACACGAATAATACAATATTATTTATTATAACCTAATAGTATTTTAAATATATAATATTAGAAATCTGCATACCATAATAAAGTCGATTAATATAAAATATATATAGTCATTTATAAGTATAGTTAAATACATGAAAATGAATGACAAAGCATCTTTGAGCAATCAAAAAGTGAAGAGTAAAACTTATGCAATTTTACTACAAAGAAATCATAACATATAAACTAAAATCTAAGACATAGGAGAACATATGTTTTTCATTTTTTGTAAAGACCGTTATTCTCCTTCCACTAACTATTTCAATTAAAAAGATTAATACATAAATAGTATTCAAGTAGTATGAAATATTAATCATTACTATATTCAATAATTTTAAATATAACATGATTAAATTAAAAAAGTGTAGAGTAAAACTTGTTCAATCACTACAAAGTAATCATAACTCATTCATACTAACCTTTAAGTAATATGGGAGGTCTTTATTTCATTTATTGTAAAAAATTTATTCTCATTTCAATAATTATTTATACAAATAGTATTCAATTAATATGAAGTAAAAATTACTGCTATAACAAATAATTGCAAATATAACATGATTAGATGAAAATTCAATATATAATTTGAAAAAATTAAATAAAACAAATGACTTATGCATTATAATATCTATATATAGTCCATTAATATTAAAGCAATTGGTATAGAATTGATAAATATCACATGAGTAACACATTACTATTCTATGATAACTTGACAACATTAATAAAATATTTTAATGTTAGAAAGTTATATACAATTTTAAGTAATTACATATATATATATATATATATATATATATATATATATATATACTATATATATATATATATATATATATATATATATATATATATATATATACTATAGTAACTAGAACTAAGAAAGGTCAATTTGTAACAAATAATTCAACAGTATAAACAAAAAATTAAACTTAATACAAATACAACTAACATTTTTTGAACAAAAAAACTAATATGATTTTATATTGAAAGTTAAGTAACTTTTCTTTGTGAAATAGAAGTAAAAGATCTATTTGGAATACACTATTATACCGAGATGTTATAACGAGTTGGTATAACACTCGGTTTAAAAAAAATAGAACATAAACCAAGTGTTGGGAAACACGATGTGGAAACACTTGGATCAACTACATTAAAATTTGACGAGAAATAAAGAATCTTGAAAGTAAAAACACAAAGATTACAATCGATTCGATTGTAACGTGCACCTTATCACGGGTGGTAGAATGCCGATGAAGATCCACTAGATAATAGTATTACAAATAAGGACTTATATGAAATGCTCCACATTCTTACATACTATTCTACTCCTATCTGATAATAAGTCGAGGCTCTCGACTCCAATACACCTATACTCAACGACACACTATATCCACTATTAATGTGTCACGTATGTTAAACGATAAAAATCAAGAGCTAGTCATAATAAGATTGTTAAAAAAGCAGTTGTACCGCATTAAGGAGTTTTTATAGAACAATTCCGTACATTCGACTTAGAATGAAATATAAAAACTCTCGAAGCTTCTTTGCCTACTTAAAGCACAATCCAGAATGATAATAATATTGAGAGGTGTGTTCGATTAGGCCTACAAGTGATGCCTTCATATTGTGTAGGCTCAAATAAGTATGAAAATAACTTCTATAAAAAAACTTTGCATATCTTAATCTTCATGCTTGGAAAATATTTAAGTCGTTGTATATTCTTCGTACTTGGAAAATACTCCAAAATCGTTACCTGTTCTCCATACTAGGAAATACTCAAAGGCATTGCTCGTATATTTCTTCATGCTTGGGGAATACTTTAAGTCATTACCATATATTATAGGACAAAAATATTTCTTCCAAATATTTCCAAAATCGTGATCTTGAAAATCTACTTTTATATTGCGATAGTAGCAAGCTGATGTACTTGGCCCATCTTGACACTTGTTCTTGACGCCGTCATTGTTCTCGGTTTTGCCTATCAACAAAATTGTCGACCAACAAAACACTAACCAACTCCCCTTTGGCTAATATTTTTGTAAGGCAAAACTTCTCTAAATCATATATCTCCCCCTTTTTGTCTTAAAAAGTCAATCCATCGTACGACCAAAGATGAATTTTTCAATTCATTATCATCACAAAATGTTGCTGTGAGCCCTCTTGTCGGCCCGTGGCTCCACACATGTCAAGTCTACCGTGAACATGACCATTAGTTAATACAGGTTGATTAAGATCTAGGATGGAGACAATAGTAGTATCAGCTTCCCTTTTATTGCAACGAAGATTCTTCTTGATCCTCCATACTTTAAATTAACCACTGAGAATTACCTCGATAGTCGTTCTTGATTCTCCATTCCTTGTGTTTGAGCTACCTTTGACCCTCAATTCCTTTCGAAGGTTTTACTGGAAATACGGTGAACTGACCATGTCGATAAATACTTTCGGTGAGTTTTGAAACAATACGGTCCATGGACCTTTGTTTCCACAAGGACGACAAATTCATTTCTTCTTTCTTTTGTCTTTGGGTAATGCTTGTTGTGGGAACGTAATTGACGCCGCACTAATAGTCGATTAGATGTCAGAATAACAAAGCGGACCGTGGCTCAATTTTACGCTGATCGGATATCGGGTAGTATTTTTGTATAATAGTTTGATTCTCGAGCTTTTGGTGAACAAACTTGGATTTTTGAAGACATTCTCGCAAAGAACATATCTTCAAACATGTACGTCATTTGAGACTGGCTGGGACAGAAATAATTTCATCCAGACAGAAGTCTTAATTGCTATTAAACGGATTTTCTCATGTCTTCTAATTCAGTCTTAATCCTTCAACTTCCTCCTTTAATCCATAGTTGACATTTAACATCTTATTATTTTCATCAAGAAGGTGTTTATTTTCCTTCCCTTATTTCGTGTACAAGCCTGTCAACTTGTTATAATGGGCGAGCAACTTTTCGTACATCTCCACAAGTTTTTTATAAGACATCTCTTCTTCGTCACTTTCTTCAATCATATAGTCAAATTCAGTGGCTTTGCTGTAAATGCAAAAATCTTCCCAACATCGGGTTCTAAATTTCTTGCTCCTTTCTATGCATATTAAGTGCACCATTACACTTCTTTTGTGAAAAGTTGATTGAATCTAATTACACCAATCCTCTACATTCTCGATATCGATCTGTAGCTTTGTCGATCCAAATTCTTCAACATTTAATGCCCTGGTAGGTACCACCTGCTGGACAAATTGTCACCGAGACTGGGTTTGACAACGTTGCCGATTATATTTGCAACTCTGATCATCAAGAGACATTTCAAATATAATAAAAGAACCACCTCATCAATCCTCATGATAGAGATGTCATTCGCCTCTTTTGTGACAACCACTTTAGAGTTGAATCTCTTGGAAAGAGATCTGACTATCTTTCTGATAATCTTTTCTTCAAACGTTTTCGCTCCAAGATCATAGAATTCATTGGAGATATCCTTAAGCCTGATAATAAATTCAATGATGGTCTTATTTTCCTTCATTCTCGTATTCTCAAATTGGTGTGTTAAGTCAGCACGACACATGAACCTTGTGAGTTCCTTCAAATAGACATGCAAGAGTTTCCCAAGCTTCTTTAGCACCGGTACAGGTTCAGATCAGTATATCAACATTTATGTTCACACAGCTACGACAGATCCAAGTGCCTTCGGGATTCTTTTCTATCATCAAGCTTACATTCCTTTATAGTCCATTCCAATTCAGGTTTATCAATCATGGTGCCATCAATTAAAGTGCGTTGTGGAGGGGTCCAGCTAGATAAAACAAATTTCCATGTTTTAGTATTCATGGATCTCAAGTAAGCAACCATCCTACTCTTCCAATAAGCATAATTTGAACCATCAAGAATAGGTGGATGATTTATTTAACTTTCTTTCATCTCACACACAAATTACAAAAGATCTCACTCTATATGTCGAGTGCCCGCTCTGATATCACTTGAAATTCTCAGAATCACAAGCAAATAAGTAAAAGATTCATTGAACACAATATTATACCGGATGTTATAAAACTTGGTATAACACTTAATACCTAACATAAACTAAGTTATCGAGACATCTATGTCAAGAATACTTGGATCAAACACGGCCGATGTAAAATAAATAATACTGAAAGTAAACACGCCACAAAAGATCATCCACTAGATAACGAGAATTAGGAAATAAGGACCTGATAGCACGCCCCATTATTCTACGTCCCATTCTAATTCTATCCTAATGTATAATCTCGGCTCCCCCCGACTCCAACGCACCTATCCTCCACAATACACTATATCCCTAGTATGCCCACTGTGGTATTAAAAAAATAAAAACATGACTGCCAGAATGTGCGTGTTAAGAACAATCGTATTACCACAAAAGCAAGTTTTTA
The DNA here is from genome assembly GCA_019722365.1 of Lithospermum erythrorhizon. Taxonomy (NCBI): domain Eukaryota; kingdom Viridiplantae; phylum Streptophyta; class Magnoliopsida; order Boraginales; family Boraginaceae; genus Lithospermum; species Lithospermum erythrorhizon. The sequence continues at coordinate 54,057 of JADFUC010001492.1, forward strand.
TGTAAGAACCGCTGCACATTCACCCACAATAAAATATAAAATTTCGAAGTTTCATTTCACAAACACAACGTAACGAGCACAATATTGTTAGCGTGGTTCGATTAGGGTCCGCAGTTTCGAGGCCTTTATATAGTGTAAGCACAAACAAGTTTATGGAAATAACTTCCATAAAAAAATTCCTATATCTTACTCTTCATGCCAGAAATACTCCAAGCTCATTTCCTCGTATCTCTTCATGCTTGGGGAATACTTCAAGTCATTACCATATATTATAGACAAAAATATCTCTTCCAAATATTATCAAAATCAATGTATCCCAAAAATATCTATTATTATTATTTCGACAGATAGACCTAACTGCCTTCTCGACATTTGTTCTAACACTTCGTTTACTATTCTCAATTTTGCCTATTAACAAAATTGCTACAAATAACAAAATACTAACATATGTTTAAACAATCAGATGCATGTGAATTTAATACAAAATATATTCCTTTATAAATAGATCTTTCAAGAAAAGGAAATGATAATTGAGATAATTAAATTTATATAGAATTATTACTAAGTAATCATCAATCATGAAAATTAAGTTTTAAGTAAAAATATAAGCACTATTTTTAGTAAAAAAATATTATTTGCATATTTTACCACGTGAAAATTAAGTTTTAAGTAAAAAATATAAGTACTATTTTCAGTAAAAAAATATTATTTGCATATTTTGCCACGTGCAACGCATGTTATGATTACTAGTATTTCTTAAAAACTACAATAGCATTCCGTTTATTTTTTTACTAATGAATTTACTTCACAAGTTTGGTCTAAATATTTTTGTAAGATTGAAAAATCAAAGGAATGACGAACAATAAAGAATGAAGTCTTGAAGAACAATTGCAAGATATTTTGATTTCTAACCAATATTAGTTCTTTTTTGAACTTGCATGATATCTCCATTAATACTTTTAATTTAATGGATTGTAATAGTTATTGCATTTGCAAAGCTAGACATGATGTTCCAAATATTTATATTATGAAAAGCATTACTTATAAATAAATAAAAATAACACACTTTTTATTATTTTAAAATAAGTCCATCTTGTTTAATTGTATATACATTTATCCAAATATATCATTTCCTTTTCTTCATTTGAAAAATATAGTAGTTAAATTATAACTTTTTAATAGAGTAATAATAATTTTGAACCAAAAAAAGAAAAATTAGTATGTTTTCATAGTATTTGATGAAATGTATATAAGTTGACAAGAATTTTAATGCACATTATAAAATTGGCTAGGTCATTTAAATTAAAACTCAGTTTTGTCTGTCAAATGAGACTCCAAATTCATTAAATTTGACTATCCAAAAATTCGACAGACTATATTATAATATTGGAAAAGAGAAAATACAAATAAAAATGCAATATCTATACTGCACAAGATAAACTTTTTAGTTTCTATGTGTAGTTTTCTTGTTATAACAAAGGGCAAACGACATGGATGATTACTTATGTTTGGATTATAATCTCAGTCGACCACTTATGTTTCAAAAGGTCCCGGTTGATCACTTATGTTTCAAAATCGATCTCAGTTGGTACTTCAACCTAATTTTCTGTTAAGTCTCCGTTAATTAGGTCATGTGGGAATCACGTGACACTTATTGAGGGCATTTTAGTCATTTCACACCTAAATTTTCCAAAAAAAAATTAAAAATTAAATTGAAACATACTTCAAAAAATAATTTCAACATCTCATAACTCCAACCCAACAATCAAAATCCCAAAAAATATTGTAACACCCAATTCAGAAAAAATCCAATCTTTTCAAAAATAAATTCACCTCCAACAACTCCATAACCATGTATGCTGTAATTAGTCTAGAATCTGAATGTTTATAATTGAAAAATGCTCAAACTTGACACTACCAAAAACAAAATTATCCAAATCAACATAAACACCAAAACCAACCACCAAAAAGCTCGAACTTTACACTACCAAATCATGAAAAAAAAATCAACATAAAAACCAAAACCAACCACTAAAACACAAAAAGATCAAACCTTACACAACAAAATCCAAAATCAAAACTACCCAAATCAACATAAAACTCAAAACCAACCACCAAAATACAAAAAGAATCAAACTTTACACAAAGAGGTCGAGGGGGGAAAAGGTGGGAACGTCGGAGGTAAAGCGGCATAGAGGGGTGTCGTGGGTGCGGAGGTGGTGGTGGAGCGGGTTGGGGTACCGGAACACCCAATGTTTCATTGACCAAGATTCCCAATTGTTTTTGGGATTTTGATTGTTGGATTGGAGTTTTGAGATGTTGAAATTATTTTTTGTATATATTTCAATTTAATTTTTTTCAATTTTGTTTTCTAAAACTTATGTGTGGAATGACTAAAACGCCCCTCAAAAAGTGTCATGTGACCTAATTAACAGATACTTAACAGAAAATTAGGCGAAAGTGCCAACTGAGATCGATTTTGAAACATAAGCAATCGACCGGCAACTTGATCGACTGAGACCATAACCCAAACATAAGTGATCATCCCTATCTTTTGCCCTATAACTAATTTAAAAGCTTCGCATGTTATTTGTTAGATAATCAAATTCAACTTTGCTAGTGATCATCCCTCTCTTCCCTCACCTTTTTGCATTATGTTCTAAAGCCCTCTCTTCTTCTCTTCTTTCACACCAATCTCAAGAAATTCTTAAGGGTATCTCTATTGCTAGAAGGGGCCGAAATCTCGCACCTCCTCTTTATGGATGACAATTACTTTTTTCTCCATATTTATAATAAAAGCATTGAATCATTTTGCTCCACGATTAAAACCTTTTGTAGTGAATCAGGACAAATCATTAATTGCAATAAATTTGTCATCACCTTCAGCCCCCACGCACCAAATGACTCAAAAAACTACATCCTCACCTCCTTTAAAATTAACACCTCGGACTTTTTTGGTAGTTACCTTGGCATTTCTGTTGATATAAAAAAATAGAAAAATGATTTTTGCCTCCTATGTTGATAAAAATAAAAAGTCGTGTCTTTAGTTGGAATTCCAAATTCCTCAATTTTGCGGGCCGAGTTACCCCCATCAAGTCGATTCTTTAATTAATCCTTGTGTACCCCATGGGTGTTTATAAATTCCTTCTTGGCAGCCTAATCAAATTGATAAGATTCTAGTCAATTTCCTCTAGGGTGCCATGAAAAATAACATTCACTGGATTAATTAGGAATTTCTTTGCATTGACAAAAAAGATGAAGGATTGAGATTCAAGCACCCTAATCACTTTAATCTATCTCTCCTTGCTAGAAACGGGTAGAGACTTGTCTCCCAACCTAACATCCTAATGAGTAAATTTTTTAAATTAAAATATTATTCAAACTCTAACCTACTCACCTCAAATAAGCCTTCAAACCCATCCTAGACCTCGCAAAGCTTAAAATTCGGCCTTGATGAAATGAATCACCACATGATCAACAAAATTGGAGCAAGATTAACTAACATTTGGAAATATCGTTGGATCCTCAATCTCAAACCAGACACTATTTTCTCATTTTTCAAACCAGAAACCAACTCTCCTTATCCCACTTCATTCTTTGATCTGCTCTTAAATTGAAACTAATGAAATACACCTCTTCTTATCAAGCTCTTTCCAGCTGAAATTGTTTGTAAAATCCTCACAATTAGACCACAGCAAGGCCACGACTCCCATAAATGGCCTAAAGGTCAATTCAAAACCAAAGATCTTTATAATTTCATCACACATACCCTCACAACCACACCCAACAAACCTAAAACCTATAATGAGATTCCTAGTAACACTTGGAGCTACCTTTGGAAGTTGCCCATTCCTCACAAAATCAAGATTTTCATTTGGAGACTCCTGAACCGACTTCCTACCAAAACCCTCATCTCAATGAAAACCTCAAAAAACATCAATCTCTTATACACTTTTTGTAATAATGAAAATGAAGATACCTTCCACCTCTTTTTGGAATGCTCTTTCACTCAAAACAATTTGGAATCCGTTTGATTCTAACATCAACTTGAATAATCATCATTTTCACTCTTCTATCATCAATTGGATATATTCTCCTTGAAAACACCTTCCATTATTCCAAAGACTGTTTCTTTCTTTTATATTCTTTGGGATGACTTCTGACTACCGTGAACGAAGCTATCTTCAATCGTGTTCAACTCGCTTAACAAAAAGAGCTATTCGAGACGCCCAAATTTTGTCACAAACGGACAAAGGTTTTCAATTCAAATATTCTAGGGGCATCGGTCACAACAATCCAACCAAGTCTCACTTGATTTCCAGGACCAACTTCAATTCAAATCATATTATCTACCCCCAAGAATTGAAACGTTGCATGTCGACGCCACGATGCCTCGGGATCGCACTGGCATATCAAACGACCTACCGCATTTGATTACAACGACGGACGTTAGAGAACAAGGCGAAGTTATTAAAGGAAGAAAAATGCTGTCACATCGCCTCATTATTCTAGCCGGTAAATAAGAACAACATTCTTTTGAACTCGACTTCCTCAGTGGTGCCTGCTCACATCACTGATTCTTCTAAAGGAATATAATATGCATTGCATTTACTTTATTACTGATGGATTCGCTTAACATATATGGTCTAAATTTTTCGAGAAGATAACAGGACGGACGAGTGGAAGAATCATATTCAAGAATTAATAGAACATAATTGTAGCATCATTTGTTTTCCTACTAATGTTGGATGTATTTTGAATATTTTTGATGTCACTATTAATAGTTTTAATTCCGTTGATAATGAATGTAATGGATACCATGATAACAATGATGTAACCAAATACTCTATTTGATTTATAAATTGCATTATTTATCAAAAAAAAAATTATATACCACTCCATTTGAAACACATTGCCTAGTTTCATTTTAAATAATCAAAATAACCAAATTTTATAGTCTTTATTATATAATGAAAGCTAATTTCATACAGACATCTGAACTACGAAAAATATTTTAAATAGGCACATGAACCTTTTAACCTTCAAATAGCAATCTTATCATGATTTTTGCACTCTAAACTTTGAAAAAAATTTGCATTTGAATCCTTATTTTTTAAATCTTTTAATAGGTAAACCTAAGGAAAAATAAATATATATATATATTACATTTTATGAATTATTTTAATATAACAAACAATTAATTGAATCAATTTTTAATAATCAATTTTAATTAATTTAATTTTTTTTTTAAATATCATCCCCACCCCATGGCTAGTGATGCCCAGGAGTGAGCAGTTGCCAACGATCTCATGCTGAATGTGGCCTCTATAAAGAAGAAATCCATCATGCTTAAGCACGTGATTCAGAGGAAATTTAATTGGTGTAAAGGATTAGGCCAGCGCCTACTGCTATTCTCTTTCGCTTCTTCTCCACTAGAGCTGCAACTGACATTGCTACAATTGTTAGAACTAGGCCCGTTCCTATTCTCTGCAAATGAGTGATTCCCATTTGAGTCTTGGTTAATTTTCTTGCTGCTAGGACGATCTGGGGGTGGGGGTTGGGTCATTTCTGTCTTGTTTTAATTAATTATTTGTTATTTTAAAAATAATCCTTCATTAAATCGTGGATAGTCTCGGTTATATTCTTTTATGTGGTTGTGACGGTTGTTTTTTTTATTTCACTCCACAGACCACAAAACTCTTTGATATTATGTTATTAGTAAAGGAACCAAATTTGGAATTTTCTAAAATAATCAAAATTAATTGCCAAAAAGGATGGAGTAAGTATATTTAAGTTCAACATTTAAAATAAAATTAAACTCCCTCATACCCAAAATTAGTAATTAAATTGTAAACTATATATGAAAAAAGTATTTAATATATTAAATATGATCAGAATTTATTTAAAATTTAAACTATGATAACTTTTTAGAAATAGAGGACTACATAGAAATTCAAAACCACACTAACTTTTCTGAAATGAAGGAAATAATTTTCTAAAAAAGTAAAAACATCTCCATGTCTGGATCGGACACCTGCCCTGGCACCACTGCAACAAGGAGGGTGCCCTTCTTTACATCAAATCGATGGCTAGTTCAGAAGCAAGAGTCCTAGCAGACACCAATAATCGATCCTTATTATTCTCACCCTTCCTAAACCCTCTCCCTCCATTTCCACCAACTAAAGCCTCAGTATCCCCTGCACCACCAACATAAATTATTCTGTCCCATCTTTCTTTCCTTTTAATAATTAAAAAGGACCACAGTATTTTACTCTGTTATTTCTTGATAAATTCATCTGCTAAACTTATTTTTCTTTACATCAAAATAAACTCATCATGAATCAGAGAATTTCGAATATGTTTATCAGTATAAATGAGGGGGGCGATGTTAAAAATATGAAGATTCAAAATTTTGAGTTTCCCACTGTATACAAGTTTGGTGGAGTGTCACTGCATGTGTCCTTTTATGTAGGGCGGTGATTCTGTACACGATTTAAGGAAATAGTACAAGCAAGCCACGGACCATTTGCATGGGCCAGGCAAACATTCTCAAAGTTTGACAACTGTATTGGTAGATATTTTTTTTTTCAAACTATTACTACCAAATTTCAAACGTTCATTAAATTCCATTGGAAGTACTGTAATTACTCATTACTTGGCAATAAATAATCAATAGACGTGTTAAACGCATCGGGACGGATGGGCCCGGTGAGGTGGATAGAAAATGTGGGTTCAAATCATCCACAACTTCCGACACTCAGATATGAGACCCTCGACCCTGCACAAACCATAAATTGTTGAAACTACCTGCTTGCATCTTTCCATGCATACCCGCATCATTCAAACCTGACCAAGATACAAGTTAAGATATAACCTCCCAGCATTTAAAGAGTTTGTACATCAAATTCATCTTATACGGGCATTACTTAATTGGCATAGCCTCTACATCGCTTACATAAGTGAAAAAAAGACATTTCTATACAATTTTATGCAGTCAGCGCATACAGCATTTCAAGCGAAGAAAAAAGGTCCTTTTCATTCACTCTTTCTGCTTCTCTATATATATGCCTCTACATTCTATCTACGAAGATAATTAACGTTGGCATCTGAAACAGAATCCGTGGATTTTCCTCGGCTCTTTTGTTTTGCGTGTCTCATCATGAGTCCCTCAACTAGGAAGGCCCTTTAGCCAAGCATGACTCGCCTACTCGGGCGACTTCACTCCCGCAATCCGCCTTCAAACACATGACCGGCCGCCAAGAGCCACGCCACTAATACGAAATCGACTTTATCATCACAAGCTTATCTCATGGATCAAATCTCTAAAAAGCAAGCATAACAAATTCAGAGATGAAAGATAGTCACTATTTTTAATTTCACTTCCAAGAGTGTCAGCACTCGAGATAGTCTGCTACGCCCAAGCGATTAGTCATTCATATATATATATATAAGGGCGGTATATATATATATATATATATATATATATATATATATATATATATATATATATCGGTTGCGGGTGACCCGAGATAGTATAAATAATTTTGGAATAAAATCGATATAATGAGACTAGTATTATATGAGAGTATTTATTTCACGGAAAATTTTACATTTGAAATGCATTTCGCTAGTAAATTAAGAAAAAGTGAGATATAAACCGAACCAAACTTTTAATTCAAGTTATTCTTTAAATATCTTCTCATTCTTATCAACATATCATCACACAAACAAAAATCCCATCTCCTTTCTTTCCTTTGAGTGAATAGCCAACCTGCCTGTGACAAGATTATTATAATATATTATTCGGGGTTGTAGTTAAGTTTATGTTCGAAGTTGTGCTGCTTAAACTCTCGAGAAGAGAAACTAAACCTAAAAAAACCAAACGAGACCCAAACACAACTCTTCGTGGCCCCCGAGAGCGATTTGGTGTCAATAATGGTATTCCATTCAAAACCTCATTTTTGAAGATAACAATTGTTTAATCGAACACCAACCTCCCGCTTTCAGTTGAACATGCATTCGTGTTTATTTCTTTAATATGTTCAAAACCAGCAAAATGTTGGATCGATGTTCTGCAGTGGCTCATGGATGAGTCTATCAAACGCCTCAAGCCTTTCAAGGAGCCGTGGTTCTTTATTGTTTATAGGGCGCTTGTAAGAAATCCACTCTACACTCTAGTATATTGTCGCTTTTGTAAATATGTGAGTAATGCATTTTCAAGCATTTAATATTATTGTAGCGAAAATCGAGTGTCCTGTGAATTTCGATCCTATATAGATTGATTCACAAGTTAAGTCTCATACAAATGATCGCTTGTCATTTCGCTTCGGAATGCTCTGGAACGTATCTTTATTTTAGAAAAGAAAAGTTCGGTTCATCGGGAGACCCCACCGAGAGGCTCCCTGGTCCCGGCGATCGAGACCTCACGAGACCCCGGGTCTCGACATAGATGTCCCTCACGATCGGTGACCTCGACCTCCTCGACAGGCCCATACGCAGCCGGCTTTCAATCGCCGGGCCTGACTCATCGAGACCCCTCGGTCTCGACATGAGGTCACTTAATGGGCAACTTTCAAATTTTTAATCCCTTGTGCACTATTTGAAGTTTCCTTCTTTTTTAAAACACATAAAAACAACTTTCAAATCTTTTTTTACCTAATTTTCGTGAGTGCATTCAATCTTATCAAAAGCAAAAAGTCATAACTCCTACATTTAATCTAATATCTTTTGTAGAGAGTTTCCTAGTTGTAAGTATGTACCCAATTCTCAATCATTTATTGTACTGGGAAAGGAAACTCTTGGGCAAGTGGGAAGCATAAGCTGTTATTCTAGGTTGAGTAGTATTGAAACTCTCTGAGCTGCAGAAATTGGTTCCTAATCAAGGTTGATTAGAGTCGAAATCCTTAGCGGGTAGCTTGGGAAGTCACTTAGTGGAGGCTAGTGTTTGGATAATAGGCTCTGGAGAGAGAAGTTGCTCTTAAAAGTGTATTCAAACATTTCTCAAGAGCGAAGTTATCTTTGCCAAAAATCCTTTATAAGCCAGAAAGCCGATTTGCCTAGCAAGAGGAACCGAAGCTCGTTAAAATCGCATTGGTGTTTCTTTCCTTTTGCTCTACTTTCTAAGTAGTCTTTTATTATTGCTTAATCAATTTGATTATTAATATTGTTGACTAATCTCTTTCTCGAGCTCGGTAGTTGATCTATCACATTAATCTATATTATCATCAGGTATTAATCTTCAAGATTCTTAAAAGATTAAAACCTACTAAAAAGTTAATATCGTGAATCTCAAAACCTTAGTTTTACCCCCTGCTAAGTCTAGGGTAACAATTGGTATCAGCTCGTGGTTCTATGTCTTAAGCTTAAAATTCAGAGAAAAGGATCATGTAAGTAGTAAACGGGAATATGGGTAGCTCGAACTTTTGTGTTGAAGGTAGGTCGAGAGGCCGCCACCTATCGCTGACGGATCAAATTATGACTATCAGCGCAACGCATTCAAATTTATCACGTTACCTTACCATAAATTATGGAGAGTGATCATCAAGTGACCACTCATTCCAATGAAATACCAAATTCTTCAAGCCGTGGGTGCTCATAGAACTTACCAACGCGAAGAGGGCCAATATAAGGGAATTAGGTGCCGCCTCGGGTAGAGGTTCCAAATTCGAAGACGCGTGACAAAGAAGAGGACGGAGTGCTAAGGGATGAGGAACTCAAGAAAGTGGAGTTGAATTCCAAAGCCATTCATGTTCTTTCACAATGCCATGTGTATGGAAGAGTATGTTTCCTCGAAAGGCGGATGCAGCCGCAAGCCAAGGAGATATTGGACTCATAAACCGGCCATATGCCGTTTCAAATGTTGGAAGTTACTACAAGGGGCTCGATTTCTTTTGACTAGAGAATATCAAACCTTGAAATGTATCATGGAGAATCCATCAAAGATATGCATCAAAGGTTCAATACCATCATCAACAACTTGACTCTTTAGGGAAGACATTCTTCTGTGGTTGTTAAATGAGAATCATAGTTGGCCAATCCCGAAGCTCAAAGCCAAAAAAGGTGTGCTATAAATGAAGCTAAAGACATCAAGACTCTTCCTAATCAAGAGCCTTTTATATCGGATCTTTGGAAAGCCGAAGAGGAAGTGATTGCTAAGAACAAGACTCGGAATTAAGTGACAAAAAAGAAAATGCTCTTGTGCCAAAAGTTCAAAAAGTAAACGAAAAGTGAGAATACGGTGATAATGAAGCATATGGTCATGTTAGCGAGATCAAAAGTTTCTTAAATTCAAAAGAGTAATACATCATGGTCATGAAGCCAAGAAATATGACAATTATGAAAAGGAAGTACCTAAAGCGGCAAAGCATAAAGAGGGCAAAATCAAAAAGAGATAACACGCTTTGAATGCAAATGGGCCCGATATCTCAAGACGAAGTTGTTCCTCGCTTGTGCCACAAGCAGGTCTCAACCTCCAAGAAAATATGCAACAAGGCCATACTTGGGATGATGAATCCGAAGCGAATCCGACTGGCTGAAACATGCAATGTGAAGTGGTCTCATGGCACAAGATTCTGCTGAGGTACCTCTTAACTTTTCTTCTTTTTCGATGATGACCTCACTAGTGATTTATGAGCAATCGAGTAGTGATTTTGACAAGTTAAGCAATAATTATAAATGGTTATTAGGAAAGTTTTGAAAAAATTGCTTAAAAAAGAACAAAAAGAACTCTTCAGAAACCAATAAAGCTTGCTTGCCAAAACCACCTCCCTCAAAATTTGGTTACTTTGTTAAAGCTTGACTCCAATTTAAAAAATGACGGTATTCTTGAAAAATTGGAGCTTAAACAAAATCTTAAAAAGGTTGAGTTAGAAAACGTAGAACTCAAGAAATCACTCAACTTATATTCATTGAGAACAAACAAGTTGAATGAAATTCTTGATGCTCAACGTTATCCAACCAACAAAAAGGGGCATAGCTTATTCAAATGATAACCCTATCATACTAATCGTTAGCCATCATCCCATCAAGTTTGTAAGACCACATTTCAATTTTGCACTTATTGTGAAAAGGAAATCAAGTCTTCAAATGTCCCGCTCAAAGGTTAATGGGCACCTTATGTCCCAAGTCTTAGCATCGAAATGGATTGTGAGAAAATCCATTCTACTTATTAACCCCGGGCGACCCAAATCACATCGGGTACCTCGAACGCAGAAATTGACTTCCCTTTGTGTTGTAGGAGGGTCATCCATCAAACATTTGACGGGGTGGATAAATGGACGCTCAAGGCACATGACGGGAGATGCCTCACCTTTCTTGAAGCTTGGTAACAAGGCGATTGAAATGTAAAGTTCACAAACAATCTATTACCGGCCAAAATCCTAGTAAAGGATGGGCTGGTAAGAAAGGTTGTTTTAAAATTAAAAAAAATACTTCTCTCTTACTTGTTGATGCATGAAAAGTTTAATTTGCTAGCGCAGCCAATTACGTGGAAAATGATTACGTAGGTAAAATTTTCAAACAGATAAATGTAAGTTATTTCAAATGCTTCATCTTCATTTGTTGTGCATTGCTATCGATCAATAATGTGTATTATGTTAATTTTGATTCGTCGTTCTAGTAACATTTTGCATGAACGTAGTCCATGATGACGTGAGTTTGTGGCATCGACGGTCGGGTCATGCTAGTATTGAAATGTTATCTAAATTGCATGGGCACTCACATGTGTGCTGGGGTCTACCAAATCTCTCGTATAAAAGGTTAAACTTTTTGTGATGCATGTCAACTGCAAAATGCATAAATTCGCTCAAACTCTATAAATCTTGTTTCACAAACTACGTGCTTGATTTGTTGCTATTGGCGGACTTGCTCGGTGAAACGGATGTCGGTGAGTTTGGGTGGATCAAATATGTTTCTTTTTGTTATTGTGATTACTGGTGATGCTTTTAAAGAGTTTGCTGCTGGGCAGAAAGCCTGCTTAAATGAAAAAGGATTCAAAAAAAAAATCAAAGCCATGTTAAGTTTTATCAACATGGAGGCGGTAGTTCTAAAAAATGAGGAGTTTGAGGAGTTTTGTGGGGAGTACGGGATCCAACATAACTTTTCAAGCACTAAGAACACCTCAACAAAATGGAGTGGAGCGAAAGAATAGACCATTCAAGAAACGAGCCGTACTCATGCTTCGAATGAGCACACTCTTGCCAAAATATTGGGGACACGCCAAGGACACCGTGATAAGCGCATCATCAACCGGTATTCCTTTAGACCTATTCTTGACAAAACTCCTTTCTTACGAAAGCTTTGGTATGGTAAGATCCCCCTCGTATTGATTATTTTAAAGTCTTTGATGTAAATGCTATATTCTTAACAACACCAAAGACATTGGGAAAATTTGATGCTGCTAAATCTAACGAGGCAATCTTTCAAGTTATTCTAAATTAGTAAAGCATATATCATCTATAATAAGAAGGATCAATGCAAGAATCTATTCACGCAAGCATCCTTGATGAATCTATAACTGCTTATTGAGAAACTTGTATTGTATGAAGACGATTCATTTAGCTTGAAACGCTGATTTAGAATTCCCAAAGAAGCCAATTTAGCCTCAAAACCAAGTATCAAACGAGGAAGCATCAACAATTATGGGGGGAAGCAAAACAAATAATCATCGGGAACCGCAAGATGTGGATGATTATCTCCATGGTGAAACACACGAAGATCTTAATGTGGGAGACGCAGGACGTTAAGAATCATCCCTCTCGGATATCACTCTTAGGTGATATCTGTGCGGGGTAACTACTCAATCCTCTTTTAAATAATGTTTGCCTTCATAGTGCTTTGCGTATCTCAAGTAGTACCTTCTTATTATTAAACAAGCTTCCAGAGGATCTCGATTGGATTTTTATCTTATGCAAAAAAGAACTTTAAACAATTTGAAAGATGCAAAGTTTGGCATTTAGTTGAAAATCCTCAGCGATAAAACCATTATTGGGACAAAAAATTTTCGTAAATAAACTCTGATTTAAACCGTGTTGTTTTAGTAAATAAAAGTCGCCTTGTTGTTCAAGGTTATAACCTAAGTCATGAGTTAGACTTTGATGAAACTTTGCTCCGTGTGGCTGTGTCGAATCCATTCGTATTATTCTAGCCTTCGCTAGTCACATGGATTTCAAACAACACTCAAATGGGATGTCAAAAGCGCTTAAAATGGTTTTTTGACGAGGAAGTTTTTAAACAACCTCCGGCTTTGGAAGATCCTAACTATCCTCATCAATGCTAAAACCCTTTAGACATAAATCCCTTTATGGGTTTAAACAAGCTACCTGTGAGTTTCTGCAATACGAGAGGTTACACACATTTAGTTGCGAATGGTTTCCTTGAAGAAGCGGAAAGCTCGATTCCCACGCTTTTCTCCTTAAAAACCAAGTGGCAAACATCTTATAGTAGTTCAAATTTATGTTGATGATGTTATTTTCGGCCCTACTAATAATTTGTTGTGTGAGTGAATCTAAGTAAAATAATGACAAAGCCGAAGTTCTGGTACTTGAAGAGCATTTAATGGGCTTAATTCGAATCTCTTTCTCGACTCAAGTGAAGCAAATGGATGACGGTATCTTCATTAGTCAAAGCAAGTTCTCTAAAGAGCTACAAAGAAATTTGGGGATGGAAGATGCAAAAAGTGTGATCGAACTCCTATGTTCACTTCAACAAAAATTTCTGGCCAAAGACGAAAGCAAGGTACATGCGCCAACGACAAAATATCGAGGTATGATCGTAGCCCTCCTCTTTATCTTTACCGCTTCTAGACCCGGAAGGGTTATGTTTGCTTGTTTGTGTGCTCGTTCTTTCCCAAGCGTGTCCCAAAGAGTCTCATCTTAAAACAAGCAAAGCGATCCTTCGTACGTGAGCGAAATGTAATTGAGTATGGGCTGCACCGGCTTAGCAAGAATTTTGAACTCATGGGATACTCGGATGCGGATTTTGGCGGGTTGCAGCACTGACAGAGCAGCACTAAGGGGACTTGTCATCGCATAGACATAGCCTCACCCTCATGGCCGGGCGTTAAGCAAAACAGTGGCCATCAGTCTACGGCGGAGGGGCTGAATATGTATGCAAGTTGGAAATTGTGCTGCCTAAGCGCTTGATGAAACAAACTCCGAAGATTTGATCAAGTATGATCAAGTTCAGTGTTATGTGACAGACACAAGCGCCATCAATATTGCCAAGAATCCGTGCAAATAACATTCAAGGACCAAGCACATCGAAACTGGCCATCACTTCATCCGAGACTATGTGCAAAAAAGCGAAACACTTAATCTCAAGTTGCGGGGGACTAATGATCAACTCATGACATCTTCACCAAACCACTACCCGATGATCAATTTAACCGCATTAGCGGTACTGGGATGCTTCGACATCTTTCTAGTAAGTAATCTTGTATTCTCATGTCTTTTATGCTTTTGAATCGTTGCATGGCAAAAGCTAAAATTATGTCAATATTGTTTTATTGGGATGATAAGCCAAATGATGAAATTGTCCGAAATGGTTGTGAAGTTAAATTGTTGGGGATAGTGAATATCGAGGATTATGCTGTGTCTCGAGGCTGAAGATATTGATTGCATGATATCAGGATAGTTGCTTTCGATTGATGTGTTTCGGTTGTTTTGGGTGATTATTGTCGAGTATCATTGGCCGGGAGATAATGTATTTATATCAGGATATGCGGATTAATGTGGGAAAGCGAGACCCCATCGTGACCTCCCTGCCCCGATGAGGTTTCACGGGCGTGATGAGGATCCTGAATTTATCCTCGTCATCGAGACCCCATCGAGACCTCGCTCGACGGTAGGTCTCGCGGCAAAAAATGCCTCGGTCCGATCATAGCCTATCGGTATCTCCTCTCGAATGGGTCTCGATGGCGAAGTTAACCACCAGCAAATAGCCTCATCGAGACCTCATCGAGACCCCAGGGTCTCGAATGGGTCCTCACTAATCGAATTCTATAAATACCCTATCGTACCGATTTCTCCTTCATTTCAACTGCACTCCTAAATTCATCAACCCTAATTCACCATAAACTAATTATTATTCAATCTTTCCCTTCATCAATTCACCAAAAATTCACCATTTCATCACTCAAAATCTACTACATTGCCTTTCTACCAACCTAAACACTATTCTTTACTTCAAAATTCATCATAAAATGGCCTCAAACCCTTCAAAACAAACCAAAAAGAGGGCAAGAACACAAAACCCCAAATCCTCTAGCCAAGTTGTCCTTTATCAAGGTGGAAGTTCCTCAAATCCACAATCTAGTGCCAATGTGAATCCTTTGCTTTCAAGAGGAGGAAAAAGTGGAAGGATTGGGAAGCCCAACATACTTGATGGATATTACTATGATGGAAGTGATTTGGAGGGGACTACATTCTGGGAGTTGGTCAAATTCCAAAAATGGGAGAAATTTTTGGGTAAGTCCTATGACATCTTCCCAGATTGGGTTTACTTCTTTTATGAGCATGTTATCATTCACACTCTTAGTAGCAACAATCTTAATATTAAGTTGATTTTAATGCGGGGAGATCGCTTTGAATATAAATGAGAGGAAATTTTAGAGAGACTCTGGGTCGTCTAGTAATGGTTTGCTAGTTATGCTATTGATATGCCTCCGCGATGAGATCGAAGTCGGGCGGAAAGGATGACCGCTATGTTGAATAATGGTCGGAGATTTAGAAATGGGTATCGAAAGAAAGGGGTAGTCGATACTGTGCCATGCTTATCCGCATACCTGGGAGTGCTCATATCACGGTTACAGCTAAGTCATTGTTCCCTGGGTTCTCGTGGATAGAACTGAGTAGGGTTGTGAATTTTTGACTCAAGGCAAGTCTTTGCTTTCAACGGATCAACCTTCCTATCATATAATTTCCCTTCCATAGCTACTCTACGGGCAATACTAAGGCGACAACTCTTCCATAATGATGCTTTATTACATAATGGAGTCTTCGAGGGAGGAGATAGGTGTTCTACTGGGGTAGGGGGCAATATAGGATTACCGCCAAAGTTACTACTTTAAGAATTGTACACCAAGTGCTTGCTAATAATCGCCTTTGTAGCGTTGAGGCAAAATTATGCAAACGCGAGATAGAACTAACTACGATGTGGGAGGAAATGGTTTAGTGGAAGCGATGACTTGGAGGATCCGGTATTTCGGATGATGAAGATGTTGATGATGATGATTTCGACTTAAGATGACGGGACGTATTTATAACGATGGAGTAGGTGGTGACGAGAAGGGATGCATTTGCGTTCCTCATGAAGTAGGAGTAAAATGTTTCAAGACCACGACATGTGCGCTAACGAGATTCTATGTGAGGCAATGTCATAGAGGATAATTCCAAGTGCTTCTCATAAAAAGGTCAAGAAATCCTCATCATGAGAACAAGAAAACTAAAAGATTATGTAAAAAGGGATTATGAAATTTCTTTCTTGCTTTGGAGAAAGTAATGAGAAGACGGGTGCCAACAAGAATATTTAGTGCATTCGATGACGCAGGCTTGGTGTTGAGGATACATCAGCGGCGGTACAAGTACACATCCGCATCTATTTCAGATCCGACCATTCGGGATTGGGATTGAAGATTATCTTACTGGTGATGATGACGATGAGGCGGATGGCATGATCATTCTTCTCACAATGGGTGGTCTGTAAGATAAACTAAAGGACTTGATGGTTTTGACCTTAATTTTGTGTGTTTCTTTTTATTTATGCCTTGTTTATTCCTTGTTTATACCCCTTTTGTGATGATCCCAATGGGGGAGTTGTAGTAGACTTATGCTTGTTGTGTCTTAAACTTTAGTTGTTGTGTCTTAAACTTTAGCTCGCTATGGTTTTTATTATTGGTTTTCTTTTACAACTCACGGATGCTGCTTATAATAGCGCTTGTTTGGTGTTTAATTATTCATCTTATGCAATGCTATTATATCAGAAGCTCTCATTGTTTATAACATCCATGGTTGTTATGGTTCTATTTCTCAGAAGAAAGCCTTAGGAATCTTATGTTGAGGAGGAGCATTGCCTTTTGTCTTATATTTCTTCCTAAGAGTAAAGTCACAATTTGTTATCATCAAAAGGGGGGAGTTTGTTGAATAATGGTATTCCATTCAAACATATTTTTGAAGATAACAAATTGTTTAATCGAACTAATCCCGTTTTCAAGTGAACATGTATTCGAAGTTTACTTAATATGTTCAAACGCTTTAAAATGTTGACGGATAAAACTGAGGCTCATGGACGTAGTCTATCAAACGCCAAGCCTTTCAAGGAGCTCGTGTTCTTTTATTGTTTATAGTGTTGTAAGTGAAACTCTACACTCTAGTATATTGTCGCTTTAAATATGTGAGTAATGTACTTTAAGTGCATTTAATCTTATCGTGTTTTAAATCGGCGGTCCGTAATTTTAATCCTAAGTATAGATTGATTCATGGTTAAGCCTCATACAAATGATCGGTGGTGTCATTTCGCTTCTCGAGAATTGGCTTGAAACGATTCTTTATTTTAGAAAAAATAAATTCGACATCGAGACCCCTGCACGAGGGTTCCCGGTCCCGACGATCGACCTCATCGTGAGACTTCCCGGTCTCGACAGGTCCCGATGATGCAGGACCTGCATCTCTCTCGATAGGGTCTATACAGAAATGGCTGATCTGAGTCGGCTCATCGAGACCCCCGGTCTCGGCTTCTAGGTCACGATGCGGGCAACTTTTCAAATTTTACCTTTCTGCAAGACTATTTAAAGCCTCTTCTTTTAAAAATATCAAAACAATCTCTTTTGCAAAATCTTTTTGACCTAATTTTCGTGAGCATTCACCCGCTGCAATCAAAAAGCAAAAAGTCAAGTAACTCCTACATTTAATTCATCATTATCTTTGTAGAGAGAGTTTCTAGTTGTGTATAATCGCACTCTCAATCATTTATTGTATTGAAAGTGAAAACTCCTTGGGTGTGTGGGGAAGCCATGGTGGTCAGTTATTCTATGTCGAGTAGTATATCAAACTCGTGGACAGCTGGTTCCTAATCAAGGTCATTGTGAGCCTAAATCCTTGGGGCCGTACTGGGTCACTTCAAGGAGGCTAGGTGTTTGATAATAGGCTTAAGAGAAGCTGCTTGTGCGTATTCAAACATTCTTCAAGAGCGCAGTTATTCTTTGCCAAAATCTCGAGGTCGGGAAAGCCGATGGTCGAGCAAGAGGGAACCGGCTCGTTAAAATCAAGGCCGATTGCTTTCTCTTTCCTTGCTCTTTACTTTCAAGTATAGTCTTTTATTATTGCTAATCAATTTGATTATTAATATTGTTGACTAATCTTCTTTGTAGCTTGTAGTCGATCTATCACATTAATCTATTATCATTGTGTATTTATTCCGCATTTCCAAGATTTCTCAAAGCTCGGTGCTAATATCGTACTTAAAAAAATTTTATTCACCCTCCTCTGCTGGGTTAAATCTAGCTAACACGTGGGAGAATATTACCATGGACTTTGTATTTGGGCTTCCTAGGTCATTGAGGCGAAATGACGTGATCCGCGACGTGGATAAAGCTATCGTCGGCTCATTTCTTACCTATTAGATCTACCGATGGACTGGGAGGTTAGCGAAGATGTATGTTGATCGTGATCATGGAGACTGCATGGGGTCCCGGTGTCGATCATTTCAGACCGCGATGCGAGATTCACCTCGAGATTCTGGAGGGGTTTCGTGGAGGCATCAGACTGGCAGAAGGAGTTGAGTAATATCTTTCCCATCCCCTGCATGTATGGACAATCTAGAGAACAATCTAAATCGGTGGAGGATATGTCAATGCTTGTGTTCTCGAGTTTCTCGTGAGCTGGATGACGAAGTCAGCTTTCAAGCATGGAGTTCTCAAGGTGATAACAATAGTTTTTATGCTAGTATCCGTGATGACAATCTACCTCGAGGCGTCAGATGTGGTGAAAGTATCGGACTCAGCCCTGCTGGAACGAAGGGCAGAGGGAGAATGTTTATGGCCTGAAGTTAGTTCAGAGTTCGGTGGAGAGACTCTCAAGTTGATACAAAGAAAACCCGAGGACAAAGCCAGAGCATGTAAGAAATACGCCGATCGCCGCTGGGTTGACTTGTCCTTCGAAGTCGAGATCATGTGCATTTTTTAGATATTGCCATGGAGGAGTAATGCGATCAGAGGAGCGAAAGTCAGCCTCCCCTGCTTATATCGTGAACAAGCTCGAGATATCAAGCGCAGAGCGACCCGTAGCTAACCGCTTAGCGTTGCCTCCGGAGTTGGACAATCTACAATGTATTCCATGTGTCGTGGCCCGAGGAAGTTATATTCCTCGGATGAGTCGCACATTCTAGGCTCGGTAATCGTTGAACTCTTGAAGAGATCTCACCTTTCTGGTATAAACCGCAGATTCTGGATCGGAGGAAAAGGCATTGAGGAATAAAGTGGTGGCTCCTGGGTGAAAGCAAGGTCAAAGGAGGAATCAACAGTGGTAGAGGCGCATACGAAACGCAGCTAGATACGAGGAGTCGCTACCCGCAAATTTTCGCAGGGAAAGTTTTGTTTTACGTGACATATGACTCGAATTGTTTCTCGTGGTCTTTCTCGTGGTTGGTGAGGCTGGGAAATTTCGAGGCGAAATTTTTATTAGGTGGGTGATCGTAATAAATCTGCTCGCATGCATTATTATAATATTATTTGGGGTTAGAAGAAAGTTTATATGTTCAGTTAAGGTTACAAACCGAGACGAAACTAAACCAAAAACCAAACGGAGATTCAAAACACAACTCTAGAAACATCTTGCACCTAACTTCCCATGTTACCATTTCTTTCATCATTATTCACCTCCCTAATACCTCTATACCTTCCCTCAATTAGTGGGCCGAACCCTCGCGATCTCCCTTTGATTTTTTCTTTCCATTTTCTTCCTCATGTTGAAAGCTTTGGCCCTAAAATTTTTGGAGAGTTTCCCCACGCTATCCTCTACGCGGTGTTAAAGCTCTCAACCTGGAGTATTTCATGAATTTCGAGGATGTTGACTTTTGTTTCTTGAGTTGACCTCGGGTTTTGAAGTCGAGCAATGGTATAAAGACGCCATCTAAGCTTAGATTATGGTATAAGAGGTGATAACAATCGATTTATGGGTTGAATGTGTTGAGAATTATAGTTGACTTTTTCTTGACTTTTTTCAAAACTGCTTTAATATGGTATAAGTGTACTCTTTTGGACTTCGTATTATAGTTGTTTTGAGGTGTAGGTCAGTGATTTATACGTGATTGTGAGAATATTGAATAAAATGAGTTTTGTAAGCCTGAAAGTAGTTAAATGTGTTTAAGATTAAATATGGTAGAAATGGATGATTAAATGTTAATATCGAACTTTATGGCTTTAAACTAGTAATTGGAACTCAATCATTAAAATGGAAAGTTGCGAACTTAAATATGGGTAGAAATGTGTTTAAGATTAAATATGGGTAGAAACGGGATGATTGCCGGTGTTGATTAACTACTTGATTACGTATACGCTGTATGTTCATGTATGTGATTTTCAGGTTAAATTATATGTTGAATATGCATCGTTGGCCGAGTCAGTTGGGTTGTGTCCGTTGTCTCACGAGTCGATAAGTATTTTGGAGGTAATGTTGACTCGTATTAGGAAGAGTTGTATATGAGTCAATGTGCCTGGTTGAAGTCAGATTGTCCAAAGATTTGCCTTATACCGGTATAAAGTTCGGGTGTTTTTGCTTCGCACTGCTACGATTCAAAGTATAGTTGGTGTCGACGGGTATAAGTTTCTCCCCGCAGTCGAGGCTGATTATATGCGCATTAGTTGTAGAACCGTGACTTATATTGAGCTAAGTTGAGCTGGTGAGCTGGATACAAAGCCGGTTTGCAGCCGATAGAGTTGTCGAAGTTGTCGAGTTGTCGAAATGATAAAGTCATTGAGTTGATTGTCACGAGTCAAGCTAATTGTTGAGTTGATTGTGTTGTCGAAGCTGTTTAAGCTGTGAGCTGTGATGTCGCCATTGTCAGTTGATAGAGTATGGTCAAGGATTGTTGCATGTTATCAGTAAGCTTCTTTCTTTAAATGTAATGTGATAAGTTATTCTTGATTGCCATCATCTTGGAATGTTCTCGCTTAGTGACGAATTTATGAAAACATATTATGCAAATGATAATGAAATTGCTAATGACTCTCAGACAAGATCTTAAGTTGAATATATTATGTACTACTTATCTATTGTATGCAATATCAATATTTAATTTGGTACACTATCGTTGATCGATAAGTTAATTTCATTCTTTGAGATTTATATTCACTATGCTTCTCGCAATTACATCCTATTTGTTAAGTGGGCGGCAATTTTATTGCTAGGGCTGATGTGGTGCCGCTCCGCTCTTCGGCTTGCCCGGGTATGTTTGTGCTTTAGAGCTTAAAGCGAAATAAGGGCGGCATGGATCTCCGCGCCTCATTATTTTGTTGATCAGTTTTGTTGTTTGTAAGAAGTTATTATTTTGGGATTCTTGCCGTTGTATTTTGATATTTCAGATTTCTGGGAGTTATGCTATGTTGGTTGCTAGCTCGTGGTTATTAGGAATACTAACATGGATTCGTATTCTTTAAAAAATTGCTTTTATCCGCTGTATATTGTCTCGCTTTGAGTTGCTCAAGATAAAATTTTTAAATTTGAGTCATCCATCGATTGCGATTTCGTGTCCAAGATTTGGGACGCATTCTAACCTCGTGGGCGCACGCACTGGGCGATCGCCACGAGCGCTCTAACTCATCTCTCTTCTCCCCCGCCCTGAAAATTTTCTCTAATTTCTTCCAATTTCTGTTGTGGCTCAAGACATTTAAAAGTTGATTTTCATCTTCCCCTTATCATCTTCTACTCATTAAGGTAAGAAGTTGGAAAGTTTGGCAATATTTTCAAGATTTTGTAAGTTTGACTTTTGTTGACTTCTTGAGAAATTGAGTTTTTAAAATTTAAAATGACATGTATGATCATCTAAGCTGTTATGTGATTTATAGTGATTATAATTGATTTTAGGGGTCGCAATGTATTGATTGGGGTTAGTTGACTTTAGGTTGACTTTTCTAAGTTTCTTTTTTAAATTGTATTAAGGATGTTAAGACTTTAGTTTATAAGTATTTCTGGAATGTAAGTCGATGTTTTCGATGTTGATTAGCAGAGGATACAGGGAGTTAGGTTCCAAGTTGAGTAGTAAATTAGTTTTTGAACTAAAGGCTGATTATAATGAATTAATTAAACGGGAATCGTTGTTGGATTGATTAGAATTTGATTAAAGCGTTATGGTCGGTGATAGGGATTTGATGGCTTCTAAAATGTGAGAATTGAAATGGTTGAAGTTTGTCGCTATTAGGTCGTTAAGATGCCGTAGTAATCGCTCCACCTGCAGTCAGTGGAAGCTAGTAATTAGAATGTTAATAAAAGTTGGAATTTTAGAAGTTGTTTACTAGTTTTGGTATTTTAATGATTACTAAGGATATTTACTTTGAATTATGAGATTTTGAATAGTAATCGGGATTTAAATGGAGAAAATTACCTTTTTATGCTATATCAATAATAGGTAGTTTTGTTGACTAGATCCTTATACCGTCAAGTTTTAAGCCTACATTTAATCTTTAATCGATTTAATAAGTGTAAAGAGGATGTTGCCAATCGAAGTAAATAATGGCAATCGCTTTTGGATGAGTCGAGCCCGGACTCAGCACGTGTACTTAAATTGTGATATTCTAGTTGTATTTCTTGACTCGAGCGCAGTACAAATCTCACGACGGAAACCTTCTTCATATATACTATGATTATATATTCAAGATGCTGGTTACGGACTATATCGGTATATTGATGTTGGGCGATTGCGGTAGTTGTTGTTGCGATTATGCAATTACACGGTGTCAGTATGTGATCGTGTCGCTGCGGTCAGGTATTGTCGCATGTGGTCAGCGTGTATCTTTCGCGTGCTGATTCTTGGGGCGGAACGATATGGCATATATACATCAAGGCTGAAAGAAATTTGACCGGGAGGTTTCCTTCTGGCTTGATATGCATATTTCAAGTGACTAGCCCCGGTGATTCGAGGTTCACGATATGCATATCGAAAGCGAAGAGCTCCTCGGGTCGGGAGGATTGCGGATGTATATATGTGCCAAAAAGCGGGTGACGCGGTATATCGCGGACGCCAGTTCGACGCGCTGGACGGAGGTTTTGATGTTGTAAATTTTGTCGACTAACCTTATTGTTTGCGGTCGTCATTTGAACGTAATATTTGACGCGCTGGCTGATGGCTATGAATATTCCGTTAATGTTATACATATGGATTTTATATATAATTATGATTATATGTGGTTGACACTACTTGTGGTATTTGTATTCACTAAGCTCACGCCTTACTCTATCGCCCTCTTGGGCGGGCATCTATGCCCAGGTTTCTGAGTTGATCGTCGAGGCCGAGGAGCTACGCCGACAAAGGCGACAGATCATAAAAGCGAGGCGGTAAAGGGCATAGAAGTCCTCGCCAGCCTTTCTAATATCTTTTCTTTCATGTTACAAGCTGTTAGAACTCCTATGTTGTATATCGAGGGTCGCCATGACTCCATTAATATTACAGATGTATCAGGAGACTATGTTGTGTCTCAAGGTTGTATATTTCAGATGGATGTATGCTTGTGTTGTTGATATGTTATTTTGGGTTGTGTCATAGTTCACCACGATGACTAAAGAAGATTTTATTATTAATATCAAATGAAGTTCTTTTTATGTTGTTATTATCCATCGATCGGGTGACTTAATGCATGCGCTGCTGAATTTTATCCTAACCTCACGACGTGTCGAGCTGGAGCGTCGTTAAGCAATCCTTCACATTTGTTACCTCAAGCGATGGTTGCAGGGGGCAATCCAATATCAGGGAAGTAAAATTCCTCTTATTTTATGATGTCCGAGCAATGGGAATAATCTCTAAATATGTCATATATGAAAAGACTTTTGGAGCACCTAACAACTAATGTTACCCTTTAATTAAAAGCCTTTAATCTAACTCACTTTGTATGCATGGTATACATCCCTCTTTCGGTAAAATTGCAAGGGGGCAAACATACGAGGAAAGTTAATTTCGAGCTGTTTTACAATATTAAAACCTTTATTTCCTCAAAGGTGTAGTTTCATTAAAAACCTATTGGTTATTAGTTATTCGTTTACTATCTACTTAACATGCCACTGGAAAATATTTTTCGACAAACATTTGTTAATATATTTATGTTCTCACTGCTAATTGTCAATTTGCTCTGTTACCTAGCCGACTTTGACATTTTATCAGTTGGAAGGGCAATTAAATAGTCGGAGCCGTAGGCGGACGAGCCAAGTTGATCATGAATCAATTGAATGGAATAGTCGACGGTGTCAGACAAAGAAGTAATGAAGCCATCATATAAAGCTGACGAAGCCACTCAATATCTGCTCAACGACCGCCTTAAGATGGAACCGTATCACAACAAATCTATGAGTGAGTGGTTGTGACCTTGTACAGGAAAACTCTTGCCCACATTCTGTCTGATGTCGAAGGCATTTTACTTCTGCCTGTCGATGTCGATGTCAGAAGCTAGGGACAATGGGGTGCTCACTTTATAAGGCCGCTGACAATATCATCGAGAGGGAAAGGGTGACCATGATTCGACAGGAGTAGTTCAGAATATGTCGTATGCAATATATTCAAAAATTAAAGAGATGTCCCGTGATGGTTTTGGTTATTCATTTCATAGGAGCGAGATATTAAAAACGAGCCCATAACGAGCTTTTGAGGAAGAGAATTAAATGAGCCAAGCGTATTCCTAGAGCATGCGAAACCTTGATCTCGTAAAAACCAATTTCACCTGCAGGAAGGGTGCTACAGTAATATGAAAGGATTTTGTTTAGGGATCACGATGGTGTAAGCCAAGCTATTCTTGGCTTGACATTCTAGCCGGTGTATAGCTGACTCGAAAAGAATAAGAACTATCGCTAGTGAAATATTTATTGTTGTGTAAAATGTATTTTTACGTTTTTAAATGTCTTGATGGAGAAGAAGGTTGGCTTTTATAGATGAAGTGTAGGAGATGTGATTAGTCATAAGATTTACTCATATTAAGCTGTAGGTGGATTAATAGATGATAACTTGTCCAAATGAATCATAAATATACAGAGTATTAGAACATGAAACGGAAGAATGTCGAAGGTTTAAAATCTTTGGGGTGCAAAACAAAATGTTAGGATTTTTAAGTGTAATATATTATTTCAAATCCAAAAGAGGTACTCAAAGGGCCGCTACTCGGATTAATATATATTTATGTTAGAATAACAATGCATTTGTTCTCAAACCCGCAGCGTATTTGTCACAGGCATCGCACTATGAGTGTTTAATTACTCGTTTCTAGTAGGACCCATTATATAAATCGGTGTGTATACTTTCTTTCTATGTGGTACAAGGTCTATTTTAATTTTTCGTTCAGCATGCTCAAACTTCATTTTGGGATTCCGTGTGATTGCACTTAAGCTTTTAAAAGCGAAGTTTTGAAGTATGCTCGCCTCCTACATCGATGCGGTATCTTTAAAATATTGTCATTGTCTTTTCTACCGTTGCTTTGAACTCCTTGAGTTTATCAAAGAGCCTCTACTTTTCTTTTTCAAAATATATACCCAACTTTTGAAATCATCAATAAATGTTGTATGTATTTCCCTGAGCCAGTCACGTGTAAAGCGGACCGGCTAATAATAAGTATGAATAATTTCTAGAGAATTCGTCTTGCTCTCCATGATTTTCAAATAGGAAAATTTTATGCATGTTGTTTTCACTTTAACACATGTTTCACTAGTGGTTTGGTTCATTTATTTACATGAGCAAGTAAACCTTCTTTATTTTTTGACAATAATTTCAAGCCACTAAATCAGTGACCAAATCGTATACCATAACCACGGTCATTTTTGTGGTTGACTTAACATATGCCATCGTTTGCATGTCAAGTGTGAACAAAGCGGTTCTTTGTCATCTCCGCATATTAGTAGATTCTTGAACTTGATTTTTAGTTATAAGGAGAGTGTCACCAAGTAAAATTAATGTCATATCCCTTTATCCACGAGTTGACGAGGTAAAGTGATACTTTTCAAAGCGAGGTGCACTTAATAGACATCACATTTATACCCTTAACATCATCATTCTTTAATAAGGTCATTATTGTACTTTCCACTTTTACTAGAGTTTTGACTAGTCACCAAAGTGACTTTCCATAGCATTAAATCATTTATTTTCCGTAAATAATTTCTTTTGACGCGGATATGATTGCTTTGCTTTGGTGAGATACCAAGCATTTTTGTTAATTTCACCGTTTCGCTTTGTAATGTGAGAATACCGGCATCTCCATCGTCTTTTCTCTTTGCTCTAATTTTGTAAAATGATTTTTTTTTTCGATCACGGGGTTTGATCTACGTTAATTTGAAATGACAGTCTTGTTGCAATTATATTGAACATAGAGACTTATGTACGTGCTTGAAAGACACACCTCTTCCTCGGCCTCTGAATTCTCTACCATGATTAGATGGTGAAAAATTTCATTTATCTGGTCTCATTAAATAGTTATGCTTTAAATGTCATAATCACTTTCGAGAATCGCCTCTAAGCCCTCTTCTTTGTGCATATGGTAGTGTGAATTGTCACTAATGAGCATGCACAACTGCAAGCTTCTCTAAATTATCCTTTATTAAATCATATTGATTCATGCATTGTTCATGGCCTTGTAAAGCTACGTGATCGAAATTGTAGATAAAATCCTTTCTCGTTAATGTCACAACATAGTCAAATTGTCATGTTAACGAGCGAAGGAGCTTTCTCCGTAGCCTTGGCGTCGTCAACATTTCTCTATTTCTTTCATCTAATTTACAGTTGTCAAGCGAGTGACATATTCTAAATATACCGGAGCTTTTCATTTTTAAATTTCGAATTAAGCGCAAAATTGCTTGAAGTCGTACGCCTTTCACTTTTCCAACTCCTTGGGAGATATTTCTTTGCTAAAATCTCCCAGCGCTTCCTTGGATATTTATAAATATTTTTCAAATGTTGATCCGCGTCGGCGCTTGAAATTACAAAATAATGCCTTCTTGTTGTTTTTTATCGCGAGGAATACATGGCGATGTTAACTTTAACTTATCTGGATTTTGGGGGCTCGGTATGCCCATTTTTCAACTATGTCAAAATATCTTGTCGAGTAGAACCTTCCGTTTACATACTCAGTTCACCGTTGTTGCTGATTTGGGGTTGAACAAAATGCATATTTTAACCTGCAGATGAAACACTTTGCGTCTACGTCTGGCTTATTTGGAAAAAGCTTGATGGATTTATATAATAAATATTTATATGTATCTCTTGAATGTGATCTATTTAGTGCTATTATTATGTATTACCATAAATTGTATATTGAGGCATGAAGGCTGCTTTTGCTTTCGAGATCTCTCGATAGAGAGCTTATTGAATATAAATAATTCTATCTTGTTTCTATGTCTATTAATCGCTTAACATGAATGCTTATTTATAGTGTAACATTTCACGAATATCGCAAATGTCTTTTTAACAATATCACTAACCTATTACCGTAAATAAGCTGAATGGTATCTATTTTTTTTAATTTTCTTCCATACATTTCTCTCCAAGTACAAAGAAATCGATTGTTAATATAACGAAGAATTCGACCGAAGTAGACATCTGGTGGCTTCCTCGACCACGAAGGCGTCGACCTCGAAGTAAGTGTCCTCGTTGACTTTCCACCGGCTTTTACTTCGACCGTAAGAAGAAGTTGAGTCGTAATAGAGATAGAAAGAGGTACAAATCACCGACGCTTTTGAGATCGGCGAGAATGAATATGTCCTCGCGTATTGGCACCGCACCGGTCATGAAAGTCGAACGGCTCTAAATGCTATTGCTCGCCTCCTACGCGCCGCTTTTCGGCAAAGTTGCTTGAGCCGTATAGAATGAAAATTCGTCGCGCTCGGCAGAAATTCGGCGTAATATAGTATAAGGAGATACCCGCCCGGTCGAGTAAGCTCCCGCCGGAGTTAGAAACGGCAATCTCCGCCCGGTAACCGCGAAAGCTTTGCACTACGAATAATGATGCGCCTCGGCAAAAGATTTTAGCCGCCAAATATTTTCTTTTCCCCTTAGAAAGAGATCATCTCAAAAAACTACGAGGGCGCGTGGATTTGAAATTACAATGGGTATATTGAAGTCAGCCCAGTGGCCTTAGGTTAGTAGAGATAGCTTGAGAATGCACTCTTTATTTATCTGGACGAATATTTTAGTGTTTTGGGTTGAGATAGTTACCGAGGTAATCACTTGGCATAGTGCCTTTCATGCCGAGGAGTCGCGTGAGGAGTGTAAATGGTCACGTTATACAGTATGGCCCAGCTGGTGACTCTGAGCACTCCGGCAGTCAGATAGAGCGAGGGATGTTTAAAGTTGGTAATAAATATGGGAGGCGTGATATGGCGTTACATACAATGAAGTGAATGTTGGGAGTATTTATAGAGGATGCAGAAGGAGTATAACCGATACCCGAGCCGTTGAATGGATGACATATTGTCCTACAGGGTATATCCAAGAAAAAGAGACATACGGGTGATTTCGGACTGCGGGCCCCACGTGCTTAGGAAGCCTTTTCGGTGGGCCCTCATGCAAGTGAATAAAGGAATTCGGTTCACATTAAGAACATCTCGATTGGGTACTTAAAGTAATGTCGGAACCTTTCGGCCGTTACTCTGACATGGATGAAATCCTGGCACTTGATTTCAAATTCCTTGATTTAATTTCCTTTTTATGGGGCGCTTCGTCGTACGCCTCTGTACGTATCGCTTTATGTCCGAAAGGAATCACGGCGTTTTGGATTCTTAAGCCCCGAAATGGCTATAAAGGCACTTATCCTTACGTCTTCCGTTATTCCTCTTTTGCAAAACCCTTTAACAAAGAATTCCCTACTAGATTCGTCTTAGCGACCCATATTCCCTTTCGGATAATTCTTTCGCTCGTTTCGATGAAGTTACGGATACTCGGCTACTTGAGAGTCACTTAACTGTAACTTCCTTTTTTAAGTTAAATTGAAGAGTCTTACGACCCGATCCCGTCAGTGTTTTTAAGTTCACTCACGCATATTGTGGAAACTTATATATTCCTTTCGATGCCACCTTCAGAGTGCTGCGTCTTGGGGAATCTCGGATGCATCTTTGCTAAGGGAGAAAGTTTGGGACTTTCTTGAGCAGTGAAATTTACATGTGGGCTCAGGGAAACGACACTTTTTTGATAAAAAGGGTTTAAGTAGGGGTTACATCCTACTTGGGATTTCGTTATTTAAACAGAAATGGTCTTTTAAGGTTGAAGAGTTAGGTAGAAGCATTTACTCTATTTTTATTATGTTTTCTTTCCTCGGGAGATTTTCAATATGTCTTTGATCGGTGGGCATGCCAGAACACTTTCGGGTTAGCGAGAGCTATGTGAGGGACACGCCCAGTAGAACGGAGGAGGCTGGTGGATGTTTCGTGAAGCTGCCACTTAATGTCGGACCACGTTTCTTGCTTGAGGTATGTTTCTGGAATTACTTTTTAATTTTGATGAAATATGCTTTGTGTTCGTGCACCATTTACTTGGCTTGGGGACCGAGGCCAGAAGGCACAACTGAAATGTACGATTCTTTGCGGCCTCTTGTCCCAAAGAATAAGAAAGATCTACAGTCAGAGGGGGTCGAGAGTCCCCACATGTGGCGAGGCCTATTGCAGTTCTTCACTTGTGCTTGAAGTCTGAGACGGGGGGAGAATTTGGTTTCCCGATATGCTTAGAAATTTTTCTTCCACATTAAAATTTAGACCGCCAGCGTTCTTTCATAAGTGGCTACCACCCCGATCATATTTGTAGAGATGAGATTATCACCGAGGGGGCGACAGTGTTTAAGCCATTTAGTAGCCGGGGGAGTGAGAAGGTTCGCCCCAATTACAGGGTGGACCATTTATTCGTGGAGAAAATTTCACGTATGGTGCCGATTCCCCCTACTCCCGTTCTGACGTCTTTGTACCCAGCTACGAATGGAGTACCCACGGAGATAAGCCGCCCACAGGATAGCTCTGCTCATGGTTTTCGCGTAATATGTGGGATTGTCGAGTAAAGAGCCAAATATCTACGATACATCATTTTGTTCACTTGTTGATCGATATAGGGGTTGACATAAGCTAAGCCACCAAAATGGAGTCTCTTGTGGATGGCCGGGGAAGGTGCGAGATCGATGGCGGCGCCGCTGTGGTTAGCGTGAGAGGGGAAAGTAGGCAAGGGGATCCCCGAAGTATTGGGTCGATGTAATGAGGGTTGATAGGCCGAGGCCGAGACACAGTCAAAACACAGCCGATACCCTTGCGAAAGTTAAAAAGCTTCCTTTGAAAGAAGATCCGTTGAAAGATTTTACTACTGCGAGGAAGGGGTATTGATGATAGGCTGCCGAGGCACAGTTTCTGGCGAAAACTTTGAAAACGTCGAATCCACTTCCATATTGACCACTTCCTTGTCTATTAATTTCTCTTTACTTCGGCGTACTAATCTTCTTTCATTTTGTAGGTAGTAATGCACTTCAGCTGCCCGAAAGGATACCGCCGCTTTGACACGATTACTCGGACCGAATGAAGGGGAAGAAGACATACTTGCCAGTTGAAGGTGGTGAAAGAAGGGATCTCTATAAAGGGGCCACTTCGCTAATAATAGGCTGCTTATTGTACATTGCTTCCCGATACATTTGCGGAGCCTATTTCAATCCGCGAACCCCAGCCTTTGAGTAGATCACGCCCTGCGGCTTCCACTTGCGGAGAAAGAGGAGATAAGAGGCCTGGAGGTTATGCCCGTAAAGGTCGGCCCCGAGGAAAGCTAGGAATTCTCACAGGCCCAGAGAGCACGTTCCTGAGCCCAAATCCTGCCCCTTGTTGGATCCAGGGGTACTACTACGAGTTCTTGGAGGCCTTGCTCTTACTGAGGGCCAGGCTCATGGTCGAGTTGAAACCCAATCTGCATGCGCTATCTTTATAGAGGCCACTTACTTTTGAAGTACCTGAAGGATACTAAAGCTCCCGATCCTCTTGGTCTTTGGAGCGCATGCAAAAACCTTATCCGAGGTATTTCTTGGCCAAGTAATTTCTGATCTCTTTTTTCTTTTTCTTTTTTTCTTTTCATTTTTTTCTTTTACATTCTCGACTTTTAATTACCGTTTCTTTCTCCTTTGTTTTGTCGCAGGCGGGAATCTAGTTGAGTTGGCGAGGTAGGCCATGGCCTTGATTTTGAGATGAGGCTGCTTGGCTCGGTGCCCTCTAGCAGGCCGGTGGAGGAGGGAGGTGGGCGAGGCTTGGGAGAAAATTCAATTTGGAGGTGGGTGAGCCCCGGATCGCCGACTCTTTCCTCGCTGAGCAGGAAAGGCTGCTCGTCGTTTGCTGGAGGCTACCTTGAAAGTTTGAGGATGCATTTGCTAAGACCAAAAAGCTCGGGGAGAGAGAGCTCAATTTTCACGTCCAAATAACTCATTTCGATTGCGACCATGTCTTTGCCACAGGAAGAGACATAACTTTCGCTCGGCATGAGTTGGAGGATCTCGAGAAGAGCGAAGTTTTGAAGAATGCCGCATTTCATTGCTTGAAAGGATATATGGGCCCACGGTGGAAAGCTAAAGTGTCCGCTGAGCGAGGAGAGATTCGAGTACATTAGCTCTGCTGCCGGTGGAGGATTTCGGGCGTCTCTCCGGAGTTCGAAGCGGCTCTCCTCGCTGCCGTCTCGGCCAGTCGAGGCGCCTGCAGGTTCAACGATGCTGCAGGGAATGAATCGCGCCTTTAGGGCCTTGAGAACTTTGTCAAGGAGGCTGCGAAATGAAATTACCCGGAGCCGCTCCCGAGCTTTGATAGGTTCGGAAGGATTGCTTAGAGCTCTGGATTTACATTTGACTTGGACTGGATGCTCGTCCACGAAGATGATGAAGAAGATGCCCCGCCTTCTACTTAGTTTTATCTCTTGTTTTTGTTAATCCCCTTTTGTAATCTTGATACACATTATTGATTTTGAATATATCAATTCTCTTTTGTGCTCTTAAATATTTACCAATGTTTTTGGATTAACATTGTTTGTATATTTATAATCTCCATCGTTTCAATTGTTTACAACGTTCCTTTAGACAATCGGTTTTATACGTACGATTATTGCGAACCGTTTTTGACAAAAACTCCTTGATTGTTTTACGCGTTGCTTTTGTGTAGTGGTTTTACTTTTGATCGTTTGAACCGTTTTTGGCGAAAACTCCTTGATTGTTCTTTAATGTTTCTTTAGTCAAGTGGTTTTGCAATCGTTTTGAGCCGTTTTCAATAAATTTGAATTTTTAATTTACATATGCATTATATACATCGTACCCACTGCGGTAGGTGCACTTGCTTGAGATAAGGAAAATTTTGTTGTAAATAATAACTATTCTATTCTCCCATTTTTGATTTCACTAAAATCTCGTGGGGAGGCGAGGATTTGTCCTTTGATAGGTTCGTAAAGAGATTTATAGCCTTTGGGCTTGCGAATGATCAACTCATGGACTTAGCCCTTTTTGGTCGGCTTCTAAATTGTAAGATAAAGTTTTTTATGGAATGACAACTGGTTTACAGCCTCTTTCGGCGGGGCGATTCATTCTATTTTATGCACACAAAGAATGTGATTACAGGAAATGTTTTGCCAACTCGTTTATATGAGATTATCATAACGGAATCTATCCATTATCGAACTTCCTAGCTCTTACTTGATAAAATTTATGCAGGTTGGATCATTACCGTATGCAGGGCTGGTTTTGCAATCCATTCTTAGCTTCATATAATGGCTTGGGCTAAAATGGCGTCACCTTGATATGGCCCTTCCCACTGGGGTGAGTTTGTGCATATCATTAGGGACTACTTTGAGTATAATTTTCAAAACCCAGTCACTATCTAAATGGCCATACACCTGCGGTTGTCTGAGGCGGGCATTGAGATGTTTGTATTTTGCATGGGGCGATTAAGCACTATCTGTATTCATCGGCGAAGTTAATTTGTTCTTTTAGGAGCACGAAAGTTTTTGCATTTAAGACAGATCCTACTGCCTCGAGGGTGGGTAACCCACCTCCGGTAAGGCAACCGGCCCGTATACAGGCGAAGGCGTCGCGTAAATGCGAAGGTATGGTCAGAAAAAGGGACCGTAAGGCGTGGATAATTCTTACATCCGAGGAGCAACCACGGAAGCCCTTTGAGGCAAATTCCCTTTTTAATTCCCTAAGAAGGTTGATTTAAATTACCTCCTGACTTGACCGTTCGCAGGATAATAGCGAGGGAAGCGGTCATTTATTTAATGTAAATGCTTACTCACGAAACTTTGTAATTCGGAGCTTGCAAGCGTACTCGTTATGCGAAGACTCAAGATTAAATTGGAATGCAGGCGGGTTGAGACATGTTTACAAGAAGCGCACGATGCTCGATCCTTTGATTTTTTTGTCGGGGGTACTTACCCAACTTTGCTAAAATAATTATCACAGCCCGTATTTATGTACTCCTTGAGCCACTTTTTTTGCCTTTGGTAATTCTCAATGAATCGTTCAATGCTTGAAGGAATTGGAGTGGAGCTATAGTCATCGTGGTAGGAGATTGGTGAGATGTTGCTGACTTAGCCGCGTTTTAGGCGGGGAGTCCACTTCCGTCGGCGTGTCATAGTGGGCGGGAAGAGGCAATTCGCGTGATTTTTTTACCGCGGGGATACTTGATGTGGCTACCCCGCGCCTTTCATAGACTTTACATGCCAATACCCTACGTATATCTTTACGAGGATATGCAGCGTGAGGGACCGTCGAGGGACTTCCGATATAGTTCTCCTTGAACATACGAAATCGAAATTTTGGTATATTTTTTTGCTTTGCTTGATACATGGTAGCCAGCCACTTTGAAGCAGAATTTAACTATCTCTAAGTTACTCGATTAAGGGATTCTCTAAGACCATTTCAGCAGTTGTCCCCTCGTAAGCCTACATTCACTAATCTACATCACGCTTTCTTTTAGGTAGCTTTCGTCAAAATAAGTAGTGGCGAGTTTGAGCCGGCTCGATCCCCTTCTTCATTTTCCGTCTGAGGAATATGCTCAAGAATGATATGAAGGCGAAGGTCCACCCGCTGGCGAAGTGGCTTTAGCGTGATACTGTGGGGGATTGGATTTTTGATCACCGAAGTATTAGCGCACAGAACTTGAATCCTACATTTGGGACCACGATCATTGGACACCCCGAATAGTACACTAGCTCGATTTCCATACGGTGCTTAAATCACTGCAACCGTTGCTGGCAGGTGCTCGAAATTGAACAGAAGTGCATACTCCGTTTCTACTTTAGGCCCGTAGATCGGGGAGCCTGCTCCAGATCCTTTCTTGTTTAGCTCCATTCGACATCTGAGGGGTCCACTCGGGGCTTTGGTTGTAGGTAGCTTCACCGAGATCACGAAATCCGTTGTGGTGGTTTGGCCGGTCGCCGATAATGAAATACGCGAGAGGCACAGGCTTTGATGCTTGCACTAAAGCTGGCTGCATTAGGATATCGAACTCACTCAATTCCCCGATGGCCCGTGCGGTAAGTGGTCAGAGGGATGGACTCGTGGCTTCTCTTGGTGGTCGTAACTTGGCTTTAATGGGATCGGCAGTATATTTTGGCTTTACGGCGGAGATTATTATTGCTTGAATTTGTCGATGGTGGGGTAATTTTCCTCTGCTCCATGCAACACGTGACTCACGTAGTAAATGGGATTTTGAATGCTTGACACAAACGAATGATACCTTTGCTACTGACTTAAATGCAGAGGCAGCGGTAAAGTTGTAGTTAGTTCCGACAAAGTGGGACCGCGACAACAATTTAGGTGAGGCCAAGTATGCTTTCAGTTCATTGAATGCATGGGCATACTCGCCGTCCCGTATGAAATCTTCGCCCGGAGGCTTCTCGCGAATTTTTGAAAATGGGAATTCAGCTCTCCCGATTTGGAATCACGTGGCTACTTGCCGATTCGAGATGCTCTCGATTTGAAAATGGGAGATTCCATCTCTCCGATTTGGAATGCATGGGCGGTTCGAGGCTTTGGTTCTTGGTTCGGGTTGATTCCGAGAATGGATTTCAAGCTAAATAGCACCAATGCCGGCGAGGATAGTAGCGACGAGCGATTTGAGAGCATATTCAAGATAAATACCCGCAAATGCCGGCGAGAAGTAGCGAACCCAACCCGTTCGGAGAATGCGTTCAGGCTAAATACCCTGTCTACCAGCGAGGGAAGTATGAAGAGCGATTCCAGGAATCGTTAAAACTAAATACAATGACGAGGTAGCCAGAAGTCCCACGAGAATGGATTCAGGCTAAATACCAGCGTCTCGGCGAGGGAGTAGCAGAATGATTCTCGAATATCGTTTCGAAGCTAAATAAAGTCTCCCACGAGGAAGTAGCAAAGAAAGATTCCGCAGGGAATCGTTCAGAGTTAAAACCCTCAAATGCCGGCGAGGAAGTAGCTGAAGAGCGATTCCTAAGGCATCGTTCGAGCTAAATGCCAAATACCGACAAGGAAGTTGCAAAAGACCGACTCTTGATAATCGTTCAAGAAGCTAAATACCCTCGTCTACAGAGGAAGTAGGAAAAGAGCAGAATTGAGAATCGTTTATGAAAATACCGAATGCCAGCGAGGAAGTAGCGAAGAATGATTCCGAAGAGTCGTGCGAGGAAGGCTAAATACCTGGAAATGCCGGCGAGGGAAGTAGAAAAGAATAATGCCAAGGGTCGTTCAAGCTAAATGCCCTCGTCTCGGCGAGGTATGAAGGATTCGAGAATCGTTCAAGCTAAAATGCCGCAAATGCCGGCGAGGAAGTAAGCGAAGGATTCCGAGGAATCGTTCAAACTAAATAGCCTGCGTCTCGAGGAGGAAATGGCGAAGAACAATTCAAGAATTCAACCTAAATACACTCGTCTCATGAGGAAGCAAGAAAGAGCGATTCAGAATGGATTCGAAGCTAAACTCTACAGTCTCGAGCGGTGGAAGTAGTGAAGAGAGCGATTGGGAATCGTTCAAGAAATTTAAAACTCACCCTAGATCTCGACAAGATGTAGCGAAGAACGATTCCCGAGAATCGTTCAATCTAAATACCCTCATCTCCTTGGGAAGTACAAAGAACTTTTTGAGAATCGTTCATGCTAAATGCCGCATGCCGATGAGGAAATGGCGAAGAGCGATGCAGTCGTTCGAAGCTAAATGCCTCGTCTCGAGGAGGGAGTAAGCGAAGAATGATTCCACAGGAATGGATTTCAAGCAAAATACCCTCGTCTCAACGAGGGAAGTAGCTAGAACAATTTCGGGAATCGTTGTTGAGCTAAATACCCTCGTCTCGGCGGAGTATCGAAGAGCGATTAAAAATGGGTCGAGCTAAATACCACTTGTCTCGGAAATGTTGGAAGTAGCGAAGAACAATTCCTTGGAATGGTTAAACTAATGCCTTGTCTCAGAGTAGGAAAGAGCGATTCCAGGGGTCGTTCAGCTAAATACCGTAAATGCCAGCGAGGAAGTAGCGATAGGCGATTCCGGGGAATGGATTGACCTAAACTCCCTCGTCTCGGCGAGGGAGTAGAGAAGAGTTCACAGAATCGAGCAAGCTAAATGGAGCTCGTCTCAGCGAGGGAAGTAGAAGGCAGATTAGAAAATGCTTCAGAGCTAAATGCCGCAAATGCCGAGTAGCGAGGCAGTTCCTTGGTCGGTCACGGTAAAATACGCTTTGTCTCGAATGTGGAAGTAGCGAAGAGCGATTCAGGAATCGTTCAGTAAATTGACTAAATACTTGTCTCAAGCGTGGAGTAAGCGAAGAGCGATTAAAGGATTCCTTCAGAGCTAAATGATACCACAAATGCCAGCGAGAGTAAACGAACCGATTCAGGAGAATGCGTTCAAGCTAAATACCCTAAATGCCGATGAGGAAGTACGAAGAAGCGATTCCGGTAGATTCGAGCTAAACTACTCGTCTCGGCGAAGAAGTATGAAGGAGGCGATTTCCGAGGAATGGAATTCAAGATAAATACGAAATGCGTCTCGGCGAGAGTAACATTGAAAGAGTCCGAGAATGGGTTCGAAGCTAAATACTTGCGTGTATTGGGGAAGTAGCAAGAATGATTCTAGAATATGATTGACTAAAATGTAATCGTCTCAGCGAGGAAGTAGCAAAAGAAATATTCCGGAGAATCTTTCAAGTTAAACACCACCGTCTCGGCGGCGACTTTAGCGAAAACGATTGCTAAAATGGGTTTCAGAAAGCTCACCTAAAATACCAGCGATGAAGTAGCAAGACACGATTCTTAAAGTCGTTCAAATAAATACCACAAATCTAGGGAAGTTGGAAAGAATGATTGCGAGAATCGTTCAAGCAAAATACAAATGCCGGCGAGGTAGCGAAGGATTCCAGGAAGAATGGGTTAAATTTGAAATACTTTAAACTAGGAAGTAGCAAAGTTCAATTCCAAGGGAATGGAGTACAGGCTAAATTACCCACTTGGTCTCCAGTAGCGAGGCGTTTAGCGAGAATGGGTCCGGCTAAATACCCTCGTCTCGGCGAGCGGAAGTAGCAAACCGAGGATTCCATTGGAATCGTTCAGAGCTAAATAGCTGCGTCTCGGCCGGCAGTGGCGAACAAGGATTCCAAGAAATTGTTGCATTCATGTCTCGGCGAGGGAGTAGCAGAGCGTTAAATGATGCGTTCAGGCTAAATGCAGTGCCGAGCGTGGAGTGGCGAAGGCGATTCAGGAGATTGTTCAGTAAATGCCTCGTGCCGACAAAGTAGCGGCGATTGGGAGAATGGATTCCGGTATCTCCCCAAATACCAGCGAGGGAAAGGCAGATTCTAGAATGGTGTATTGGTTCAGCAATGCCACCAGCGAGGAAGTAGCAAAGAATGATTCATAGAGAATCGTTCGAGGCGAAATTCGGCATCGTCTACCGATGAGGAAGTAGCAAAGAGCGTTCGTGAGGAGAATCGTTTCAAGCCAGCCTATCCTCGTCTCGGCGAGGCTAGCAAAAGACCCGACTCCGAGATCAGAGCTAAATATCCCATAAATGCCATTGAGGCGGTGGCGAAGAACACGAGAATCGTTCAGGCAGGTATAAAAAGATTGATTCCGAGGAATGGATTTCAAGCTAAATACCCTAAATCTCGTGAGGAGAGTGGCAAAACGATTCGAGAATCGTTCAAAACAAAATACCCTCGTCTCAGCGAGAAAGTAGCCCGAAGAGCGATTCAGGATCGTTCGAAGCTAAATACCCTCGTCTCAGCGATGAAGTAATGAAGAGCGATTCCGAGAATCGTTCCACAGCCCCTAAATACCACTGTCTCGGCGTGGAAGTACGAAGAACAATTCCGAGGAATCTTTTTAAACTAAATACCCTCGTCTCGGCGAGAGTAGGAAAAGAGCGATTCACGAGAATCGTTGAGCTAAACTACAAATGCCAGCGTGGAAGTAGCAAGGAAGCGATTCACCGGAATGGGTTCGAGAGCTAAACTCACCCTAAATGCCAGCGATGAAGTAGCGAAGAACGATTCCTAGAATCGTTCAAGCTAAATAGCTTCGTCTCGGCGAGATAGTAGCGATTCCGAGGCTATTCGAGCTAAATACCGCAAATGCCAGCTGAAGAGAAGTATCAAGGCGATCCGGAGAATCGTTCAAGCTAAATACCCACCGTCGGCGAAGTAGCGAAGAGCGATTCCGGCTCGTTAAGAGCTAATCTGATCATCTCAGCGATGAAATAGCAAAGCGAGTCAGAATCGTTCAGGCTAAATACCCGCGTCTCGAAAGAGGAAGTAGCAAAAATAGATTCGAATATAGATTCGAAGCCTTTCATTCGTCTACGGCGGAAATGCTTGAAAATTCGAAATCATTCAAGTTGAAAACCCTCGCTTGACGAGAAGTAAGAAGCGATTCCCTAAAACTCGTTATTTAAATACATAAATACCGGCAAAGGGAAGTTCGCAGACCGATTCTTGATAATAGATTCGAGCTAAATACCTGCGTCTACAGAGGAAGTAGGAAAGAGCGATTAGCGAGAATCGTTTAAAGCAAAATACCCTTGTCTCGGCGAGAGAAGTAGCAAAGGAAGGATTCCGAAGAAGTCGTTGAGAGCTAAATACCCTCGATACCGATAGGGAGTAAAGAAGGATTCAGAGGAATGGGTGATGATGATAGCCTGAGTCGGCCCGAGGGAAGTAGCGAAAGAACAATTCCAAGGAGATTGTTCAGCCTAAATGCGGTCTCGAGCGTGAAGTGGCGAGGCAGATTCAAGGAGATGGTCAGGGAATCACGCCGTCACCGACAAGGGTGGCAGGCAGATTCCCGGAAGGTAAAGTCCGAGGCTAAATACCTAAATCTCGGCTGAGGGAGTAGAAAGAAGAGCGATTTTTCGAATCGGTCGAGGCTAAATGCCCTCGTCTCATTGAGGGAAATGAAGAACCATACCGAGAATGGGTTGAAATGCCACCAAATCATGGGGAAGTAAGCGGAAGGAAGCGATTCGTGAATGGATTCGACTAAACTCCTCTTTCTCGGCCGAGGGGCATTAGCGAAAGAGCGACTCTAGAGTCGTCGAGCCAAATATCCTTGTCTCGGCAAAGGGAAGTAGACCGATTCACGAATGATAAATTCCGAAGCTAAATCAGATCGTGCCGACAAGGGAGTGGCGAATAACGTAGATGGATTTGAGCGAAGATACCCTCGTACCGGCGATGAAGTAGCGAAGAATGATTCGGGAGTCGTTCAGGCTAAATATCCTCATGCAGTAGGGGAGTAGCGAGGCAGATTCCGAGGAGATGCGTTGAGATAAATACCACTAGATCTCGGCTGACTGAAGTAGCTAAGAGCAGATTCCGAGAATCGTTCAGGCTAAATACCACTAAAATACCGAGTAGCAGAAAATGATTCGAGAATCGTTCCAAGCTAATACATATCTGAATATGTTGAGTAGCGAAGAACAATTCAGAATGGATTTAAACTAAATACCCTGTCTTGGCTTGGCAGGTAGGAAAGAGCGATTGAGGTATACGTTAAGGCTAAATACCGTCGTCTCGACAAGGAGTAGCAAAAGGCGATTCGAGGGGGTCGTTCAAAGCTACCCTCGTCTCGATGAAGAAGTAATGAGGAGCGATTCAGGAATAGTTCGAGCTAAAATACCGTACCGAGCGTGGAAGAACCATTAAGAGGATTCCTTCAAGCCCCAGACTACCCTCGTCTCGGCGAGGAAGCCCGGCAAGAAACCGATTGGGAGAATGGTTGAAGCTAAATACCTAGATACCGGCAGGAAGTAGCAAAAACGTTCCGAATCGTTGAGCTAAGCTGCCACAAATGCCAGCGGGGAGTAGCGAGAAAAGAAGCGATTCGAGGTCGTTAAATCTGATCGTCTCAGTAGCAAGAAAGAGTCCGAGAATGGGTTGACTAAATACCAGCGTCTCACGAGGAAGTAGCGAGGCTTGATTCAGAAGTCGATCCAAGGTAAATACTTGTCTGAATGTAGGTACGAAGAGCAGGTTCGAGAATCGTTCAAGCTAAACCAACCTCGTCTCGGCGGGGAGTATTTGGTAGAAGGCGATTCCAGGAATATTTCAGAAGCTAAATAGCCTCGTCACCAGCGAGAGTAGCGAAAGAGCGATTCAGGCTCGGTTAAGCTAAATACCCTGGTCTCAACGTGGAAGTAGCGAAGGCGATTGAAGTTTAGTCAAACTAAATACCCTCGTCTCGAAAGTAGCAAAAGATGATTCAGTCGTTCAAGCTAAAAATACCCTAAAATGCCAGCAGGAAGTGGCGAAGAGCGATTCCCGAGAATCAAATCGGAAAACTAAACTACTAGATCTCGCGTGGAAGTAGCAAAGAGTCCCAGATACGTTTAAAGCTAAATACGTGTCCAGTAGCAAGGAATGATTCTCGAATATACGTTTAAGCTAAATACGATGCGTCTCGGCGAGGAAGTAGCGAAGATTCCGGGAATACTTTGAGGATAAATACCTCGTCTCGGCGAGGAACTAGCGAAGAATGATTGAGACAAGAAATGGGTTGAAATTTTAAATACTAAATACCGGCGATGAACTAGCAAGGAGCCGATTCTTGAGAATCGTTCCAAGCTAAATACGCTTCATCTACAGAGGTAGGAAAGAGCGATTCGAGTCGTTCAAGCAAAACTCTAAAATGCCAGCGGCGAAGTAGCAAGAGGATTCTGAGAATGCGTTCAGAAGCTAAATACCGTCTCGGCGGGGTAGCAAAGTACAATGCCAGGGAATCGTTCAAACTAAATACCCTCGTCTCGGCGAGGAAGTAGCGAGCGATTAACAAGAATCGTTCAAGAGAAGCTAAATGCCGCAAATGCCGGCTGAGAGTAAATACAAAAGAATTTGAGGAATCTCTCAAAATCTAAAATAGCCTCGTCTCGGCGAGTAGCGAAAGAACAATTCCTGAAATTGTTCCAGGCTAAATATCGTCTCGGCGAGGAAGTAGCAAACAACGATTCGATAATCGTTCAAGGTAAATACAGTACCAGCGTGGAAGTAGCGTAGAGCGATTAGGGGCTCGTTCAAGCTAAATACCCTCGTCACGACAAAGAAGTAGCGAAGAGCGATTCCAGGAGAATGCAGTCGAAGGCTAAATACCACCAAATACCAGCGAGGAAGTAGAAATGAGCGATTCTCGAGAATCGGTCGAGAAGCTAAATACCACAAATGCAGTAAGGGAAATAGCGAAGAGAAGCGATAACAAGGATTCGTTCGAGTTAAATACCGACTCCAGCGAGGAAGTAGCAAAGAGCGATTCGATGATGGATTCAAAGGCTAAATCTAGTCACCGGCGTAGCAAAGAGCGATTCGAGGAATCGTTGAGCCAAGCTACCGTCGTCTCGCGAGTAGCGAAGAATGATTCCGAGAATCGTTCAGGCCAAAATACCCACGTCGTCTCAGCGAGGAAGTAGCAAGAGCGATTCCCGAGAATGGATTTCAAATGAAATATCCTAAATACCGGCGGTAGCAAAGACCGATTCGAGGATCGGTGAAGCTAAATACCTGCCGTGCCGATGAGGAAGTAGCGAAGAACACGAATCGTTCAAACAAAGCTGCCACTAAATCTCCCTTGGAGAAATAGGGAAGAAACGATTCCAAGGAATGGATTCGAGCTAAACTACCCTCGTCTGGCGATGGAAGTAGCGAAGAGCGATTCCGAGAATCGTTCGACACTACCACTTGTCTCGAGCGTGGAAGTAGTGAAGAACAATTCACGAGGAATCTTTTAAACTAAAATACCCTCGTCTCGGCGAGTAGGAAAGAGCGATTACGAAGGGGTGAAGCTAAATACTCTCGTCTCCAGCGTGGGGTAGCAAAAGGCTTGATTCAGGGGAATGGATTCGAGGCTACTGCTGTGCAAATGCCGGCAGGGAAGTAGCGAAAAACGTTCCGGGGGAATCGTTCGAAACTAAATAGCCTGGAGTCTACGACAATG
This sequence comes from Lithospermum erythrorhizon, assembly GCA_019722365.1. Lineage (NCBI taxonomy): Eukaryota > Viridiplantae > Streptophyta > Magnoliopsida > Boraginales > Boraginaceae > Lithospermum > Lithospermum erythrorhizon. The sequence goes on from JADFUC010001492.1 coordinate 96,663, forward strand.
AAGTAGCGAAGAATGATTTCCTAAAATGGTTTCAGAAGCTAAATACCCTCGTCTCGGCGAGGAAGTAGCAAGGCGATTCACGAGAATGGATTCAAGCTAACTACAATCTACGAGGGGAAATTGGCAAAAGAGCGATTCTCGAATCGTTATTGCGTCCATCGTCTTAACGAGGAAGAGAAAAATAATTCTCAAACCGCGATTAATACCCAACTTCCTTAAGAGCCAAAGATGACGCCTTAAAACCTCAAAGATCGAATATGCGCAACTTAGTTCCGTTCCCGTATATACTCCTCCAACGCCTTTTTGAGTGACTTGAAGAGTAGAGGCAGGTGATATATTAAAATATGCAGTTTGAACCCCTTAAACACGTAATATTCCAAATTAAAATCTGGAACTTTTATCTAATTCCCAACAGTTGGAAGCTACGCAATGAGAGTTTTATGAGCCATACAAAGATCGTCAAGAATCAGTAGATGAAGGAGATAATATGGAACTTATAATATGGGACGGAGGTGCATAATACATGATCCATGTCAAATTATTCATCCCAGGTCCTTAGCTTTCCGAATTATCCATCGTCGATTTCTTAGTGCTAGATAGTAGGGTTGTACCTATATGGCACACACAGTACCCTTCCATGTTTCCCTCTTTCCTTACCACTATTATATGCTCTTATTTTACATTCTTTTGTTATCAATGTTCGTGCCAATTTTTTTACACGTATGGGTTAGGTGTATTAAACTAATGTTAGATTTCAATAGAAATCCCCTAAATTACGCCTTGCTTTGGTCCAAATTTAGGTTGATTATGTCTTGCAGTCTTGGGACGTCCTTTTAGATTCATTGTTCATGTGGTTGCATGTACTCCGTAGCATTTATGTTTTAATATAATATTTTATGTACTCAAAATATTTTCAATACTTCCTCCTATTAATTTTAATCGTCGTTTTTTTGGGTATGATGCATTAATACAAAATTACATTTACCTCAAAAAATGATCTCAAATTATAGTAATAATTATGATATTGTTCAGGAACTACATATACCAATAACTCCATACTTACTAGGATAGCTATATTGGCAATTACCTCGAATGAAAATTTTTAAGCGGAATTTTCTTCCGTTCCGGACTTTTTTTCTCCGAAACGGTTCCGGATTCTAATTAGAGTGTTAAATTGATGTGTTTCATATTATATGTGTTGATTATTGATTGAGAGTACATCACAAACTTATTTTACAATCAATCTTCCATTGAAATTCCTCAAAAATTCCACAGTACTACTTTTCTCAAGAAGTTGCTAAAATCTCGTTTTCATAAAAATTGATCCTACAACTCTTTGAATAAGGATTTTCTTTGGTTAGTTTAAATATATATATCATATAGCAATTATATTTATTTTTAATTTTAAATAAAATTATATTTTTAAAACTCTAATTTAATTTCCAGAACCGTTTCGGAAAAATTGACTTCGAAACGGAAGAAACTTCTTAAGCCTATATTTTATGTATGCTTCTTGCATTTATCTTTTGACAATAGTATATTAAGAAGGGGCTAAATGAAACAAAAAATTGGTGGTGGTGTGGCTCAACTCGATTCATTAATTTTAGCACTTATCCTGATCCTTTACTAAAGTATACAAATTTGACAATGGTTTAAGTATCGTTTACGTTCGGATCACGTTGAATTCCCAAAGTGTTGAGTTACTTAGCATCAAGGAAAAAGGGTCAACATTGTCTTAAAGCATGAACACTAGTAGTAGACCATAATCAAGGCTTTATTATTATTTCTTTTTTACGAAAATGAAATGTGTGCAACATAATAGTTAGTAAAAAAGTAGCCAATGCCCACTCAAATACTTGGTCAAATGCTTGAAAGTTAATAAATCTATGACAAGGAGAGGGATTGGGGTGGAGAGAGAAGGGTGGGGTTCCAAATAATTTGCTATTGGAAGCTAATAAGCACTAGTTATCACTTTCATAAAAGTAAAAAGCCCCTCTAATCACCAAAACAATCAAAAGGTAAGATTACGCACCCATATTTTTATAGCAACATGTCTTGATCAAGAATCAAATAAATGAGTTGAATAAGTTTAATTACTTCACAAATTTTCAAGACTAGATTAGATATGGACTAGCGAGGAGTAGGTATGTGGCATTCCAATGTCCCTTCACTTTCATAATATTTGTTTCATATTCTTTGTCCCAAAATGCTAGCTGTCTTGCTTTCCTCCATAAGAAAGCATTAGACCTTTTGCACATGGTTAGCACTTGCCATTTATTTTCTGAAGCATATTTGATCTATGTTTGATTTAATTCACTTATTTTGGAAACTTATTAGCTAATTTGTTTTTTTATTTGTAGACACGTGTTGGATATTTGTTAGAAGTAGGTGGTTTAATTTTAGGTTCAATCCTAATTGTAGTATAAAGATTGCCGTCACAATGGAGAGTTTTTTAAGTTAGTATCAAAAAGTGCTGATTACTTTTATTTTTGGTAAAACTATTGAGTAATTATGTATTATATATATATATATATATATATAAGTATATTATTCATTAAGGGATATTTTTTATAAAAAAATATAATATATATCGAGATATACAAGTAATTTTTAAATTAATATATAAATAAACTATATAAAAATATATGTATCACATACGAACCAAATCACCAATACATATTTAATTAATTCCGATACTTTATTGCACGGGCTAACAAGCCCATTACAAATTTCAAAATGATCAGATTATTCCATCAGTGCACAACCATAGTAAAAGTTATGAACATGCATAATTCAAACCCTCAAGAACCTTACCAATTGAAACATAACCTTGTCTGATGCCTTGCTTAGCCTCGTGAATTGAACTAAGCAAATAAGAAGAACAAAGAATTTTCAAACTCCCCTTCTAGCATTTCTTAGATTTACAAATTACAAGCAAGCGCTGCGGACTCGATTATATTTTACTCCTTATTTTTTATTTATTTCAATAAATAATTTGTTATTTTGTCTTTTTCGATTATCAAAGTCTTAACGTGCCATATTTATCGCATTAATATAGCACAAGGCTCAATTCTAATAATTAATTGTACTTGTCAACAAATTAAATATTAAATATTTTAATTTTCACTTGCACTCATTCTTCAAAAAAGTTTCGCAGTATCATCAACACCCGATCCTCCAAATAAAGAGAAAATATTAGAAAAACAAATAGATATAGACGTGATGTGAAATTGAGAGTTTGAGCAAACCTTCAAAGTGCCCCCGGATAGAAAGTGAGCTTATAGGGTCTGAAAATCTACAATTACATGATTTTGACATAAAAAATTTGGAGTATGATCCAGGCAAACGTCCCAAAATTTGGGAGTATCCTCCAGAGAAAGAGATGAGAGCAATTTAGCTATGTAATAACATAAATTTAAATTTCAAGATGGAAGTTATCCTCTTAACAAGGACAAAAACTCCCGACGACATTTCATAGTCGTTCGCATTTTTTCCTTGGGCCGATGTAGTATTTCCTCCACATACCGATGCAACATATTGTTCACCTTTGTTTTCTCTTTGACAAGCCAAAAGAAAATCGGTCTAATGCCTCTTACTGCTCAAGGTTTCAAGAATCAAGAAAAATTCGAAAAAAAATATTTTTTAACTCATACTGCAGCACTGCTCATTTCACAATATCGCGTTGAAGAATGTGCGCATTTGTTGAATCAATCAAGTCATATTCAACATTCTTATGAGACCCATAGATCGGAGAAAAAGAATAGATTGCGTCTCAAGACATCAATTGACAGCTGTTGCTGTTACTTTGCTGCTTTCGCATTTGTAGGCATTAAAAGTGAGGTTCGAAGAATCGAGGTAATTTCATTGAAATGGTAAAAATCTTGGCATCTTATAATGATGAAGTTGTAAAGGTTATTTTAGAAAATGCTCCTTATAATAATAAATACACTTCACATTCTATTCGTAGTGCTAGTATTTTGAACGATTTCATACAAAAGCGGTAACTCATATTCGAAAGAAATTGGAGATGTAAAATTTTGCATCCTAGTTGATGAATCACGTGATCAAGGAAAAAGAGCAAATGGCTATCGCTTTGAGATTTGTTGATTTTGATGGATCATAAGAGAACGATTGAGTTTGGCGACGCTTAAAGCCTTACTACATTCTGCGACTCAAAAAGGAATTATGCAAAGTATTTTCTTCATGGATCGATGTTGGTTCCATTCGGGCCAAGGGTAAGGATGGTGCAAGTGATATGAGGAGAATGGAATGGATTGTAAGCATTATTTTTGAAGGATTGTTCATATATTTATTTTGTGCATTGTTTTGTTCATATATTGCAATTTGTTTTAGTTGCTACTTCAAGAGAAAACGCTAAAGTTCATGAATTTTTTACAAATTTGGTCTTCATTGTGGATATTATTACTTCATCATCTAAATGCCATGATCAGTTACAAGAGGAAAAGTTTCTTCAAGTTCAACATTTGTTGAGCCACGAATCGTAGACTGTAGCGGGCAACCGACTGGGACACTCAAGTCATAGGAGATACCGTTGGAGTTCACATTTCGCTTGTAGTTTTATTGAGATGTTCTGGCTGCATCATTCTCGCCCTAGAGATTATTATAAATTATCCAATGGATAATTATAGTCAAATTCAGGGGGATGCTAATATAGCTTGTAACTACATGACATCATTTGATTTTGTGTCGATCTTGCATCTCAAGCGAAATAAATTATGGGTATAACATTCCACTTTAAGTCAAGCTCTTTTCAACAAAGATCTCAAGACATTATTAATGCACTTCATTTTAGTTTCATCTTCAAAAGTTATTATTCATAAATTGAGAGAAGAAGGGTGGACGATTTACCCAAGAGGCGGCTTTTGTGTCAAACACGCGATAAAAGTTCCGTGATCATCGTTCCTTATTGCGCATCGCCGAGGCCAACCAAAAAGGGATATGACTCTTGAGAATATTATAGAGTTGATATCTTTGTGACAATTTAATAAGCGAGTTAACAATGTAGCTTAATAGTCGCTTATGAGAGTTCAATGGAACTATTGACTTTATGTAATTCTTTAGTTCCAAAAGATGGGTTCAAATCATTCAATATTGATCAAATTTTAAGGCTTATTGAGAAGTTCTATCCGGTTAATTTTAGCAACCAAGAGAAGACCATTTTAAAGTTCCAACTAGAACATTTCATTATTGAGGCGCGCAGTGATAAAGAATTAAGAGACCTTTCAACCATAGCCGAGTTGTGCATTTCCTCGCTGGCCAAACTGGAGAAGTCAAAAGGTGTACTTTCTTGTTGATTGGATTAATTCTGCCTCTATTGTAACTCTTCCTCGTTTCTACTGTTCAGAGTAGCCTTTTCAGCTATGAAGATTGTGAAAACAAGATTGCGCAATAAGATGGAAGATGAATTCTTAGCTGACAATTTGGTTGTTTATATTGAAAAGGAGATTGCTGAAACGTTCGATACAGATTCTATCATCGAGGACTTCAAGAATATGAAAAAGCATCAAGCGGAGTTTTAGTTTTTTTAGTATTTTATTTTTGTTCCTTTGGCATATTTTGTTCTTTGACACTCCCCATCGGATATGTAATACAATCTTTCGGCATTTTTTGTCTTTTGCAATTACTTCCTCGACAGATATTTTAATCGCTTAACTCTTCTCATTTATAAGCCTAACCTCCGCCATCGTTTTGATGTCCTAGATCCGAAAACACTGGTAAAGGTTAGCTTTTATGGGCGTGGAGATCATCTATAGAGCCACTGGTGGTCCTACATTCTTCAGGGAGATTGGGCCTGCCAATAACTGGGGTGGGATGTAAATTTTAATCTAATAGAAATTTTATTATCAATTTATTATTTATTTATCAAAAATTAAATTTGATAACTAACGTTTATCACTGAACACTGATACTATGTGTATCTACAATCAATTTACCTAGTACTTGCTCGAATCCACTCGATAACAGTGGAGTAACTAGAGGCAATGGGAGCGCTCACTCCCCCTTAAAAATTTTGAAAAATTAAATTTTACTAGTAGCATTTTACCATTCATTTATTCAAAATTAAGTTGTTCTGGCCTCTCCCCCTAATTTTTTGCATATTTTCTTCATTTATATAATATTAGCTTACTTCGCCTCCCCTATGTGGCCTCATGGTTCCGCCTAATCGCCGTTAACACTTTAATTATAGCTAAGGAGATAGCCACTAAAAATAATGTATAAATATTTTGGCTATTGGAAATATATATATTTAACCATTTAATTATAAGATTGTATGTATTTTTTATTATTTTTTGGCCAAGTATACAAAGAATTTGAGGCCGGTATTATGTATTCTATAAAAAAATTATTTGATTTTTTTGCATATTGAGGTGAAACTTTGATCATCAATTATTTTTAAACTATATGTTCAACAATTATAAGAAAATAATATTATGAAACTATTTTCAAAGACAAATCTAATTATTTAAGTTTTATATTTATTAGAATAACGAGTAATTAGTGATTAATGATCAAAGTTCCATTTTGATATATGAATAGTGACGGAGTTTAGAAGAGAATTACACTTGTTCGAATGTTCAACATGAAATGTAGGCTTACCGCTGACCATCCACAGTAGAGGGTGTCAAATTTTGACACTTGTCTCCCCGCCACATCGCCTAACCTTCAACACCCACTTTTTACCACTTTATCCGCGTGTCAAATTAATTCTTCCTTCCATCACTCCAACATATACCCCAATCGTATTTTTTCATTTCTCTTTATTTATTTCATATATATAATTATTAAATTTTATAATTACAACAACAATGAACACGAAAATTAATTAAATTTGGATTAAAAATATTTTTTTTTGAATTTCAAAAACCCATAATATGCTTAATACACAAATAATATTAATTTTTTTAAAATAACAAACAATATTATTCATCACTCGAACTTCGAAGACATACATAATAAGCAAACATACGCGTAAAAAAAACTTGATTTTTTGTGTCCAAACGACACAAACTCTAGTTCTATTTATGAGCTCTAAAAATAAAAAAATAGTGGTAATTTTGCTTAATTATTGTGGAAAAAACCATTTTAAAATTAAAGTGGGACACTGCCACGCGGGCAAAGAAAAGTCACTTGGATGAATTTTTTATTTTGTTTTCTTTTATCGCTACATGGGCCCACTTCCTTTAGCCAAAAATGTCCTGATCAAAATTTGATCCCGATCCCATAGGGTGTTAAATTTGACACTCAATTGATTATTTGTTGTGTAAAATAATCCCCTCTAACACTTAATCGATCCCTCGGCTTCACACAGATATTAACACTTATATTTTCAGACTATTACCTATTTGGCTACTCGACTTTTCGTTGCTGGATTTCTTCAAAGACCAACCATTTGAGCTAATCACGCTTTAGGGCCGTTTTAGTAGACGCAGTAGTGGTAAAGCCTGCCGGATTGTGGATCAGTTTCTGTCCGACTCTGTTGCTCCGCCCACGCTCGTTGTGCCCACGTCCGCTCTGGCCGGCCCACTTACTGGTGGGCCGAGGTTTTAGCCAAAAACGCTTCGCCCCGCACACACGCTCGCTACGGATTCGCGCGACGCCGATCGCTGCTCGACACACGCTCGTACGGCACGGCCCGGCTTAAATGAAACCGGACGTCCGGTAGAAGGCATCTTAAATGGATTCCATTAGCCTTATTAGCGGATGCCGTCCGCTTACCGGACGTCCGTAAGTAGCCGCTATGTAAAGCAATAGTCAAGCTAAAGAAGATATCCGAGTAGCGGACGCCCTGCTCGATCATCGACGTCCTGGCTTCCGTAAAAATAGTCAAGTTTCCTCCTATAAAAAGGAACCACAACTTTCATTCATTACCACATCAAATATCATCATTAATTCATATTACTTCAATTATACACAAAGTGCTCAGTTCATTCCACACACAACATATCATACTTGTTCTGTTTTACTACTTCAATTATAAATTTCTATATATTCATCTTCGCTGGGAGACAATAATTTGATCAAGCACTTCCAAAGAATTAGCATCATCATCACCTTCAATCGACACGCAGTTGCATCAAATTGGCACAATCTTACCATCCTACTCATTTTATTATATTATTTGTTTTTATTTGGTATAATCTTTGTTAATTTCAACTTCTTATTTAGTATTGTAAGTTTTTTTTATTACAATGGCTCCTAAAAGAATTGGAATCTTAGAATTGAGGCGGTGGAACTACAATCGACATAAACCCCAACACAAACCCTCAATAGACCCAAACTTGGTCGTGTTGATAATTTTAATAATATGTATCTAGATGACGCAGATATCGGGCGAGGGTTAAGTAGATTTAGTCGCCGAAAAGGGCAAAAAATAAGGTAGGAGATGAGAACCCAATATCCACTCAGCATCATCCCGAAGCTAGCACCTAAAGTTTAGTTCAAAGAAAAAGACATCATGGGGCTCGGGAAATACTTTAGCCCGACGAAAATGAGAAAGCTACATGTATACTTTGTAAAACATATATAGTTATAAGACGGGAGGGGAAAGGTGGAACCGACATTTTATTAGACATTTAAGTGTTGATCATAAACTCGATGAAGATAAGAAAGGCGAGGCGAGGTGTTCAAAAAACAACTATTAACCTCTACGACCGGCCAAAATTTTATTTATGATAAGTTAAATTATAGACTTGAATCAATGAAATTTTGTGGGTAGGTAGTGCTTTGCCTTTCAATCACAGAAAGTTGGAGATATACCGATTGGATTCATGAGCCTGGCCAATCCCTCGGCCGGACGTGATCCCTAGAAGCTCATTTTAGTGATTGCTTCTTTAAATATTTTTTAAACCAAAAAAAGATCTTCTTTTATGTGTCAACTTTCTTCATTACCTTGAATGTTTTGTTTAACTAGTGATATTGCTACGTGACTTTGATAATGTGTGCTACTTGTCATCGATGATCGGACTCCCCTTCAAAGGCGTATTATTTATTTCAGAATTGCCGCTAAACATGATAATTATTCAAATAACCGATGGAATATTGCAATGTTGTTTTGAATATCGAGCAGCTTACATAAAGTTAGTTCTATTTCACTCTTTTGATAATGCATCGCTAATAGTAAAGTCTATTGAAAACTCTTAAATTAAAATGTCGGAATTCAAGAACCAGCTTCATACTAGGTGTTTATGTCATGTTCTTCAACTAGTAGCTAAAGATGGAATTGCTATCATTTGGGATGAATTTATCAAGCCTATTAGAAATGGAGTTCATTTAATTGTTACTTCCCCAAATAAAAGAAAAGAGTACAAGGCATTGGTTTTAAGTGTAAGCGGTAAAAATATAGAAAATTAATATCGATTTATATCAGATGGAATTTACATATGATCTTCTTGCTCGTGCATATAAATATAGAGATGGATTACATCATTTTATAATATTCACAAGCCTACTAATGAGAGTCATTGGTCCTTAAGATTGCCTGGCCTCCAACACCTTGACTCCACTGCTTAAGTTGCTCCATTTTCAGACCTTTAAAGACTACACTAAAGCATTTTCAACTTAATATAGTCCCAATATTCATCAAGCTTTGAATGTATCATTTAGCTTGCTATGCATATGTACTTTAGATGTATTAGGGATAAGTTTGTTGCTAGAGATTACATTTTCCTAATGCAGGAAGAGAAATTTTTTTAACATTATCTTCCCATTTCATTTTCTATTATGCTATTCCAGTAACAACGTGTCCAACCATTTAAACCAGATATATTCTTTATTACGATTATTTTACGAATGTTTGGGAGCCCTTCAACTCCAGTTATTTTTGTTAATTTCCTAAGAATGTATTAAACACAAATTGAAGCATTATTTATACAACATGTATTCCAAATTTTTTTAAACATTCTCCACAAAGTGCAAAGTAGTGGTAATACCTTTACTTTATGGATTGTATTATTCTTTTAAAATAGTGCAATCACCTTCAAAAGCCACAGTGAAAATTTTGCTTCATGCTACTTACTCCATTCCTCAAGACTTAAATGAGTTGACTCCAATACTTGAAAACACCTTGACATGAGCATGTACAATCATGAAAATCCAATTGATGTTCTCAAATGCATGGGAAAGTTATGAAGGTATTTTCCTATATCGAGTAAAATGGCTTTTTAAAATTCCTATGTTCACGATAGCTAGTGGAAAGTCCGCATTTAGTATGGCAAAAACTTCAATATACAGCTAGAAGCTGTCAAGACTCACTTCCACGAAAGCTGAAGTTTTGGTGTGGCAATCAAGGATTGACGGCGTGAAAAAAATGATGTGCAAGATAAAGACGCACTTATGGAATTGCACCAAAAAAGACACGTTTGATGACTTCAGTGACATCAAACAAGACATCAACGATGAAACAGAAGGAACGGAAGAAGAAGATAACAATAATGATTTTGCCTGGCCTCGTAAGACGAGTTAAGATCAAGAATGAATCTGCATTTCTTAATTTATTATGTCGATTTATGTAAACTCTAAGCCTCGCACGAGTATAAAATGTAATCTGCTTAATAAAAAAAATAAGTTTATATTTTCATTTCATATTTCTTATGATTATCTTATTATAAAGTTTCATACGGAACGGACGCCCTCTATACTTCCAACGGACGCCCTCATACTTCCAACGAATGTCCTTTATATAATTTCAACCGACGCCCCGTAATCGAAAACCAATGTCCGGTACAGAGTCACGACGAGCTCCCAAGAGACGCCGGATACCGAACGACGCCCGCTAATTATTACTAATTTTCAAAGCGACGCCCGATAAATGAAACGACGCCCGCATGCAGTCAAGACAAGCTAATTTTAAGCGACGCCCGGCGTAACGCAACGGACATCCGCTAATCGCGATTTTCAGTTTTAATAACGCTCAAACCCTAATTGTTCTTTTCATTTCAATTGTAAATCCATTCTCTAACACCAAAATTTCATTTTCTCTCTCTACTTACTCTAAAACTTCATCTTTCCCTAAATTTATGTGTGTACAAAGTTGTTCTTATAACACTTAAAGAATACATTTTCACATTTTATAATTTGATAATTGTCTCAATTATTCACAATGAAGAAAAAGGTATCACAACAAGGAGTGAGAAAAACAAGCAAAGGGAAAAAAGAAAGAGCAAAAGAGGGAGGAGTTCCCCGCCCACGCCACCATTACAACTCATACCAACAAGCTTATTTAAGAAAACCATCTCAACCGGTATGTATGTCGATGAATAAGAACTTGAACGCATAAAATGCCATTGTTGGTTTAAATTTTCATGGATGGTTGAATCTTGCTAAGTTTAAGTGTATATGGTACCCGGAATTAGCAGAGAATTTTATACGTGAGGCGCAAAAAGCCTCATTCAATTATCAAAAGTTCATGGTAAAAAAGGCATTTTAGATTATCATATGATAGCTCAAGAATTTGGAATTGAGGATTATAATGACCACTTTTCTGAATGGCCTCCTAGAAATTGGAGTTTAAATTGTCCATTTACCTGCATTTAAGCAATTACTATTTTTAACAAATGATAGAACGCTACGATGATAAAAGCCTTCGAGGTACGCGATTTATCGGTCAACAAAAAGCTAGCTTAAGATTGTAAAAAGATATTTTGATGCCCGGCTAAAAGCACCTATCAATCGCTAAGTGTCATTCATACCTTAGTCGCCATATGCTTTATTGAAACGGTAAGCAAGCATCAACTTACCTAGATTGATTATTATTAAAATATGGATGGGGAGTAGTGGAAAGTCGCTCTTTTGCCGTATGGTATGTTGATATCCAATTTCTTTTTGGTAAATGAGGGGTAATGTGAATAATGAAATGCCCGAATTTGTGAGTTCAACACACAAAGATTGGGAGCAACTTGACCAACCAAGAAATATATTGGTGGAACGATGAAGTCAAGTGGGTCAAAACGGAGTGCTTTTATGAATTGTTCGAAATCGGCTACGAAAAGAAATTTGGGGAACAAAAATGGTTGTAGCGAAGCACCACAAACCTCCACAAGGACGCGGACGCGAATCCCCCCCCCGAGAGATCCGCTCCCCTCGTATTCGGTGTCCCAAGCAGCCATATCTCGGCCCTGGCCCCGCGAATTACGATTCTAGTCCTCTCCGAAAGTGACCAATGTAGATGTCAGTTGATATGTACAAAGCATTTAATGCAATATTGATTAAATTATATACACCTCATCATTACTTTTTATTGAATATTGAAATGTGTAGGTTGGAAAAAATATGCAACTTGGAACGCGGGAGGATCAAGATCGTTTGGATTCCGCTGATCGCCGTAAATCGAATTGAAAACGTTGATATATATGACGCATCCGTGGTATCCATCGCCACCGATCTTTCACACCCAAATCTCAAAGATATGATATACAGATTTAAGATGAAGAATAATGTTCTATGTTTTTATTTTCTTTTATAAATGAACCTTTTAGTATATTTTGTTTTATAGATGAAGAACTTTTGCTTAGTTTAATGTTTATGTTATGTTTTATTCTATGATGTTAAAAACCGGTTCTGATGTTTGAAGTTTGTTTTATGATTTTGTTGATTTCCTCGATGCAGATATTTAGTGGGTTTTTTTACGTACGCAAGGCGTTTCTCAAGTTTTTTATTTGGTAAATATATAGTGTAAAATAGGTGCGACTGAATGACAAACTATTTAACGACGCTCACTTCAGCCAACCTGACGCCCGCCGTGTCATGGATCGCAAGATTCTCGGTTAAGACACTGCCAAGGGCCGTGAGTGGGTTCATATTCTACCGTGCGCCGTTTCGTGATTTCTAAGACATTCAAGCAATGTTTCGTGGACATGATACGGCCAAGCCAAGGTCTGTTCTTAACGACGCAAGGCCGCCTCCGCCCATTTCGTCGCCACGCCTAAGTAGACGCAGTTAGATTTAAACCAGCCGATCGCCCGGTTCGGCGACACTAATCCAATGTGCCTCGCCTCCTTAACAAACCGATTAGATCGGCCCATTTAGCATATCTTGGGCCCCTATTCGGCCCACGGTCCATTTTAAACCGGCAATGAAACAAAAAAAATTAAGAGGGCCAAGTTGAAAACAAAAAATAAATAGGCACTTTGCTAAACAAAATACACGTATAGTAAAACTCATAAAAATTCATCTTAAAGCAATTTCTTACCGCCTTTTACTTGTCAAGCAATCATTTCAAATTTATTTCATTTTCCTCGTATAAATTATCAAAGAAATCTATCATCCATCTTGTTTCTAATACCTGCCTTGGATATGGTTCATACTAAAAATATTCGCTCTACCACAAAAAAATAATTGAGAATAATTAACAATATAAATAGAAATTGACTTACTATGATTTCGAAGGACTACAAAAGGGAAGCGCAAAAATATATGTGAGAAAGCACGAATTCGTAAGGAAATAATTGAGTTGAGTGAATTGACCTCCGTTTGAAATTTTTTGGTGTTGATTAATTTACTTATTAATTTGGTATGATCATTTTTTTTACTGCCGTATGCATTGCTGCTTAACCTGCTTGGATGTTTCAATTAGCCCAAGATATTCAAGTAAATAGTCAAGCCCAATACTAGTTAATACTATTAGGCCAAAGTAATTCAATAGCTTAACCCATTGTATTTGATTGTATTCGGCCGAAAAGTAGAGACTATAAAATAGAAACAAAATTAGGTAGTGCTTGGGATCGAACCTGCGCTACTACCACATTTGTTCATTATATATGAACCATTTCATAAATCCAGGGGCAATTGCCCCCTTGCCCGACCCTATGTCCGCCCCTTCTTTAAAGAGACCTTAAGCCGAGCAATCAAGTAGTTTTGAAGCTTACATGACAAATCATTAACTACGGGCTCTTTCATTAACAATACTATATTATTATTTGTAAAGTAGTAACATGCATCAATAAATTATAAACTATGAAAGTTATTTAATATGAAATATTAATATTATATTATATGGACAAAAATACAACATACAATTAATATATTATAATTTAAATAATAAAAAATTATTTTATTAAATATGTATTAATATGGTTATTGTTACATTGTATAAATTCTTTTTAATTATATAATAGAAGTTGTTTTTAATGTTAAATTTTATTTACAAGATATCGATAAAATTACAAATGACAATATAGTATATTTTTATATAATAAAGTTCAAGTACTAAAAAATAAAATTCAAGAAATAATTGAAACAATCAGATCAAGTTTATTTATTTATATATTGTGTTGATAAAGTAGTTATGGCTACCAAGTCTATTAAATCATAAAATATTTGTAGTATTAAATTATATATGAATAAAAGTGATGACATTATTAATATAGTCATTTTAATAATAAAAGTTGTTTAGAATTGACCAATATATTACTTCAAGATAAACGATACTTCAACACAATTAAAAAATGATTTCAAGAAGCGCTGTGATAACGCACTCTTCCTAGTCAACGTGAAAGTATCTCGCTTATCACACTTTTCACAAAAACTTCACAAAAGTGCGATAAACGGTGCCCCCCGCTTCGATCCTACAAAGGGTCAAGCAAGATGACTATCAAGTGCCTGAACAACTTCATGGTTTTGGCAACAATTGTTAATCTAGTTTGTAATTTGTAATTACAACTTAGAATAATAATATTTTAACACTAAACAACTTTATTATTTTCAAAGCAAATAATAAAAATCATGGCTATTACATTAATATTTCATTTTTAACATTAAATAACTTTTGCAAGGCAAGCAATCGAAGAATTCACATATAATCTTCATTAATTTGTAATATTATGATGAATATTTTTATTTTAAATACTATGTCATTAAAAAAATAAATAACTTTATAGTATAATCTTTTATTATTTAAAGAATAATAATTATAACATTTAAAGAATATTTAACATTAATAACTTATAGTATAACATTGATGCATCTTATTTTTTTATTTATATCTACTAAAGAATATTTAACATTGAACAACTTTTATAACATAATTAAAAGATAGTTTGTCACAATATAGAATAATATATTATGTAATACTAAAAAACATCAATTATTTAAATAATACTCCACGCATCTAATGCTTTTATTCATGTATTATTCAATACTATATAAATATGTCATTCTCTATCCATATACACTAGAGTATATTCAACATTAAATATAATTATTTCACTCATTTCATGAAATACTTTTAATTACAAATTTCTTTTATTATTTAAATAATAATATATTGATGCATCTTATGCTTTTATTTATATATTATTTAATACTAAATAACTTTATCAATTATTATACACATATTAACAAATCATCAACATGGTACAATGATTATTGGCTTGCACTTCCTCCTTGAGAACCAAGGCTCAAACCAACTATCATTTGCAGCATACTACTGGATCAGCACCTCGAACCGACCTCGATACATGGTGGCTCCTCGAACCGGCCACGGCTCAGTTCAATGCCTGCCTCAATAAACGACGGGGGCCTGCTCATGGGCCTAATGTACTGTGGCCGAACTCAAACCGGCTACCAGACCAAGCCCTCTCGCACCAAGCAGATAAAGCCCCCCCTCGGCTCTAACTGCTAATAAAACGGACGGGGCCTGCTCATGGGCCTTAATGTACCTGGCCGAACTCAAACCGGCTACCAGACCAAGCCCTCTTGCAATCTGCCAGGCTAGGTTCGTTTAACACCTCTACTATTTAGCACTCAACACTTCAGTTGGGTAAATAGATTACAAGAATTGACTTAATATTTTGTCTAAAATAAGATATTAGACCCTTTGGAGCTTTTTACTTGTCGTTTTAGAGTTATATACATAAATTAAGAAAAAAAATAAAAATAGTCAACAAATACATTGAAAATATAGAACTCCATCAAAAGGATGGAATACACAAAATGGCTGGGCCTCCCACAAAGCATGGGAGGAGGCCTACTTGTTGTCTCTAGAGGTTCGTCACAAGTAGCTGAAACTAGATAATTAGTTCGTTGATAATTTAACAAGAAAAAATAATCAAAAAATATATTGAAAATATAGTGGCAAGTAAAAAAATTTAATTTTTTTTTTAAATAGAATGACAAGTAAAAAAATAGAGAGGGAGTAGTATAATTTAGCAAAGGAGGCATAGTGTCGAAACGAAGTCGAGTCGACCGGCTATGGGGAGTACACAATCGTGACCTCTTTTCTTAATATACGAGACGAGTAGTAGCCTACTCTTTAAGATAACGAGCACAACATTGTACTCCTTACCTTTCTTTTCATTAACTAACGCTGACAGAAGAAGTCGGGTAATCGAAATGCCTCAAGCCGCCAGAACACCTTTAACTTTGAGCTATTGAAGATTTAGACTCTTAGATATTGTCATATTAGGCCAAGTTGGGTAAATGCTCAAATGTTAAATGGAAATAAAATTTTCATTAATTTATTTGGGCCGGACTTGAATCTTGAACATACTATAGTATTGTTGACAATTTGTTAACGAGGATTGGGTAATTATTGAGTGGGACGGGAATTTTAAAAGAGCACAACCTTGTGCTCGTTAACTAACGAGAGGTTTAATGAGTCAAGTAATCGAGTGGGGTCTTCGAGCGGGTAACGAGTTAGCCGGTTCGGTGCCGCATTTCAGCGAATAAGTGACAATATATCTATTTATATAACATACTCACAGTTTTTTTCTTATTAGTTATAGCAATCGTTCGGCCTCGAGAATCGACCTATTACAAGAATCAAATCGAACTCCCATTTTTCATCCGCTATTTTAAAACTAAATTCTGTTCGATTCAATTCTGGTTCTAATACTCAAGTATTTCGCTTCGAGTTTATTAATTTTAGCATACCCCTAAAAAATTACATCTTATCATTTTTGCTTGGCCTGACACAAAGTTCACATTACAACTGAGACCAAAAAATGGCCATAAGCACATAAGTTGGTGTTGCAAAAGTTGAATACGAGAGATGAATATTGCATAACATGGGCGAAAGCCCATAACAGGAGCTAAACCTTGAATAAAAGAGATGAATATTGCATAAGCTATAGAAAACCCGAATTTAATAACTTAATTATCAAATAAATAAGAAAAAATTTTATTTTTTAACAAGAAAAATATAATTTTCAAAATTCTTAAGTGCTATCGCTTTCCATGCCCCCCTAATTCCTCCATTGTTTGTAGGGATTAAAATGGTCATTTGTAAGTACTAAAATGGTTGAAACAACTCAACTGTAAGGACTAAAATTGATGCAAAAAATGTTACTCCGTTCATCTCATTTTTAAAGGCATTTTTCTTTTTTCCCAAAATTAGTTCCTTTTCGTTTTAAAAAATGGAGGAAAAAAATAATTTGTGAGACCCAATTTGAATTATCTAAAGTTTTGAGCAAAATTAAAGTGATCTTAAAAAATGAAATCTAACGAGTATTTGTAAATTGTAATTAGTTACCCATATGGTTGGATATTGACTGAAAAGTGACAGATAATGAGAGGTAGGATGGTCATATTGAAAAAAATCTAATTGCATCGATTTAATTTTTTTTTCTAGAAATCGAAACCCGATAAGCTTGAATACTCTTAAAATCAAAAACTTTTTGTGGTTTCGAGGTTTTACCTCAAACCGAACCGGGGAATTTATATTTGATTTATTTTAAATTTATTATATATTTAAAATAAATATTACTTATTCATAATACGTGGCAATTTACATTAGGTCTAGACAATTACTTTAATAAAATTATATTTGTATGGTCAATTTAAATGGAATAGAACAATAAGTCAATAATATAGTCCATAAAATAATAAATTAATGATTCAAATGAAATAAGATCTTCACAAAAAAAAAAAAAAAAAATTTGAAACCACATATTTCTACCAACAACTAAAAGCAATTATATTTTCAAATTTTTAAGTTGTCTTATTTAATTCTTATTAAAATTACCAATAGTGTACTAATAGTCCTTAGTTATTGATTGTTTTCATATCTATAGATGTTGAATTACGGAATCTGGAGTTAATTTTAGATTTTCATAATCTTGAAACCGATTTACACCGAATCGCATCGAAAACCGATTTGTAATCAAGACGAAAAAACCGACAAATGGTAAAACCAAATCGTTAATCGAAAAATCGAAATATGCGTTTACGCAAAAAAAACTGCATCAATTGAATCGGGATGGCTATCCCCAAAAAGATAGTATGTCAGAGATGTGACTACTTACTAGAGAGCTAGTTGTTATTCTGTTACATTAGCTTTGAACTATTAAAAATTGATGATAATATATTTGTCATGATTTTTATGTGCTTTTATTGTTTAATTCTTTGTATGCTTTTCTTAATGGTTATTCAACTAACTAAGCTATAATAACCTTACACTTGATTTTGTATGATTTATTTCCGAAAAGGTGCAATTTCTTGTGAGAAATCAATTATCAATTGAGAATGATTATGAAAGTAGCTCAAAAGTCTTACTGGGCTAGCAAGTTTAGAGCGGTTAGTGGTCTTGGTAAATGGCAAGCTTAGAGCGGTTAGTGGTCTTGGTAGATTGAAACCACCGAGAATTGACCACTTTACTCGAACTGTTATTCACCCGTAAACAAGGCATATAGAACGGACATTATTATTTAGATGATACCGATTAGACCTTCTGACCAAATAACAACCCAATATACCCGGAATTTTGAAGGCGCAAATACCCAAAAAATCTTGACCAAATATCTAAAATTCGACCAAACTACTTCCATATTTCAATAAAAATGAGACCACCGAGATAAAGACCAAAATCGAGACCAAGATCCACCGTAAGCTATCGTCCGTGTCCCTCGTCTTATTTTGCCGATATCCGGATTGCACCGACAAATAATAGTTTATGATCCGGCTTTCTCGGACCAATTTTTGCCCGATAACCTAAAACTGGCCGATATGTCTGCCAATCTTATTCAAATTTCAACTTTCTTTCCCCCGCATGTAGTTGTGTTCCAACGGATCGGGCCGGCCCGGGGACCAAAAATTTCATTCATTTCAAGCTGCCCCGGCCCACTAGTGACGAGCCAAACGACGACCCCCGGCCGGCTCGAGCCCAAATTAACGCCTAAGTTTCATAAATTCGCACGGCCATAAATGCCACCGTTTAAGACATAAAAAAATGCTTTCCATACAGCCAGAGCTTTTGTAAGAGCCTATAATAAACGCAAATAGATACAAATGCACTGCTTGGCATACAATGGTGCGTGAATACAATACCCTTTCGCTTTAAAAATGTATTATCATTTGTATTAAAAAAGTTGCTTTTATTGGGGCTTAATAAATAAAATATATATTAAGACAAGAAAGCCTATATCAAAATCGTAAAGATATATCGAAACGTAAAACAATAAGGTTAAAAAACGTAAACAATCGCCTATTAAGCGAAAAAATTAAATTTTTCTAAATTCCATCATCTATTTCAAAAACAAAGTAGCAGATAAATTAAACACTCCACGGGCAGTATACAGAAAAATCTGCCAGTTAATAGTAGTTTAAGCTGCAACTTCAGCATCATTTACATAACAAAAAACGTTATGCTTAAAATATTCAAAAGACTCAATCTTTCAGATCTAAGAACTGTTTTTCAATCAAATTCCATTCATCATTATTACACAAAATCCCTCACCACATTTGGTAAGTTTCTTGAATTTTAATTTAATAGTAGTTTGAACTTTTTTAGCATCAAGATCTATTTTTTTTTTACCTTTTTCTTTTTGTACTACACAGTGAATATTAATTCCATTTCAATGGAAGAAAGTTCAAAGGGGGCATTTGATTTCAAGTCCTACATGTTCCAAAAGATGGATTCTATCAATAAAGCTTTGGACTTTGCTATTCCAATAAGAGAACCCATTAAGCTTCATGAATCAATGAGATATTCATTGCTTTCTGGAGGTAAAAGGGTTTGTCCAATAATGTGTATTGCTTGTTGTGAGCTTTTTGGTGGACATGAATCAATTGCGTTGCCTACTGCTTGTGCCCAAGAAATGATACATGCCATGTGTTTGATGCTTGATGACCTCCCCTGTATGGACAATGATGAACTTAGACGAGGGAGACCATCGAATCACACTGTATTCGGGGAAGATGTCACGGTTTTAGCTGCTGGATCGCTTCAGGCATTGGCGTTTGAGCATATAGCAACAGGTTCTATTGGTGTGAGTGATGCAAGGCTCGTTCGGGTGATGGGGGAACTGGCTAGACTGATCGGGTCAAAAGGCGCGGCTGCTGGTCAGTTTGCTGATTTGTACAATGGGGGTGATGAAATTGATGATTTTTTAGAGAGATTGGAGTATATTCACCTACATAAAACCGGGGCATTCTGTGAGGCTGCGGCTGTTTGTGGGGCGATATTAGGGGGCGCTTCTGATGAGGAAATTGATAAACTTAGGAAGTTTTCGAGGTGTACGGGGTTGTTGTTTCAGGTTATTGATGATGTTCTTGATGTTACAAAATCTGCACAAGAGATTGGGAAGACTACTGGGAAAGATTTGGTAAATGGTAAATTGACTTATCCAAGTTTGATTGGTGTAGAGAAGTCAATGGAGCTTGCTTATAAGCTTAATCAGGAGGCTAAGGATCATCTTTCTAGTTTTGATCCTCAAAAGGCAGCTCCTTTGATTGCTATGGCCGACTTTATTGTTAGTAGGCAGAAATAGTACATTTTTGCTTGAGGTCTTTGATTATGCATCATACCAAGCTCCATTATTGGGGGCATATATATGGCCTAGTTCTTGATTGCTATATGTCTGAATCCAGAATTGGCGCCTCACAATCACTAGCCAATAAGCTTTTCTCTAGTGCCTTTCTTTGTTAATGGCAATGCAACAGGATGTATTGGTTTTCGAGTTCAAGCTGAGCCTCCCCGCCAAGGCCATTTGTGATGCCTCGACTATACCTATAGTAGATTGCTCTTCTGTTAAATTACAATTCACACTGTGAAACATATAATGATACCTCCATTTCCATTTCTTCTTTTTTACTATAGGAACATTGCCACTTTAAGTGCTGTATTTGCATCTGTTTCAATTCAAAAAGTCAGAATTGAGTGATTTATTTTCTTTTAGCTAGCCAAATGATATCTGGACAAATTTCCCTGGTCCCTTGCACCAATAATTTAAGGATAACCATTGGCTATGTTTGTACCTGATGCATCTCATGATGTGTAGATATCAAGTTTTATGACATTCATTAGTAGCAGATTTTATAGGATGTTAAATGGGAATGGTTTTATCTATAACAAAGTATTTAATAGCCTGTAACATAACTCTAATAATTAATTTATCGTTCCATTGCTCAACCCGACCCTCCACTTATCTAAACGACCCACTAGGTACGGGTTCCACTCTTGGGTTAGATGGTCATATATTATTTGCAGTTTTAGAAAATTTTATTGTTACACGATTACATGTGATAATTAATATTTCCCATAAACTTCAAAAATATACAGTATATAATACAGATAGAGTTCATTCAAAATCCCAATAAGGGGCACACACACTAAGGCTAATGGTCCCATCCGTTGCAAATCAAGCTTGACTGGCACTATAAAAACCAGATTGATCTTAAACTTGGAGCATTGGAAACATATGAGAATTAGTGTGGAATGGTGATGGAACCTCCAATGGCAATGGAACATCCAACTTTGGTTGGTCATTCACAACGACGACAAGATGAGCCTGAATTCGACATGAATGAATGGTATCGAATCAGACGAGAGAATACTAGGAGGGGTAATTCAAGAAGGTACTCAGCATCATTTGTTGGAACATTTAGAGAAGATGAAGAAGTCGTCAACAAGTCTTTCACACCAAACTTCCCCATTTCTAGCACCACTTCTTCTCCTGGCTATACCATGAGAGGTAACTCACTTATTTGAGAGAAACAAATTCACAAAGTGTTAAAATTTTGGTTACTACAAAGAATTTAATTTGTATAATGTGTTCATGTTCTGCAAATAATAATAAACTTGGCAAAAATGGCTGATTATATGAGTAATCTTTCAGCATTAAAAGCAAAAAACATATACAGTTGGGAGCCAATGTCACCTGAAGGGAGACTAGCTCTCAACTCCAAGTGGAGTGAAGCAGAGAGATTTATATGCAACCCTGTATCAGGTGAAGTTCCTCTGGAATGCTTATCTGCAGACTCGTTGAGACGGTTGAGTGGAAGATCAGTTCATCAGTTTTCTAGTACGGTTTCCATTTCCGCGCCAGACTTACATCCTCTCCCGCCATGCCATTTAAAACTTAAACCTTCCATCACTTTACATGAAGATGAGCTCAAGTTTCATACTCGAGGTAATCCTCGGATGTATGACCATTTGTTTAATTAAACTTGACTCTCTTTTAGGGAAAAGCAAATAATACAATTTCGAGTATCATGGCTGATCTAGAGATCTGTATGCAAATAATACAATTTCGAGTATCATAGCTGATCTAGAGATCTGTATCTGCAAATTTTAATTCTTGCTACATTATTTTAGAGGAGAAAATTGATAGCATGAAAAGAGATGCAGGAACTGAAATCCCTCCTCTAGACAACATGGAATCTTCAAATCCTAGTCCAGTTACACCATCAATTAAAGAAAGAGCAATAAATCACAGTGGAGCAGATAGTGAGGACTCCCTTGAATATAGTGAAGACATAAAGTTTGATGTAGAGGTAAGCCATATTTAGTGTATGTTTACCAAAAGTATGTAACTTTCAGTGTGAAGTACAAGAAGTTGTAGGTACATGAATTATTGATTATCATTTTCCTTTAGTATCAAATTATGTAGTAAATACAAAAGCATTTATTTTATGACACCAATGTTGATGTACTGAAGGTAGAAATGAAAGAAGCCAATGATGAGGACGAACAAGGAGGTAGAGAAAAAACTGAGGGAGAGAATTATCAGAATGGTTCCAAGAAGACAACGAGTAGCAACAGGCGGGGCGGATGCTTCGTATCGTGGAGGACTTTGTGGAAGAAAAGAAACCATGAAAACAACAATATTAACAAGAAAAGGAAGAAGAATACTCTATCTTTCTTTGCCACAAAATTAGTTGCTTAAAAGAATGATAATAAGAAGAGATATCTATTTAGCTTGCTGCATATCAACTTAGTGAACATTCTTGTTAAGAATCTCGCATGCCACCAAACAAAATGGGAAATGGGGGCATTCAATCATGTAACTGAATATACCACAATCCTAATGCAGCTGCTTTATCCGAAGGAAATTGTACTACTCATCTTAAATATATTTAATATTGTACAATTTGGACATACATTCAAGGTTTAGTAATACAATGTGTTCTTAAGATGTATCATATCATGCTTAAGAACAAGTCATATCTGATCACTGAGCCATTCAATAATAGCCAGAGTATGGCGATCCCCACTAGCAACAAGTTTAGAACACCACCGTCCAGTTTCAGTGCTATCAAGATCACTTGGAGGTGGAATATCTATTGGCATTCCATAGGGATGACCAGTAGTCACTAACCTCCCATATCCTAAGCGCCCACGGCCCATGGTCTACTCGACCAAACTGCAAGTAAAAAGATCAGATCACTCGGGATGCCAACTGACAAAGGAGTTATTCGATTACATTGTCTTTCTACAAGACTACGACTTTAGGAGTGGAAAAGACTTCACGATAACTTTACGTCTATTTCCTTAAGTAATAGGTATCATACTGAGGAATGTTAAGCAGGGAGAGATGCTCAGGTTTAAATTTTACTTAGACTTCAGATGTTATATGACTGTGAAACAGCAAAATCTAAATAATGTGCAAGTGAACTAAATAATTATTTTAATGACATGTGTGAACTACCCTGTGAGAAATGTGAAGAAACCAGTCCTGCTTCGTTCATCAAAGAAGAGCCCAATTGCTGGATTCTGAGATCATATAGATAAATCTAATTAGTACTCTCAACTGCAAAGTTGGATTTCATTTAATATTTTCTTCCAGGGCTAACTTGAATTTTCTTTTTTTTAACTGCCTTGAATTGGTTCCATTAATTTGTTAAGGAATGCTTTCCTCTGCTCATAGTTGAGGCATACTTATCTATCCATACAGAGGAAACTGATCTGATTCTTCATCTTTGATCATTATTTTTGCATGCTTATCTGTTTTACTGTAGCTTGAGATACAAATGGTGATGGTTCTATTCTTTGTCGATGACTTTCTAGCCAATTTGTACAGTACATAGGGAACTGATTCTCTCCATTTTTGGTTCATTATCTTTGCATACTCATCTGTTCTTCTGCAACTTGATATACAAATTGTGTGATTCTTTGTAGATGACTTGCTTGCCAATTTCCTTAGTTCATTCTCCCCACGTGGTTTTCCTGGCGAATATGAGGCATGAGAAGTTTACTTTAGTGCGCAACTGTTACACTAATGCTCTCCTCGTGGTCCCTGTCCTGACATATCACTAGGAGGTGCCTCAAATAATCATGAGATTAGAGCTTTCTTTTTAACCACTTCAACACAAAGTTTTCTCCTTATGAGAGTCGAACCCATACTACGTGAAGAGACGAGACTACTCATAATTAGCACTCTTTACCAATTGAGCTATGTCGGGTGATGAGCATTTTACTTTTAACTTCATGGATGGAGGTAATATGCTAATTGATAACCAAGTCTAATGAACACAAATTAAATGCATATCATAGAAATACGGCCATGTCTTTGTCCGTATATCTTCCACATTGTATGTGTGCATGGAAGTAGTCAATAAAGAAGGAAGAAAGGAATGTCAGAAGAATAAAGATGAGCAACTTATTTGCACTTGTATACTCTGAACCGAGCTAAATGGCTTAACCTTAACTCTGAAAGTTGAAGTTTTTGTGGGGGCTTCATGAAGATGATATTGTTGATAAGAATATTGCTTTTATATATAGTCATACAAGTACCCCTCATCGATAGAAGATCATCGAATTTCTAATTTTGATATATTGACATTTTAAAATGGCCCAAATATTTTTTAATATTTTTATGAAAAATATGCTCAAATATAATATTTTCCTGTTTTATCGTGCGTAGCGGTTTGATTGAATAAAAATTATTTGAATTAATTAAAATATTAAATTTATTAATTTTGATCATTAAAAAAATAAACTCGAAAATATTTTAGATAGAGGGAGTAATATACTAGACTTAACGAGTAAGTATCATAGTGACAGAGCACGCCATAGCTCCTTTGTCTCCACATATTTGGAAGTTTTGGTGATTTAACAGCTTAAATTTTGGAATATAATCCTCCCATGGCCCTACTTGATATTTCCATATCTAAGGTTAGATATATAGAGAACCTGAGACTTTTTTGAAGGTTCCCTTGCTTGCATACTGGAAAAGGCTTGCCTCACGTGATGTACTTGTGTGAGGTATATATGAAATTGGAATCGAAATATTTTTAAATAAAAACTTTATATAAATTCTCAAAATTGTAAATTTCATGCCTCAAACAAACACACCAAATAATTTGAAGCTTTCATGTGTTGATGGAAAATAATTACAGAGAAATAGGTAGATAAAATGCTAAGGGCATCAAAGAACTACGAAATATTTTCATTTTCTCTGGAAATTGAAAATCAGTTACAAAGTCGTATCAGTAATACGATTTTATTTTCTCCTTTCCAAATCTGGACTTCTAACGGATTGTGACCTCATATTCTGAAGGTGAGATTACATAAGGAAAGTAGTCAAGTACTATGCCACTAGAACATGCTTTCACAAGTATACTTTTCTAAAAGTGGATTTTTGACCAGATACCATTTAGATTGTCTCTGCCAGTGAAACTTCAATTCTATCTACTTCAATCTTAATTGTCAACTCTATCTAAAGTCGGGTGGGCTTGTTAGGCCACGTGAACCGATCAGTATTTCTCCCCTTAAATAGAGGTTGATTCACGGTATTTTTATTTTATTTTATTTTGATCTTACTTGATAGTTTTTTTATAGGAATTCGGAAAAAATTACAAGTATTAAGCCTAAGCTTGAATCCACATAAAACATAACCACTCCATAACATAAGTAAACTAAAACTCGACTAAATTCGAGGCCCCAATTTTATCTGGTTTAAAGCAGGGCTGATCAAAGTAGAGTTGATTATTTGAATATGTCTATATTATTGAATCATCTTAACATTAAATTAAGCAAAGCTACAAATTCGTTGATATAGTTTATGTCAAACTTTTAATTTTATGCCGCGTTACATCCATTAAATAACTATTATATGTACTTTCACACTTGTGATTTTATATTTGAATTTGGTTTTAAAAAAATTACTCATAAAAATTTGATTTGATAAGTTATCATTTTTTCTAAAGACAATTAGAAAGACCATGTGATCAAATGGTATACATACATGATAGAATTAATCTATGTTATCTGGGGAAAATGTTTCAAACATGCAAATACTAGGAAGGAGGGTGTAGGTTTATCCTTAGGACTGAGATGAGATACGGTTTATTAAAGTGCAGCAAAGGGGTGTATGGGAAGAGGAAATAAGAGGACAAGCCTTTTGTATATGTGAAGCTATGAACTGATTATTTTAGATTAACGTCAAAGGGTATACTATCATAAAATGGTATCAGTATTGAGGAAAATTATGTTGGTGTGGTCGGTGAGGCAGTGACAGACCGTCATTAATATCCTATCCACTAATATTTTAATTATCCAAATGAATTATTTATTTTCACATTTATGCCCTTGTTATTAATTGTAATGGCAAAAAGATTCTAACATTAAAAGAGTGTTGATACGAATATACAAAGCATATTAATGATATAATATATCTATATCTATATACTTATAAAAATTAATGAATAAGCATTAGGAAGAAAGCTTTTGTATCACCAATTGATCATCTCGAATGCGATAGTTATACTTAGTAATGATTATTAAATTTCAATAATAATTAAATATATTGAAATTTAAGTCACTACACATAAAAATACCTTTTGAAGGATTCACGTTTTGATGTTTTACAGCATGCTTAATATTAATTAAATCATTTTTATGAACTCTTCAATCCATAATTTCTATTCATAACTTATTTTATATTATAATCATTTTATTAAAAGTGTGAAAGCAGATACCGCTTCTTGTCCTTTCAAGGTCCTTGTCCTAGATATCGCGGAGGAGTTAATCATTTGGATGTGCTGGGAGGCGTAAGCTCGACTAAGAATTAGGTGCTAAGTACCCGGCCTTTCTTGATACTGATGTGGGTTCATTTCGCTAATTGTTTTTTGTGTAGAAAAGGGAAGAATTTATTTTAGGTTTTTGAATAGCAAGCATAAGTTTGTTTTCGTTCAATCTTGATTACGTATTTATATAATTAAATTTTGATTGCAAGATTTATTTTTGACAGAATTTCTGATAATATTAAATATCATTTATGTCTCTCTTACATTGTTAGAAAAAAGAAAAAAAAATTCAATATATTTATGATGAAACATGACTTATTGTCGTAGCTAAAGAAAGTTATACAACGTAAAATAATAATGTTAAAAATTAGCTATCTGAGTTGTTAAATAAAACAATTTTAGGAACTAATATGATTTGAGTGAAATAACATAATTAGAGGCAATTTAAGTATTTTTATGAAATATATGACGTAATATATACAGAAAAATAAAAAATATAAATATAAGTTGATATTACTACATGACATTAAAAATGGATATCAATTTATTTTCTTACTGAGGTATCATTAGATATAAAAATATCTCTTGCGAGAGTCATATCTTAGTGTTACATGACTATTAATAGTATATTATATCATTTTAAATGGTTTAGCAGCTTGATAATTTATATCTATAACTTATATTATATTATAATATTTTAATGTGTAATAATGAAAGCAATTTCTTTTATGTTTTGAATACCTAAATAGTTTTGGTTTTAGATTCAGCAGTGCATATTTTATAACTAAATTTATTTAAAATAATAATTGATTAAAAATATTTATTAGCAACCATATTTATGTTTGGCTTTGAGGAATTTATGGGTTAATAAATTTCATTTTATATGTCCACTCTTTACATAGTTGGAGAAATTTTAATACTTTTTATTATGAAAGATACAGCAATTGATCCATATTTAAAGAAAAGTTATATATTGTAGTAATAATCTTTAAAAATTAAAATAAAATATGAAAAGAGTTGTCAAATCAAAACTTTTAGGAACTAATATACTTTAAGTATTGACAAAATTAGAGCCAATTTCGATGGTAAAAACTTTATGGTGAAAATATATGACCTAATGTATATTATGAAATAAAAAGAAAATAATAAGTAAAATATAATAATATATTAGTTTATCTTCTTATGATGTATGTTTTCTTTATTCAATAATATAAAGAAAAAATATCAATAAAAAGAATGTATATGAAAGTTTTGTATTCACATAAGTATTTAATGAAGAAAATTATTCCATTAAGTTAGATTAATAAATGAAAGTTTAGGTTACTTTAGTAATTTAAGGTAAATTAGAACAATCATTCGTAACTTTAATTAAGACTATTTACATTATTTGACCTGAACAATTTTGAGTATTTTTATTTTGATAAATTAGTTTACTTTATTTGGGATCTGAAATGAAGCTCTTAAAGGTTCGTAAAAGCTCTTGAACCTGATCTGAGATAATTAATGAGAATGCTTGGTAGCTTCTTTATATATTTAAATTAAAGATGCAATTTATGATCGTAGGTAAAATCTTTTATTAAGAGCTTAATTAATAATTACTAAATATATCTAAAAAAATATGCTTTGTCCAAAAAATGCTTTAATTAATCATGAAAACATAAAGTACTTTATTAAGGGATAAAAGTGGGAAAGATCGAGATAAGTTGCATTGAATTACTTATATGATCAATTAAAGGAAAGGAGAAATTTCACACATGATCAGTAAGTGAGACGGAAGAAGTATTATTCTTTTGATATATTATATTTTACGTAGGAGCAAAATCAATTTCAATTATTTTACTTTGATAGATTGAGTTTGTTTAACTTAGGATGGAATAAAACGGTTAAACTTCCATGTTATTTACTTTACAATTTTCCAATATAATTGATAAGAATCTTGATAAGTATTTATACATTTCTTTTCTTTAATATATTCAGGTATTATTTTATATTTTACATAAATCTTGTGCAATTTGAGCATACGTACTAATGAATATATTAGTTTATGATTTTTTGAAAAAAAGGTATTATGTATTCATTAGTTGTTTTTATTTTAGTAGATTATATTTTATTTTAGGATGAAATTAGTTATAAACTTTTTCCTCTTGTAGTGATTCTCAAAACAATTAGTAAGAATCTTTGTTAATCTGAATAAGAGAAACTCTCGGTATAGTCATTTACGTACATTGATATTACTCTAGGATAGAGGAATACATAGAGAGTTCTCTATTGATTCAAACTGTTGTACTGCACAGTGGGATAGGGATAAACGTATATTTTTCATTTCAAATTTACCAATTATATTATATAATATTTTGTTTATATTTTATGCAATTAAGCCTTATGCTAACTAATGTATGATTAATATTATTATCATATCATATATGTTTAAAATTAAAAAACTATTGAAATGGTCTCGATGATTATTTGCTTGCTGATGAAACTTTGTTTGGCTTCTAAAAATATTCTTTATAGAATAAAATGGAAAGAATTACATGAATAAATGAAGACTAAAACAACTGGAATAGAAACATAGATTAAATAACCCCAATAAGTCAGCTTCTTGAAAATCTTTCATGTCAATAGCTGAAAATGGACAAAATTGACTCTTAATCCATAATAACGACATTAACTTATAATTCATATTATTAAATATAATCTACTTTAAGAATTTAATATTGAATTAAAAACCAACTACTTATATTGATAGTATTAATAATAATAATAATAATAATAATAATAATAATAATAATAATAATAATAATAACAATAAGCATAGGTAAAATATGTATTTCTTTCATTTTTGTTTTGATCATATTTACCATTTCTAATAGAATTAATTATTTATATTTTATTACTATTTTATTATTATGATTATTATATGTTAAAAAGTTATTAATTAAACTACAACCGCATCATTGTATTAAATTATTATAATGAATTTGATTACATAAATAACACAGATAGAGAATTGTATTAAAATACCACTATTATAAAAATAAATGGATAGAAATTGTATTTTTAAAGTTATTAAATATAATTCTGGCTTTTGAGCAATGCATTCTCAGTATAGACCAAGAAGGAAAATACTCATGCAAAACAAGAAAATTAAATTCATACCATATGAGAACAAAACATAAAAAATATGTACTTGCATGAAGTTTGAAGCTTGAACCTGATTACAAATTTTTTTAAAGAAATTACATAGAGGTAAAAAAGATAACCCAACTCACTAAATTTCTTTATACATCTAATAAGTATGCTAACTTTTCTTATTATGGTAATGATGTAGTGAAAATATGATGATTATGTTAGAATCTAGTATGAATTTTACTCATGATAGAACATCAAATTCATACATTCCGAATCCTCAAAATAATGTATATTAATCTAAACACATAAATTGTAATATGAATAAAAAGGTTCTTCATTCTGATTGGAAGGCGAAATGAAACCAACTCGCCGAGCCAAGAAGTCTCCGTGAGATACTTGCCAGAAAACTCTCAATTGTTTGTCGAACACCAACGATGTCTCCACTAGATTATGCGCACCGGGGAGGGGAATCGAATCAGAAAGCTTGAACTTCTTTAAGTTGTGATGAACAAAATGGAAGAAAATCTCTTCCAAATTCTAGGAGGCGGCTTTTGAGAGAGGAGGGAGGCGAAAGTTTTTCATGAAATGAAAAAAACATGTCTCTTTCTTTAAATACCAAATACCTAATTCCGCTCGTTAACTTATTTCGTTAAGAAATCGGTTTAAGCTAGATTCCGCTTAATTAGATCGTTATGACTACAATCCAAATAATGAGTCCTTTAGTGAGTTGTTCCATTTTAATTAACTGACAAGTCGATTAAAATACTAACGAGTCAACTATCGAATAACTTTCTCAATTAATTCATCGAAACTGATGCTTAATTGATTAAACTTGCAAGTTTAAACGATATATATATATATATATATATATATATGTTGAGAATACGTCTACCGATTCTGAAATCTCGTTTAATTTCAATAAAATAAATGTAATTAGAATATCATTTGTATGTGTGTGACCTTACAGGATTCAGATAATAGTAAGTTGTATAATATTAATAATCAACGATTACTATTATTATTATAACACGATAATAAGTAAGATCTATGATAAACTCTAACCTTAAATTATCATGAGAACCCTTGTTAGTAATAGACAATTAAGGTGAGCAATTTAAGTTCCGATGTCGCGTTTAACAGCGCGATAAATGAATTGATACATAATTGTCGCAGCAGACATAATAAAGGGAATCAATTTTTCATTGATTTCTAAACGAAACCAACTTTGCCGCGGGCGATTGCAGTTAATTCCTTTAACCACGCGATCTCTGGTCGTAGAATTTAACCATAAGAAGTGTGTTGCCAAACGCGCAACTTTGCTGCACCGGTATGAGGCGAACAAGCATTTATGAATACATAAACCCGATCGATATCAAAGCGTGTGAGAGGCCTGAGATCTTTCGCTTGTATATCAGGGCGGATAAATCTCTCCCCGATATACTCAACACCTGTCGTTATACTCATTTGTGACTCGACATATGCCGTTATAATCCCCACGACACAAAGGCGAGGCGTTTAGTCGTAGTCCAAAATACGAGTTTATATAACCTGAGATAGTTATATATCGTAAGGTCTAAATTTTTAGAACCTAAAATTATAAATAAATATCATGAGACACAGATATCACATATCTTATGAATTTGTTTCGGTTATCTGAGCTCCCCGATCATAGGACCCGACTGACCCGTGGTGATCTAGTCCTGAAATTAGCAGTAGCTTTTTGATCGCCTAATCAATCATATGTTAATTAAATATGATGCTTGTCATATACAACTATCGACATCGGCCCGAGGCCTTTGATTATTCTGTTTAGGCTTGAAGAGGTGTAATCGGCGATTCATGTTACTCTGCAGAAAACATGGGGTTTAACTTTTACATTTCATCGGGGATCTGATACATGTATAATATGTAAAATTTAAAACATATAGGCAAACAAACAAATGATACTAGAATATAAGAAGCAACACTATTCAAATATCTATTCACGTAACATAATAGATATCGACTCCAGCAACCTAACGTATTATGATAGCAAGACCTATGTTATTTTGCATAAATCATGCTGACTTAATTAGTTTGAGTAAAGGGAATTAGGCAGTCAACTCTATTGCTACTTTACATACTTTGATATTACCACATTAAGCATATACAATTAGTTGATACTTTTTGGAACGTCTTTGCGTTTGTGATGTCTTTCGAGTTCATGGCTTGGTATCATACAGTATTACAGTAACTCAACTTGTTCCTCGATACTAGGTACTACACCAACTCGGTCATGGGCTGTCCAACATGCTTTAAGCGGCAGTATTAGATATTTCAGTTATTGGTAGAATCGGCTGACGATCTTCGCTTGGGCTGCTCGAATCTTGCTCCACCGTTGGGACAAAATACATACCCAGGCCCCAGGAGCGATAGTCGTCTCACGTCGGTTTGGCAGCATCGGTGTACCAGTAACTCTGCTTCATCATCTCCATATACCAAGCATCACTGATTCTTACAGATACTTGAAGATGCACTTTAAATCCGGTGGCTTTCACTTGAGATTAGCTTGGTATCTCTTGGTTATACTGATGCATAAGACACATCAAGTCTAGTGCATAACCACTGACGCCCATGATGGATCTTAAAACCGAGCGTAGATCATCCTTCATTTATACGTCGGCCTAGTAGTGGGGCCTTTGTCTTTCTATTTGATTAAACTCCATGTCTCGTGGGGAGATTACCCTTCTTAGATTCACAGCATGTTGAACAGCACAAGTACCTTAGTCCACATAGGTATCCTGACAAAAGTCAAATTAATATGGCCCGATCTCGGTGGATCTTTTATTCAGTATATATTGTCTTGCTTTAAAGTCGCCCCGTTGAAATATTTCTGCCTTCCAGTCCTTGGCCGGGATTCGACTCTCGTTGTTTCCAACGATAAATAATAAATCGACATACGGGACTATAGATGATACATAACTCCCATTTACCTTCTTGTATACAAAATATTCTTGCCCGTTCTTGATGAAGCCAAAATCTTTGATTGATTAAAGCGTAGATCCCAAACTAGCGATACTGCTTTAAGACCATAAATGGACCTTTCTGACTTGCGTACCTTAGGTCCTTTAGGACATGTAAACCACAGGAGGTTGTACCATATATACATCCTCCTCTAACTCCATTAGAATAGTCTTTCGTCCATTTACCGTATTCGCTAGTCATGAAATCGTGATAGCTAAAAGATTATCCGGATGGACTTAAGCGACCAACTGGCGAGTAAGTTCGTCATAGTCCACGCCGTGAACTTGTTGGAAATAACTTCGCTATGAAGTCTAGATTTGAAAACATCGGCGTTTCGTCTTTATTTTGTTTTAACTAGCGCACCGTTCGTTCAATAGGAACCCGTTTGGTAAATCAAAAGGACTGAACCTTGTTCGGGTATAGAAGATCCATCTCGTATTGCATGGCTATTTGTCATTAGCTGACATTCTTGCTATTAATCGATTATTTGTAAGTGGGCTCGTCGCTTTCAATGATGAAAGCTTCGTAGTACCCATTGACTGCGGTTCGTGGCGATCCTGTTGGATCTCACAGGGTTATTCTTCCTGACTTCACGTGGATCAAATGGATCTTCTATGAAAGAAGGTACCAATTCTTGTGGTAGGTCTTCTACATTAGATGCATCGACATTGGCTCGTCAACTTGAGGCCGTGAGGAATAAACACCGTCTTTGATCATACGAATGATATTCTACTTTTCAAGGCAGCTCACTATTTAGCAATGAAGATTCACATTCTCATCTTTTAGGTAGAACTAGTAACCAGCTATTTCCTTTGGATATCCTGTGAAATAGCATTTATGAGATTTGAAACAAGTTTATCCTTTGTTAATCTCTTAACGTAAGGCATGACCTCGAATCTGAGAAAATCCAACTTAAGGAATCTTCCCCGAACTGCGTTCATGAGGAGTTTCTCACAGTGACTTTGTTGGACATCTGTTTAAGGTAGTGTCGGCAAATGCATATCCCCATAACTTAACGGTGAGTCACGATGGGCTGTCATAGATCGAACCATATCGAAGTGTTAGATTTTTCGCTGAGGCAGGGCCGTTATGTTGTGGCGTTCCTGGCAGGTGAGTTGTGAAGCAATGCCGCACTCTACAAGATGAGTATTGAACTCGTGACTCAAATATTCTCCACCTCATCGGACAGGAGAATCTTTATTTTCTTTTTCGATTGGTTTTTGTAGCCATTTTGGAACTCCTTGAATTTCTGAAGAATTTGGTGTTTGTGTCGTTAGATACACAAAATGCATTATCTCTTTGTAATCATCGGTAAATGCTTGAAGTAGTTATAACCTCCGCTTTCTGCGGATGTGTTCATTGGCCCACAATGCGTCGGTGTGTATGATCCCGATAAATCAACGCCTTCAAATTGAATCCGATTGTGGGTCGTTTAATCATTTTGCGGAAGGTAAGATTGCATGGCTTATCGTATGATTCATAATCGAAGCAGTATTCCGTCGTGGAGTTTCTTGATTCGGTTCGTTAATATGACCCTGTCTGCAATGCATAGGTATGTTTGGTTTAAGCCGTTAGGCTTATTCCATTTAAGTATATGTTATAAAGACTTCGGTAATCATGTCACAAATGAATAGTCCATTTGAAGGGAGGCGGTGCAAATCTACCCATTCTGGTGATCTAAATTCATTGGGATCTAATGAAAATCCATCATTATTCCAAAAACAGAAATAAATATTCTACCAAATCGCGGTACATAGTAAATCGAGGATAAGTTCAAAACAAGGCCCGTGGGCAAATTTGTGATGGATCTACTTGAGGCATGACCTTGGCGTCGTTCCACTACTGGCATGGTCATTTCCCCTCTTCGAGTCTTGGCACTTGACGAGTTCACATATTATGACAAATGTGAGAACCACAACCGGTGTCTAAGCGCCTGAAGTAGAATTAAGTTGTCTGAAACTTGATAACATACATATCTGCCAGGTTGAGTGGTTGTGAGACCATTTCCCTATCATCCCAATGAAGCTTCCTACTTGAGTCGACTACGGTGACCTAGGTTCCCTTAATAATGACATTTGCATCATCACTTCGCGAATCTTCCGTGTCGGCAACTTTTGAGATTACTCGAACCGCTTTAGCTGCTTGGAATTAACTTCATCTTAACTTCATGAATTTCTTCTTGTTTGAACCACAAAAGCGAAGGAGTAAGTTTTAAGTCTGCCTAAGGTTAAATACTTAGCATTAAGTGATCATCTTTATGGATTCGTTTAGAGATAACTCAAACTTGATTCATGACAAAGCTGAGAGAATTTGTACGGAATAGACTTTAGGATGAGTCCATGAGTTCTTGAGAACAGTGCCCGAGCGTGAGTCGATCGGCCAGCCAATCATTTTAATGATATGAGGGCTTACTTGATATGTCCGTTTCCCGAACTGCTTTGTCCTACAGACGGTGTCGTATCTCGTGCAGTAGTCCTGTTGATATATATTATCTTATACCTTTTGTATTGAATCTGGGCAGAAGGTTCCATATTGTAGCGTAGAGATATTGGACATTAACATCGGACTTGTGCTTTACATGGGATTCGCTTTTCCCGATGGGAGGCCTTATCATTAGGTTTTGGAGGAACACTTATTGTTTAATGCGTGTTGATTCTCTCTTGCCCAGAATGATTCTCAAGTTTGAGACCAACAAATTAAAATTGAGTTATTCGACACTTTTAGTCTTTGAAATGACAGTTCTTAGGAGTAGTAATTAGTGGTAGCCATTATAATTCTAAGAATAAGTAAAATAAAGACAACAGAATCATTAAAATATCATACTAAACACTTACAAATAAATTGTAAAGTAAATATTAATACTTCAAATCTCAAATATATTAGTATAGAGACCTATTATCTCAAATTCAGCAATGACCGCTGCATACATTTGAATCAGTTATAATGTGGGTTATCAACCAATTATGTAAAACTTCACCTTTCTTTGTGTCGTTAGCATACCTTAGAATCTTTACTCGACTTTTGTATCTCAGACAAATAGGTTAAGCATCTGGGTGGCCAAAAATTACTTGAATGATCATCACGAAGCCAACAGCGTTAGTGGAAATCAACTGTGATCCGTTTATTATATCAAATTACAAAACTATAACTTTTGCCGTCATGATTATTGCGGATGATCTGTTGATTTTTCTGACTTTAAAATTGGCTAGATCATTGCTTAAACTTGAATGATGAGAGATTATTATTCACTTTTGCTTTTTATTTTACCATGCAATTGTATACGTAATCAAGCGTATAGCTGCTTGTGAAAAATAAAACAAGTAATGCACATTGAGCGTATGATATGACCTAGGCCTATTCATTTCAAAATTGAAAAACTAATTGACTATTATATTTTCTTGTCTTACGGCTTGAGAGTCTCCACGAAACTTCCTCTTGAATTCTGAGTTCCATCTGCTAATCACTTGGCTTGTCTGGCTTGTGGGAGAGAAAGGTAAGCAAAATAATGTGACTCAATGGTCGTTCACAATGATACGATACTGGCAGACCGAAATAAAAAGTGGGTATGTCATCGCCTCCGTTCATTTCATAACAATATCTATGGGCAAAACATTAAAACAAATAAATGCACTTAATGTCATATATTAATAAATATGAAAATAATGTGTTATAATTGACTAATTAATTATCATTATTTTATAATTAATTATCAATTAATGTAAAATTTTACATTTAAAATATATTACATATGATTAATAAATGGTATTACAGCCATTCTGAACCACCAAATCATGGAATGGTACTTACAAGTAATTAACTCCAAAATTCAAAATTTAAAAGTTACCCATGAAAAATATTTTCCAAAAATTATCAATTAATGAAAATAATTATGAAAGGAAATATAAATCAAATTTAATGTCATTCAAGATATATATTGTCAAATAGAAAAAATTGTGATTTAACATTTAAAACCAAAATTAATAATTGCAATAATTTTTAAAAACCTAAATAATTACATAAAATACATTTTAGGGTTTCTAAAGCAGACAGACAGCGGAAAATCACGAATGGCCTCCGACGCCCACACGACACAGGTAGTGCGGAGTCAAATCGAACTCGGGCCGCGACACATGGGCTCATAATCCGGCGACATATATTATTAGTGTTCGGTTTGATTAATTGCAACTTTTGTAAAATGATTTGGAGGCTCTAAAAATTCAAAATTTTGGGATATAACTAGCATCCAACGTCTCATTCTTAGACACGTCCAATTGGAATTGTTTCAAAACACTTTTAGTTTTCGATTAAATCCAAGCGATCCGAAATTCAATGAATTTTTAATTGTAAAAACTCCAAAATTACGAGAAAACATATGAATGAACCTCAAGAGATTAAGTGAGCATCTGATTTAATTTTGGGTGAAAATTTCTAACCTACTGCATCGTCAATAGTTCTACCTAAAATTAAAATGCAAATTAATCAAGTTTTAATCCTTTCATTTATACAGTAATTAAACAAATAGCAAATCATCAAAATCAATAAAATGAAATAATGATTTCGGCCGTGTGATATACATACAAATGGGTTGATTTTTATTATATATTAAATTGAATATCTGAATAATGAATCAATCCCAATTAATTAACAAAGCTAAATGAATTAGATAAAATAGATCGAACTTTAATGACCTCACGAGGCGGCTGTTAGAATCTAGTATGAATTTTACTAGGTGATAGAACACAGAATTGATACATCATGGATCCTCAACTGATAATATATATTAATCTAAACACATAATTGCAATATGAATGAAAAGAGTTCTTTACATTGCGGGGAGAAAACAGAAATGAAACCAGCTGCTCCAATACAAAAATTAGCGTGAATGCCCGCGAAAACTCTCGATTGTTTGTCCAACGCCCAAAACGATGTCTCTAGATTATGCTAGGAGAGAATCGAATCGAAAACTGAGCTTCTTAGAGTTGTGATGAACAAAATGGAATAGAAAATCTCTTCCAAATTCTAGGGGAGGAAATGACTTTGAGAGAGGGAAATGAGGGGTTTTCATGAAATGAAAAAAACCTTGTCTCTTTCTTTTTAAATCACAAATCTTAATTAGTAGTTAGCTATTTCGTTAAGAAATCGGTTTAACTCGTTAATTTAATTAGATCGTTATGTCTTCTAATCAAATAATGAGTCGCTAGTGAGTTGTTTAAATGATCATTAAATCTTAGCAGGTGGAATAACATCAATTAATTAATTCAATAGCAATTGATTAAACTTGCAAGTTTAACCAATTGATTTTCATCAAATATAGCTGACAAATATATATATATATATATAGATATTGAAATACATCTCTCAATTTACAAATTCATGCATGAAATAATTCGAGAATATCCTTTGTATGTGTGTGACGCCCTACTTTCGAGATAATAGTAAGTTGTATAACAATGTCGACCAATTACTATTGTATAACGATTAATGGTAGACGTCAAGTGACATATATAAATTATCGAAATCACTTTTAGTAATATCTGATTCTTAAGATGACAAATTAGAGTAATCACATTTACTTGAACACAGTAAATGAATTGATACAGTACTCATAGGACATAATAAAAGAATCAATTTCCATTTGATTTCAATAGATAACACTTTAAATATGAACTTATTTCCCAACTCACTTTGACTCTTACATTATTGTACCAAAAAATAACTAAGTTACCGTGAAAAAATATCTTTAAGTTTAGTTGGTTCGTTTTATCTGTCTTTATAATACTTCTTATTTGCGATAAAATGAAGTGAGATAATCGATCTTAAATATTGTTTGAGTAAGCTAGATATGTAAATTATCAAAGAAATATGTAAAAAGCGATTTGCTTGAATATTATGATGTTAGAATATATGAATACATCACGGTTCTTTAAATATCTACAATTAACATTATTTGTAAAAAACAATAATATAGAAGCTTGTCTATTTTGATTTATTTAAATCATATTAGAATTAAATCATAGTTAATCCAACATATAAGTAATTGAAAAATCACATTTAAATTATCAACTTAATTTTTACATATTTAAGCAACAATTAGCATATATTAAGATGATAATCTTTATAATTGATGATGATTATTATTTAACGTAAATATGTGTTCGCATCCATTATGCGTCACAATTTACTAGTTTCACAGTAAAGGTTATGTTTCAGAGTGCTCGATTCAAGATTTGTTATCAGTTTGAGCCAGGTTTTGTTCGAAAATGGTTAAACTAAAATTAAGTCTATAAACTAAAATTGTACGAGGAATGTCATTTTATGTGCTTTACAAAGTAAACATGCTCTTTTGTTAAGCTTATAATTTATTTTCTTATTAAAGAAAAGAGAGAAAGCTAGCTTGTAGTTAATGACTTAATGTTTTTTTTTTTTCCTTTTTGTCTCTAGAGTCTTCATCTACAAGAGTTATGGCTAACCATGTTTAAATCTTTAAGCAAAATGCTCAACAAGACGCGTCCTTTTTAAGGGTCGGCCAACTGAATAATTAATCATCATTAGTGTTCATCCCTGAAGCTTAATTATTTCTATCTTTGAATTTCACATGCATGCTTCTCTAAAGCATATCTAAGTTTAGCATACTTACATCTAATTCCGGTGCCACCATTCAAGTGCATATCCTCAATCTGTATTTTGAGTTATGCTAGTCAAATATTGCTAGAATTATTTCAGTATTAGGAATTTAGGATTACGTGATTAAGTTTAAAGATTAATAACGGTTCTTAAATTATTTTCTTGATTATTATATTGATGTTGTAATTCATAATATGTATTGTGGTTATTTTTTAATTTAATCTGTAGATAATAAACTTATGGCAACAAAAATATATATTCGATTTTTTCAAAATTTAAGAAATAACATGTAAAATGTTAGTTAAAGTTGACATATTTATTAAAATGCATGCAAAAATTAGTTAAAGGAAACAAATATAAAAAATGAAATAAATGTTAAAATAAACAATTTTCATCGGATGAAGTTAAGTAAATTATAAGTTACAAAAATAAAGAGAGTGATCAAGAAACTGTTTATGACACACTCAAACACTCTTAAGCTTTACACTTTAGAACTTAAATACTTAATTCATACTCCATTCCATTTGCATGCAATTAATATAATCAGTTTTCAAATCACCCTGAAATAACCTCTTTTCCATCACAATCTCATTCATATAAACTTAGAATTGTGGTCACTCTTGATATGCCACTTGTGTAAATATTAGGAACATATACTTTGACTAGAAATCTCATTCCAGATGAGAATCGAAGTCAACCACGCCTAAGATCTTACCAAGCCTCCTTTTATCACTGTTGGGATTCCATATTCTCAATGAAGAATGATGCATAGTTTTGAATAAGCATTTTAGCAGCAAGTCATACATTCTTGATCATCTATTTAAGGAGCTCTCCTTCTGTTAAAAAACCATGCCACATAAATTACCAATCAAGAATATTGTTTGTGAGTATACCAAGAGTAGAGCAACAATGGTTACCACCTTTTCTGTTGAGAAAACTCAAAATCTGCAGATAAGCAAAAACAATTACCAACATGGTGGTGGATTTGTGGTTGATGAGATTCCAGGGCTCTTAAAAGTTTACCATAATGGCCATGTCGAAAGGCCACAAATTGTCCCAAATGTTCCTCCAAATGTGCCATCAGAACTTGGCATAATTTCCAGGGACATTGTCATACAGAGTTCTTCAAATATATGGGCTCGAATTTACCTTCCTACTCAAAGGAGGGCTAATAAGCTCCCGTTACTTGTGTATTTCCATGGAGGCGGATTCTGTGTTGGATCCGCCTCCTGGAAATGCTATCATGATTTCTTGGCTGAACTAGCCTCGAAATCAGGTTGCGTGATCATGTCAGTGAACTATCGTTTAGCCCCTGAAAATCGACTCCCTGCTGCATACGAAGATGGGATTAACGTGGTTATGTGGTTGAATAATCAAGCGAGAAATGGTTGTTCTGGTGAACATAATTGGTGGTTGAGTCATTGCACCTTGTCAAGTATTTTCTTGGCAGGGGACAGTGCTGGTGCCAATATAGCTTACCATGTAGCCACTAGGCTTGAATCGAATCCAAAGGCGATTCGTGCCAAAGGCATTATCTTGATCCAGCCATTTACAGGAGGCGAAACACGAACAAATTCCGAGAAACAATCGATTCAGCCTTACTATTCAGCTTTAACTCTATCAGCTTCTGATGCCTATTGGCGGCTAGCGTTACCTCCCGGGGCTGATAGAGATCAC
This sequence comes from Lithospermum erythrorhizon, assembly GCA_019722365.1. NCBI lineage: Eukaryota > Viridiplantae > Streptophyta > Magnoliopsida > Boraginales > Boraginaceae > Lithospermum > Lithospermum erythrorhizon. The sequence continues at coordinate 138,297 of JADFUC010001492.1, forward strand.
CCCTGGTGCAATCCACTCTCAAGATTGACAAGACTTCCAAGGGCAATGATTTGCATATCTGAATTGGATATAATGAGAGATAGGAACTTGGACTTTTGTGCTGCATTGGCAAGTTCAGGAACGAAAGTTGAAAAGGTTGTCTTTCAAGGGGTTGGGCATGCTTTTCAGATACTGCATAATTATCCATTGTCTCAGCAAAGAACCCAACAAATGATGCACTATCTTAAGGTGTTCATCAATTCATGAACATAATGATGATTCAAACATAGGATTGCTAACTTTCTATGTAGCATTTGTCTTCATGGAATCTCATTTATCAGAATACATGGACTCTAGAAATTAGTTGTCAGTTTAGTTATTTGCTTGTTCTGGAAAAAGGTTGGTCGTTGGCATTGTCTTTAATTTGCTAAGTTGTATTAGACCTTTGGCTAAATTTCATGTAGAACCTTAAACTATTTGAAAATATTTCAAATACATATCTAAACATTTCAAATAGGTATTTGGGGTATTTATTTTGACACCTGAACTTTCAAAAATCATATTTTTGAGTTGTGGACTTTCATTTGACTACTAAATGATCCTTAGGCCAAGGACAAGTTAGTCATATTGAAAATATTGATTTTATGGAAGAAAAATTCGTAAAAGTTTAAGTGTCACTATAATAAAAATTAAATTTTTATAGACAATATTCGCAAAAGGTGCCATTGATATTTTTTTATTTATAATACGGAGTATTATTAATTACTGTATATCATTAACTAAAATAAATTAAAAACAAATAACCCCCATCCTATTCATACACCCAAATAAAGGCAAAATAATTATTTCACCCCTAAACCCAACATTTAAATATGTGTATATTGTTTCTGGACTGTTTGGGTGTGTATAACAGCTGAGCACCGTAACCCACCTACAAATCTAGCTGCCTGCATAATTAAAATTGCAAAACAATACTCAAATGCAAAACAAAAATTTAGAAGCTGCCTGCATAATTATTCGAGCTTGGGTGATCTTCAAGCTTGCTGGAAATATTGACATCTGCATCCTTATTCATCGTTTCCGGGACATAGACCATATTTCAAAATTAAAATTGAATCACTGCATTATTCATCATTATTCGATAGTGGAGGCTACAACCACTATTGTCATATGTATAATTGAATTCAGCGCTTGTGCTGTTGGTTGTCTTTAATTGGGAAGGGGTGGAATGGGTTGGGGAAGATAATTGAATTATTTTGAAATTTAATTTTGATCCATAAAGTAAAACATACTCATACTTTTTAATAATATAATTTTCATAAAATATTATACAATACAAATAAAAATATTTACGGTCAAAATTCAACTATGAAAAAGTCTATAAATCAAGATGTGATAATTTTTTAGGCATGGAAGGAGTATTTAATAGGGGTGTGTTGTTTATAAATGAGGTATGGTTAAGTTAATTAGAAATGTGTGGTTGAGTTTAATGAATGTTATTTGATATAATTACCCTTGCGAAAATTGAATGTATCTTTGAAAAGTTCACGTGTCAAGGTTTTCAAAATTACAGGGGCCAAACATGCACATCAGGTGCATCAATTTGAAATGTTGAAATGTTTAGGTAGATATCAGCATGGCAAATCGAATTTTGTTGAGGAAAATGCTTAAATTTGGTAGACATGAAGTTTAACTCGACGCAACTAGTAGTGTTCGCCTCGATTCGAGAAGAGTTCGACTTAACAAAAAATTATACAATATTCGAAGAGACTTGACTCAACAAAAAAAAATCAGAATAATAAAGTTCAACTCGTCTCAATAATTATCAAACCATTCAAAAGTCCTTAAAATAAATTATGGCGGTGGGTGTCGAATTGATAACTATATAAACGTAAATGGGTTTAGTACCATCAAATAACTGCTTCCTTTTTAGCAGCGGCCCAATGATATGTTATTCGAGTGTCAATTAATTTCTCTCTTCCATAACATTTTATCTTCGTTTCTAAAATATTTTTTGAATTTCAAGAATTAAATAATATTCTAATATAATTAATGAAAATTGTGTAAAAAATAAATTTTTTATTGTGAAATAATCCTAACAATCTACATTTATAGATCTTGAAAAATAAAAATAGTGGTATATTTTTTTTTTTTGTTTGTAATTGTGTACAAAAATAATTTAAAGAAAAGAAAAAAATAAAAGCAAGCTGCAATGGCCCAATTTCTTAGAGTAGGCGAAATTTGATGAATGACTTCTTTTTTCGCTATTTATTCTAAGTAGGGCCAATGTTTGAGTGTCAAAATAGATGAATTACAGTTCATTTTGATCGGACGCGAAATCAAATTTGTGGCTGATTGATCCTCTGTATTAAATCATACTTTTGTCTTATTTGATCACTGTGCATATTCGAAGTTGCATTATTCTTTGTGCGTTTCCTCGTATAGAAAAACATAACCAATTAGTAATGTTTTCAAAGTGCTTATTTTTGTAATGGGATCTACAACTGTTATTTATCGAATACATATTGGGTAGATTCAAATTCAACATAATAGCATTAACTCTATAAAGCACACTTTTATGTAATGAGAGTGGCAGTTGTGCCGTCGGTCTTGGTGGGTAAACTCTTGGGTACCGTATCTTAGCGTGTTAGCGAGATAAAAGCAAACTAATTTGTCAGTTGCCTGATCCAACTGTGTGGATTCAATCGTAATTTCTAATAATTCTTTTTAGAATTGCTAACATAATATATTCAGTTTATGAAAGGAACACCAACTTAAAAATAAATAAATGATCACCAAAATTTATTGATATGTAGGCCTTGTGCAATCTGAATTCCTTTGTATTCGCCTCGATAAATCTATAAATATAAATTGATAGTTGTGTTCATCCGGTATTAATAAAATATAAAACATTAAATATGGATAAAGTGGGAAATGAGTTTTGAGTAGTAGTTGTTTTTGAATAGTGGCATATAAAGTGGAAATGAGTTTTGAGTAGTAGAGAATAATTTAGGTGCTTACGTTATGTAAGTTAGCGGCCTGCTTACAAAAGGGTAGAAAGGTAATTTCACACAATTCTACAAAAAATTAAATAAAAAATAAAATAGAAAATACCCGATTTGGACAAGCGCCCTCCCACAACCATTTCCCCCACTCCAAACTTGCTTCCCAAAAACTCACTCTGCTTACATCTTGCTTTAAATAAACTACCGTTCGATTACATTCGATGCTGAGATTAAACAACCCAACCTCCCCGCCCATTATAGTCGGCGCTTGAAAAATAAAGCCAAAAGAAGCTAGAAAATTTAACTTGACTCTTTATAAAAGCCAGCAACAACAAGCTACAAAAATGAAAATAAGAAAGGTTATTAAGAAGGAAAATTCTCAAGCAAAGAAAAGAACTCAGAAAAAAATGGCTACGAGTCAGAAGAACTCAAGAGGTAATTCATTTACTTATTTGATTATACATGCATTATATGATTACTAGTTTGTATAAATCAAACATGCATCTTTGTAGGTAGAAAATAAAATCTATGAAGCTTTATGGTTAGAACATAGCTTTCTGTAATTAATTAGTTGAATTTGGTAAATTTGCAGTTTAGATCATAGCTCTGGGAAAAATAATTGACAAATTATTGTAAATGCATGTAATGATTCAGATTTATGCTGAAACTAAGCATTTTTTGTAAAAATAAGTGTAAACATTAATTTGGGTAAATCGTCCAATGTTGTAATTATCGTGATTTTAGGGTTAATCGATATTATGAAAATTTGGTTAAATATTTTTTACTAGTTAAAATTAGTAAACACTATTCAATTAATAAGCAACCAGATGTAGAACAGTACATTATTGGTTAGGCTTGATTAATGCAAATATGTGACCAAAATATTATAGCTTTGTAGATTAAGCGAGAAATATAAATAAAGGTTGAATTAATAAGCTTTGACAATAACCAAAAATGTGACAAAATGATATAGCTTTGTATCTTAAAAAGTAATAATAGTTGTTAAATATTTGAAACCGATGAGAAATTGGTCGCTTTTTAATGTGTCGTTCACGACAATTGTGTATCGGTCGTTTAGGGTTGGTTAAATGTGATTCTGCAGGCTTAGTGTTCACATAGTAATGGTATATTACTAGTGTGGGTTCTCGTGATAATTTAAGGGTTATGAGTGGATTTACAGATGCTGCTATTGTCGTTATAATAATAGTGTTGGTCAATTATTATTATTATTATAAACTCTTATTATCAAAGGCTTAGAAGATCACCCATACAATGATATTCGAGATAATATTTCATGAATGAGAGTGCTTGAGGCTTGTATATTGAAATGTATTTCTCGATATTTATATATTTGTCAAATATATATATGTTGATGAACATCAATTGGTTAAACTTGCAAAGTTTAATCAGGTAAACAATTGAGATCGATGAATAACTTGATAAGCTATTCGATAGTGACTCGTTAGTATTTTAATTGAGTTGTCAAGTTAATTAAAATAGAACAACTCACTAAGTAACTTCATTTATTTAATTAGAAATTCATAACGGTCTAATTAAGTTAACGAGTTCATGATTCCCTAATAGCAGTTCTTCTTAATTGGAATTACAGAGGCTTGGTATTTAAAAAAGGGGATTAGGTTTCATGACACCAAGAATCACAAAAACCTCCGCCCCCTCAAAGCTGCCCCTCTCTCTGAATTCTTCTTCGATTCGCGTTTCATCCTTTGGCTACAACAGTTCAGTACAAGTTCGGATACACTCTTGGTGTGTCTGATGCAGAGGACATCTCGTTAGTGTTGAACAAGTAGGAGAGGATCTTGAGGGGAACTCACGTGAGGTACTCGTGGGAGTGGGATTTGGAGTCGGCTTCCGTTGATATGTAAGAATCGCCCCATTCATACATTTGTTATTTCATGTTTAGATTAATTTACGTTATTTTGAGAATCAGGATGTATGGTGGTGTTTATCACGATTAAATCATCTTAGATTAACGAGTTGATATCTTTAATTTGTTAGAAGAATATAGACTTACCAAATAGTTTACGTAATAACAATTGATCATTCTACTGAATTTACTAAGATATCTGGTGCAAACATAGACTAAACCATGAGATTGGACATTATTAGAGTAAAAAAGGTTGTTCATTTTATATATCTAGTGTGCTCTATGGAAAAAGTTATTTATGTTGCTGCAGATTTATGTGCTCTTACAAATTTACTAGGGAGTTGAGGTTGTGAAGTGATAACATACATAATAATTCTGGTTTGAAAATAATGAGATTGCAGCTTATTAGTGTGGACTTGCGGCTCTTACAAACATCGATCTCGCACCGTCATCGGGAAAACAGATAATGTATATCTTTGGTTTGGTAACCTGATATTAATCTTTCAATTGTAGAGAACTAATTCATGACATCACTGCAAAATAGGTCATATGCCAACATTTAGTTTGGGAATTTCACAATTAGAAAAATCTAATAGATGCGGTATTAAGGAGTAAGAAAAGCAAGGAAAAGACTAATAAATCACATTTGCCGGCGAAGCAGACCATAATGACCATTCAAAGATTTTTTTCTCACAACAAAGAATGTAAGAAAAGCGAGAAGGAATAAAAGGGTTCCAACAGCGTTTAAAACAACTAAACTCAATTGGCTTTGGAGGTATTCTACATATCTGCAAATGGAAGAAGCTAAATTCACTCTTTGTTGAATAGGTCGTCAATAACTTCGAGCTAGAACACACACAAATTAGATTGTCAACAACAAAAGTTTTGAAACTCACAGAGGAGGATATACACCGTGTTTACAAAATTCCGATTGCAAGGAAAAGGATAAACTTGGATAAATGCAGTGTTGCATCTGTCGCTGACACTTAGAGCGAGAACTTCAAGGTAGTGGAGCGACTTCGCTTTGTCACAGAAAAAAATTCTTAAGCTAAATTATCAAAATATTTTAAACTTCGATCGCATGGACAAAGGCGACTATATATATCTTACCTTTGTTTGTTGTGCCCATACGATGCAGATGTGGACTATAGTATGCACATGTCCTGTAGGATCTGAAAAAAGTGAGATCATCTGATTAGTGCGGGCATGTTTTAGCATGTAAGGAATGGGATAAAGCAAATATGAGAAAATCCCGACTGCAGACTTACTTCAGCACTGGTAGACACTCCATATAAGCAATAAGCTTAAATAAATGTAGAATAATTTAAGCAATCTCATATAAGATTCACTCTTGTGTAGATCAATTACTTGGAGGCGAATGGGAATAGATGATCCATTCGTGTCGGGGATCTTTCAGGAATAGCCTTCGATACGTGGGCTGGAATGAAAGAAATAGCCGAACAACCTCAACAAAGTCATTTGTCAGGTAGAGGATTGAACGAGGTATAACCGTGGGGCTATACGAAGGAGAAAGCGCGAACAAGAAGGACGCTTTGAAAGCAAAAAGAAGCAGAAGCTGCAGCAAAATACAGAAACTCTAAGAAAACCAACCATTAGTCATTTGCTATATAAGAAAGATCCAAGGTAAGTGTATCCTCAAACTAGCCATTCCTTATTGCTATTAGTCATTCATACTTCAAAAAGATATAAAAAATTAACACTCCTAGATTATGTGCGGGCAAATAACGAGGATGCATAAACACGCTGTACGAGCATTGATTGCGCAAGTGATATGAAGAAGCCCAAACATGATAGGTAAATATGATTTGTCCTTAGAGTAGTGCTATAACCCCATATCAAAAATGACTGCTAACTATTATACACTAAAAATGTTAGCCAAAAGTGAGGTCTCCATTAGGGCCAACCACCACAGCTCCAGCTGAAAAAAGTACAACCAGGCTTCGACAGAGGAAGCTTGAAATACTACCCTCAAGTAAGTGTTCAACTTATACCTAATTATGAAATACCAAATCCCAAACCATTTCAATTTCAAAATCTAATGATATATATATATATATATAGAGAAACTCCAAACTGAAAAAAAGGCACCAGTACAAATGTACAGAGACTGAAAACAAGCACTATACACCAAATCCGATACAAAAAGTAAGAATTATGTCGTTTTATACACTAATTGAACATTTATGGGATATACTTTATGATTAATACATAGGGCTTGGGCTTAGGAACAACTCATCAACGACACTTAAGAAACTTGAATGCCACATTCTCAATGGAAAAGAATTCAAGCAATGAGAGAAAAATCTAGCAATTATGAGTATGAAGAAGTGGTGAAGTATGTTACTTAACATCGTCCAAATTGCTTGATCCATACAAGGGATGAAATTTGATTTAGAGAGTGAGATTAATTGAACTTCATTAATATTCTAAAATATTTCAAAGAAAATATACTAATATAACTTATTATCTTGGTTTGCTTAATTAAACGATTATTTTTTCAGTACAAGGCCATTAAATTTATTCCTCCGCCTGAAGAGGTAATAAACTTGTCAGATTACGAGGACAACATAGTTGGTGTTAGAATTGAAGAAAAAATTAGGCTGTGGACAAGAAGAGGTCAGGTGGCAGCGGTAGTGCTGAACTTAGTCAGAGCCTCAGGAGTTTTTGGGACAGTAGAGATCGGCAGGTCAGGGAGGAGCACAGTCCCGATCTGCTCACAGCAATTTCCAGAAACATTTTGAGGCTTGCCTCTGTCGGTTTTAGAACTGGCGCAGTATCTGCTTGTAAGCGCATAAATAGAGTCTCTTGGGCGATTATGAATCTTTCGAATATTAAATCGTAAGAAAATAGTCTTCCAGAGAGATTTGTGAGAACTTGTAATTAGAGTTTCGATACATAAGAAAAGCATCCCCAGATGAGAGATAGTAGAATAGGGTTTTTGGTAGTCTTTGTATAGCAATTATTGAGTTATTAAGGTAGATTGTAAAGTAAGGCTGGATATGCGCTTTCGCGTTGAGGAGGCAGGGGGTAAAATCTTTGTGTCGTTTATTCTTTTCTTTTCATTATATATTACGAATTGGGGTAGATTATACGTTGAAGTTTGGATTATCGTCGCAGGCGGCATTCGTGTTATTGAGTAATTAGGGAGACCCAACTTTGGTAATACTTGATAACGATTGTGAAATTAAACTTGATTGGTATCGGAATGAGGTTGTGACAATCTAGAAGTAATTTAGAGGGATATATTTGGAGAAGAAGGAGTGCGATATTCTGAGGATGAAGCTTGTTTGATGGAACTAATTTTCCATTTAATGAAGATGCAAATTGAAGGAAGCTATCTGTCTACTGAAGGACTTGGTGAACGGCTATTTGAGAAGCCAAAGAGATGGCCCGAAGAGAAGTGGAGCCTTTAGGCAAGGAAAGTTAAGGCGTCAGATTGAAATGGTATTTATTAATGTGTTTCGTAATGTGGCGAAAAGAGACCACAAGGGGCAATGAAAATCTTTGTCAGTTTGTATGAAACCCGCTCTTTCGCCAATAAGGTATCTCTGATAAATTATTTAATTTGAAGATGGTTGGTATACGTGAGCATGTAGCTTTGAATAATATAGCGTAATAAATCAATTGGCAACTTTAAATCTTTGTCGATGATAGAGGAAAACGTATAATTATTTTGGCATACGTTGCCAAATGGTTATGAAATCCATAGAGGGGGGTCAGTAGGTCATATTAACAGGAAAGGACCCATTTGAGCTCACAAGGATGTTCTTTCGAATTTTGGATGAGGAAATTCGTGAAGGAATCAGTGTGGTGAACTTAGGGACTCCTTTATTTAGGGCCCCGACTTTATTTGTAGGGGGATGAAGTAGGAAGAGCAATATGGGGCAGGCGCGAGGTAGACCCATCACATCTGGTGAATCTTTGGAATTGTGGCGAAGAAATGTCACGTTAAGAAGCGTGCGTGTTAGAATCTAGTATAATTTTATTGTGATAAAACACCAAATTCACATCTTCGGATCCTCAAATAATGTATGTGTCTAAATTCATAATAAGCTATATGAATAATGAGCACTTCTGAGTGATGCGGCGGAAGTCTATCGACAAATTTTCAGAAGCCTCCTTTGAATTCCAAATTTGGCTTGAATCTTAATTCACCACTCTAGTTGGTTTACCTGTAAAGGGAGAGTTGAATAAATGCCTTGTCTTCTTCAGAATTAAAGAGGATAAAAGGATGAAAAAACACAAAGCAGAAACTCTTAAGGTTTCATTTTCATTTCGAGGACAAAAAAATGGAGACGACTAATGCTTTTCCAATCATTAGGTTTTATTAGGTAATCATTAGGTTAAATATGTATTATTTAACCTAAAGCTGACGAATAAATTAATGGGCATTTCGTTTAATTGATTAAGTTAAGTAAATCAAACACTAACAGTTGTTGTAGTAACTAACAGCGAGTTACTAGCAAACTAACTATCGAATTAATTCAATTGACTAATTAACTAATTGGGTTCATCGATTATATTTTACATTATCAATGTAAAATTTCCAATTGAAAATATTCGTTGATTCTGATCGACTCTGATTTAACAAATGTAGTTTAATTTAAATACATGATATAATTTGACGTCATTTAATAAATTGATGCGGCATACAGCTCGGATAATGGTAAGTTGACATAAATGTAATTGACCAATTCTTATTATTATAATCAACTAAGTAAGATCATGATCATTCATGTTAACCCGCTAAATTATCATAAGAACCAGCATTTAGTAATTATGTGGTTTCTTAAGTTCGATAATCGCGTTTAACCAACCCATTAATGAATTGATACCAAATTATCATGGCTTGGGCAAATAAAAGGAATCAATTTTCGGTGATTTCCAACAACTTACTTTCATAACCGATAAGGCAGAGGGTATTTAGTTTTGAATGATTCTTGGAATGGTCTTCATTACTTCTCGTTAAGACATGGGTTTTTAGGCGATTCTCGGGAATCGTTGCTACTACTTTCCTCTGTAATAACCCGTTACAAAAAAAAAAAAAAAAAAATTAATTTTAGATTATTTGGTGGGACAGGAATAACAATTTTTTTCGATGATAATATTCGTAAAACTTTTGAGCGAATTTGTTTATAATTTAGTAGTGTTTAGTGTGGAAGAATTTTATCTTTGTCGGTTCGTGGAGATTTAAATCGATAGCGGAGGAATTAGCAGAAAGCAGAGCAGATTAGATTTTTTTTAAAAATAATAAGCCTTATGACTTATCTTCGCGTAAATCAAACACTTCACCCGTAACCATCATTTCATCTTGGCAATCTTTATACATTTTCCTTGAACTTTCCATTCTTGATTGTTAGCCGCTCAGCTGCAGAAACCGTTTAGCAGAATATTGTTCTCTTCATCATTCTCTTAGAGTTAAGGTAGAAATTTCAAGTCTTTCGAGATATTTCTTGGGTTTTGAGAATGTTGACTTTTAGTTGACTTTTGTATAATTGAGTTTTATGATAAATCATGGTTGGTTATGGGTCCTACGACGTATATAAGTGACGAATTCGTGATTTAGAGATCGTTTGAGGACGTTATGGTCGAGTTGACTTTTAGGGTTTTGTTGACTTTTATGTGGATATTTTATAAGACTTTAAATGTAGGAGGAGTTATATTGGGACCTTATTATAGTTGTTATGATGTTAAATTGGTGATTTAAAATTGATTAAAGGATGTTATGTTGAAAAAGTGTAAATTCCAAATTTAGTTATAAGTGGTATTTCGAATTATAGGTTGTTAATTATGGAATTGATGATTAATTGAATGACTTATAAGTTGAGTTGTAATTGAGAAGAGTGATAAGATGGAATTTAAGGGGATCGGTGGGTTGTCCGATGGGATTATGAATTCGATAGTTTGTAGTCAAGTTATACCCGTTTAGAGATAGTTTTCCTTTAGAGTTGGTTATATTACAGAGGCAGCGATTATAGTAGTAGGTCTTGATTATACTTTACGGGTGTTGTTTAGGCGTTGATGCGTGGAAAAGCCTTGATTACATGATTAATAACTTTCGAAGGTTTGCGGTAGCTAGCGAGAGGTGAGTGGCATCTAAAAGATTGTTACTTCACGTACTTACCTTGATTTGCTTGATATGCATGTTGTTGTGTTATGATTATGAGAATGATATACATGTAATTGTTGTGTTATGTGGTATTGTGTTTAAATGGCCTTGTAAAGCCTTTTATGATTTCTACAATAGCCTTATCGTACTTATAGTTGTATGGCATTGCGTGATTGTGTTTGACTTACGATTGTGTGGGAATCTTTTTTGAGTGTGTCTTTGTATTCTTGTTTGGGAGTAGAGTAGTTGTTGGGTTATGCATGAGTTTGAGGCCCATGAGTATCGAGGGGGGTGACCACATAGTTGGGATTACTAGAGTTAGGTATTTCTCGCTTCCTTGCAGGGATATGTGACTTCTTATTGGCCCTCTTATGGTATAAATAACGGTTGGCCATTTATACTACGGTATGGCGTGCGGGGTATGATGCAATAGCGATCGCTTTCTTTGTGTGCATTGTCGGTGTGGCCGCATCTTCACGGTGTATAGCGTGCGGTATGACTTCTGTTTGATCGACTTTCTTTGTGCGTTAATGGTGTATTACTATCTACGGTATAAGCGTGCGGTTTGTACATACTACGGGTATAGCGTGCGGTATGAGTACGTAGATCAACAACGTGTGCATTGTTGATGTATTTTATACTACGGTATAGCGTGCGGTGTGCCTTATACTTTGTGTATAGATGCGGTGTGCACTTATACTTTGTGTATAAGTGCGGTTTGGCCTTATCTTTGCGGTATAAGTGCGGGAGTGATTATTAGTTAGTCCATTCCTGCGGGTAGGCGGATTGAGTATATCTTGGCGTTAGAGGATGGTATCTTTGGTGGGGATATGAGAGATAGGAGGTTTGATATTTAGAGTTTTAGTGGGTTGTTGAGGTAATTGATTTCTTTACGAAATTGTGCTTCTTTGAAAGCTTACATTATATCTCATGTATTATGTTTGAGATTTCTGTAGGAATTATGTTGTATGACTGATTAGATAGTCTGGATATATGTATATTATTCATATTTGATTATTAAATTATGACTATCTAGTTCCATTATGGTAAGTTCACCCACAATATTTAAGTTTCACTAAGCCTCGCGGCTTACTACTTTTTCGCTATGGGCGGCATTTTTATTTATGCGGGTTGTGAGCTAGTTAGGCAAATTTTGTTGGAGAGTTTGTTCAGTGGCTAGGTGGCGTCGGTGGTGAGGATCTCGCGGTCTCGTTTTGAGATAATGTTGTCGGCCGGTTTCGTGTTGTATTCACTTTTGAAATCTTAGTATGTATCGGTGAGTCATTTTGTATTCGGGATCTGATGCATTATCATCTGTTGTAGCCTTGCCGGCATTACTTTATTTGGGATATGTTGTGTATATTTGCTGGGTTGAGTCGTTTCGATATGGTGATGGATTATAAATTTTTAAAGCGTTTGATTGGGAAGCGAGCACATTTTGGATAAGCAATTGTATTTTTAAGGCGAATTAGATCCATCGGTTTGGTATTTCTGGTGTTCAGTTTTAATGACTCTCGCCTCAGTGGCCGACAGGGGCGGAGAATCGTTAATTTTAATTATCGGAGAAACTTAGGTTTGATTTAACTTTGGGTCCTCTTGTGTGGTTGTGTGCCGACTTGTTTCTTTAGTCGTGTGAGTGGTGTCTCTTTGTGTATCTAGTCTTTTCTTTTTGTTCCGTGAAGCATTGAGATGCCACCCAAATGCGATAGGCAGGTAGAGCGAGAGGTGCGAGAGGTAGGCCCAGAGGGCCGGTAGTAGAGGTATAGATGTCGATGAGTGCAGGCGTGGACCCCGTGAGGTCAGAGTGCGTTCTTACGAGCAGGTTGGGGTGGGCCTCGTAGAGAGTGAATGCTCGGGTGGGTGAGCGGCGGAGGGTGTCAATTCCGGGCTGAGTTGTTTGACCCGATTTCGGAGAGAGTCCTCCGAAGTTTTTAGAGGTTCGCCGGAGGCAGGCTATTGAGTTCATCCGGGATATAGGAGCTATTTTTTGAGCCGATGGGGATTGTGGGCTGAATGAGGTGAAGTTTTCACTTTTGGAGCTTCACGAGGGTGCCCGTGGTGGTGGGAGAACACAGGTGCATCTCGGCTGAGAGAGGGAGGTTCGTGTTTCTGGGAAGCGGTTGTTGAGCTCTTCCAGGAAGGTATTGTTTGGAGACACATGGCCTTGGAGAGGCTGATTTAGTTGACCCCGGGGTTCGAGTCGGTGGAGGGTACGAGAGGCAGTTAGGTGATTTGTGCATGTTTATCCGGTGGGCGAAGAGGATCATTTAGGTTCGAGATGGTTTGACGGTGGAATCGTCACGAGATCTCTTGATGGTTTTACTGGTTTCCGTGAGGTCACGGCCACGAAGATGGAAATAGGTTAAGCGAGCCAGGCGGAGTGGATCGGAGTCGACCGAGACTGCTTTTCCGGTAGGCGCCACAGCCAAGTTCGGAGGAGGGCGGACCCGTGAGAGTCGTCACAGGCGAGAGTCAACCGGTGCTCGATAGTTCGCCCGAGTTATTCCTTAAGCCTACTTGCGGTGGTGCCTGCGAGATACAGCGGGGTTCGAGTAGTTTTCCGGGGTTCGGAGGCAGTGTCCTTTATTCTGATTTAATAGTCCAAATTAGGCCTGAGGCGGCGGGATTGCAGGGGAGAGAGGTGGTCATATGTTGCTCGATGCAGCTGACGGGGCATCAGCGAAGAGATTGTCGATTGGTTAGAGAAGTCTTGAAATGCAGCCGACACCCATTCGATCCTGTCAGGCGGTTGTCGAGGCGTGCGTGGTGGTCGATTCGGTTGTAGGGGATATGGGCTGTAGGACCTCGGAGGAGTGCAGAGTAGGTAGCGGCTGGCCCAATTTGGTGAGCCGGTCGTACGTTCTTTCGTAGGAGGCTGGGGATACCACAGAGTGGTAGCGGGTACAGCTATTCCTTGTGATATTGAGGCAGGTGTTGTTTTGATTCGAGACTCACTTTTGTGTCTCGGAGTTTATTCTACTTTATACGTATGTTGTGTTGCCTTTACCTTCAGCAGAGATTATGGCCTTGATGAGGTGGTGTGGTTAGATTTGCATATAGGGAAACGTCCTTTGATTGTATGTAGTCGGTCATTTGTCACATTTGAACTTTCCGATTTTGATGCTTTATGCTTGGGTATGGACAGTTTGGGAAAACGCTCATTACCGTTATTGATTGCCATCGGAAGGAGATTGCACCGTGGGGTTCAGGAGGCTGGTATCCGTTTGGAAGTTGATTCGAGGAAGGGGTGTGTTGGATTCTTGGGATGGTTGATTTGAGTAGGGAGCAGTATTTGGAAGATGTGCGGGTTGTTAGAGAGTTCGAGGATGTTTTCTGAGGACTTACGGGATTACGCACGAAGGGAGATGAATTGCTAATGAGGTTATTCAGTGCAGCGCAATTCTCTTCCGCGTCTGGGATGGCTCAGAGCCGAGTTAGTACTGATGCCGATTCAGATCGGCGATTTGTTCGTCGGTGAAGGATGCCAAGGTGTTCTCGAAAGATTGATTTGCGATCTGGTTATCATCGATTGAGGATCAAAGGGTTATTTCCGAGAAATACGCTTTCGATCTCGTTATGGACATTGAGTTTATAGTGATGCCATTTGGATTGACTTCCGTCTTATGGCTGACTTTTATCGTTGATGAACGAATTATTTCGAGTATTTGGATGAGTTTGTGGTGAGTAACCATTGATGATATTTTGATATATTCAGGAGGGAGGAGGAACATGAGAGGCGTTGCGGATTGTTTGGGGACCTTGAGCGGCGCCGGTTGTATACCAAGTTTCCAGTGTGAGTTACGGTTGGCGGAAGTCTGGAATTCTGGGGCATGTTATTTCGTGAAATTGTTGTGTTGATCACTTGAGAAGGTGGAGGCATGAACAATTGGGGCGTCGCGGTGTGGTGAGGTGAGAGTTTGTAGGGTTAGGCCCAGATTTAATTGGGGGAGATTCGTAGAGACACCAACTTTGTCCAACGCCGTTAGCCAGGTTGACCGGGAAAGAGGGGTTCCGTTTATGCAGGATGATGATGATTGTGGTTCTTGAGGGTATTGAAGGGAAGTTATTTCACGGCGCCCGGTGTTGGCGTCACAGATGCAGTTGCGAGGGCTCGTGATTTATAAGCGTGCTTAGCGTCGGGGATTAGGGTGTGTTACGTGCAGAATGGAAGGTGGTGCCTACGACACCGGCGGTTGAAATCACGAGAAGAATTATCCGACACATGATCTTGAGCTGGCGGCGATAGTCTTTCAGATTAAAATTGTGGAACATTATCTTTATGGGGTTAAGTGCGGATTTTCTTGACCGCTAAGAGTTTGAAATATCTTCGGCCAGATTTGAATTTGAGACAGAGGAGGTGGATGGAGTTCATTAGTGATTATGACTTGACTGTTAGTACCGCGAGGAAGGCAAATGTAGTAGGCGATAGCTGAGTGAGGAAGGGGGAAATCAAAGGACCTAGAGAGAGATGAGGCAGTGGGAGTTGATTTTGATGTCGGTACTTGATAGGAGATTTTTATAATGAGAGTTCGACCGGTGCTTGTGGATCGAATCTAATAGCATTCTCTTGTGGCAAGGATGAGAGACTTCTGCAAGGTTATCAATAGGGGCGTGAGAATGAGTCGGTCAATTCCCACAGTTGATGAGAATGGAGCCTTGAAGATGAATGGCGGTGTGTAGCCGTATTCGGATAGGCTGAGAAGGGAGATTCTTGATAGGGCCCCGTAATACTCCTGCGGTGTTCGCGGGTAGTACAAGATGTATGTTGATTTGATGTGGAGTGTATTGGTGGCGGGAATGAAGAGAGAGAGATCATGAGTTTGTAGCCCAAAGTGCTTGGTTTGTCGGTGAAGAGTGAGAAGCGTAGACATCCTGCTTGAGGTTTATTGAGACTCTTTCCCCCATTCACAGTGGACATGGGAGGAATATCACCCATGGAGGCTTGTGTTTGGGCTTCGAAGGCGTTAAAGTGACATGAGGATTTGGGTGATTGTTGATAAGTACTCGAAGTCGGCTCGTTTTCTACTGTCGAGATCTATAGATGGGCACGAGGTAGCGAATTTATGGATGAGATTGTGGTGCACGGGGTTCCGGTGTCGTCATTTGGACCGTGGCCATATATTCACTTGAGGTTACGGAGGGTTTCGAGGCTTTGAGGACTAGAGTGGAGTTAGGTACACATCTTTTAAATCCAGTGACGTCTGAGAGACGTCTAGGACATTGGAGGATAACTTTCAGGGCTTGCGTTGAACTTCTCCGGGGTGGGACGATGAGTTGCCCAGAAGATAGAGTTCGCTACAATGACGAACTTAGTACTAGTATTGAGATAGCACCTTTTGAGGCGTTGTGTAGGCGGAGGTGTCGCTCAGTTTGTTGTGGAATGAGGTAGGAGAGAGAGGAAAAGTTTACGGTTACAGTGAGGACTGATGGCGGATCAGTTGATTCCCGGCATCAGGGCAGTACCGGGATAGGCGGAAAGAAATATCTGATCATCGCGGGGTAGGCTTTGTCGTTTGGTCGGCGACCGTGTATTCCCCGAGGTATCTCCGTGGAAGGGAGTGATGCGGTTTTGGGAGGGAAAGGGAAGTTGAGTCCTGGTTATATTGGACCATTTGAGGATCCTTGGGAGAGTTGGGCTGCGTGAACTTTATCGGTTGGCGTTGCCTCCAGAGTTTAGATAGGATTAATAATGTGTTCATGTGTCCTATTTGAGGGAAGTATATCCTGACTGAGTCGCGTATTGTAGCTGCCTCCGGTGGAAGCTTGAGGAGGACTAGTTTGAGGAAAGACCGGTGGAGATTTGGACCGGAAGAAGGTTTGAGGAGTAAGACGGTGGCCTTAGTGAAAGTCACATTGGAGGAATCAGTATAGAAGGCGACTTGGGGCGTGAGGATGAGATGAGGAACCGTTCACCATGATCACCCAGTAGATGTGAGGATTGTTCATTTTTTGATATGGTATTTGTTTTTTGTGTTGTATATGTTCTTGCGGTTGTTTGATTTGTGGAATTCGAGGTCGAAATTTTATTAGATGGAGTAGATTATAATGTAACCCGTTACAAAAAAAAAAAAAATTTAATTTTCGGTCGGCGGTGGGACCGGGAATAGTATAATTTTTTTAGGTAATCATATTTAAGTAAAACTTTTTTTTTTTTTAGGCCAGAATTTGAACAATTTAGTAGTGTTGACGTGGAAGAAATTTTATCTTTGAAATGTCGGGTTAGAGTGGAGATTTAAGTGCGATGGCGAATTAGCAGCCAGCGGGACTCGATTTTTTAAAAATATCCTTGAGCTTATCTTCCACGTAAATCAAACAACTTCACCAAATGCTTCGTCTTTGTTCACATCTTGGCGAAATACTCCTCGTTTTTCCCCCACTTGAGCATTTTTTTCAGATTTCTCTCTTGATTGTCGCTCAGACTTCAAGAAACCGTTGTAGAATATTGTTCTCTTCATAAATTCTCTTCGAGGTTAAGATGCAATTCGAGTCTTTATTTCTTGGGTTTGGCCCATAGTTGGCTTTTAGTTGACTTTTCCATAATTGGGCTATGATAAATCTTAGTTGGTTGCATGGGTTAGCGTATTTGAGTGAGGAATTCGTGATTTAGAGATCGTTTGAGGGGCCGTTACATGGTGGGGATTGACTTTAGGTTTCGGTTGACTTTTTATGTGGATATTTTATAAGACTTTAAATGTGTGGAGGTTATATTGGGACGCTATTATAGTTGTTATGATGTTAAATTGGCGATTTAAAATTGATTAAAAAGGATGTTATGTTGAAAAATTAAATTCCAAATTTAGTTATAGTGGTATTTGAATTATAGGTTGTTAATTATGGAATTGATGATTAATTGAATGACTTTATAAGTTGAGTTGTGAGAAAGTGATAAGATGGAATTTAAGGATCGATTGGGTTGTGTCAGATGGGATTATAATTAGATAGTTTATCCGTCAAGTTATACCATTTAGAGATAGTTTCCACGAGTTGGTTATGTATCTTCAGAGCATGAGGTATATAGTAGTAGGTCTTGATTATACTTTAGGAGTGTTGTTTAGGCGTTGATAGGTAGGCGCGGATTACATGATTGTCTTTCGAAGGTTTTGCGGTAGTAGCGGAGGTGAGTGCTATACCACAGCAGGTGTTACTTCGTACTTACGCCCGGTTGTGATATCGTGTTATTGTTATGATTATGAGGAATGATACTCACACGTATGAGCTGTTGTGTTATGTGATTGTGTTTACGTGGCCTTGTAAATATTTATGATTCTGTGGCCTTGTGGCACTTATGATTTGTGTGGCCTTGTTGGCGATTGTGTTTGACTTACGATTGTGGGATGTTTGGTACATTGTCTTTTGTATTCTTGTTGGGAGTAGAGTAGTTATTGGGTTATGCATGAGTTTGAGGCCTTGAGTATCGAGGGGGTGACACATGGTTGGGATGCCCAGGGATTAGGTGACTCTCACCCCGCTGCCCGGGGATATGTGTATTGTGGCCTATCTTCTGATTTATGGCGTCTGGTTTGGCCCACTATCTCTACGGTATAGCGTGCGGAATATGATTCTGTCTTGATGTTTCTTACGTGTCGTTGTCGGTGTGTAAGCGCTATCTTTACGGTATAGCGTGCGGTATAGCTTCTGTTTTGATCGCTTTCTTTGTGTCTGCGTTGTCGGTGTGGCCTATCTTCTTAAGGTATAAGCGTGCAGTTTAGCCCTATACTACGGTATAGCGTGCGGTGTAGTGCAGCCAGATCACTTTGCGTATTGCATTGTTAGAGTGTGGCTTTATCTTACGGTATAGCGTGCGGTGTACCTTATACTTTGTGTATAAGTGCGGTGTGCGCTATCTTTGTGTATAAGTCGGTTTTGACATATCTTTGCGGTATAAGTGCGGGGTGATTATTGATTAGTCCATTCACAACGGTAGGCAGTTGAGTATATGCGCGTTAGAGGGGATGGTATACTAGTGAGGGATATGAGAGATAGGAGGTTTGATGAAACTAAGTTTAGTCGTTGTTGAGTCTATTGATTTAACACGAGAAATTGTGTCTTCTTTGAGAGAACACATTATATCGCCATGTATTATGTTTGAGATTTCTGCTTGAATTATGTTGTATGACGATTAAAGATAGTCTGGATATGTGTATATTATTCATATTGAAGTAAGTATGGTATACCGTTCAGTATGGTAAAGTTCGCGCAATGTTAAGTTTCGCTAAGCCTCGCTTGAAACTACGCGCTTCCTTCTCGGCGGCATTTTATTTGTGCCGGGTTGACGGGCGGCTAGTTGAGCCAAGAGGCATTGGAGGATTTGTTCAGTGGCTGCGTTGGGTGGTAGATCTGGGTCAATTTGATGTATTTGTCGGCGAGTTTTTTCATTGTTGTATTCCGCTTTTTGAAATCTTAGTCTTGTCGGTAGATCATTTTATTATTGAGATCTGATACGTATCATCACATTTGCTTCTAGAGGCATTCTTTATTTTAGGATATATTTATGGGTTGGTCGTTCGATATCGGTGATGGATTATAAATTTTTAAGCTGTTTTGATTAGGGAAAGCGAGCACATTTTGGATGAAGCGAATTGTATTTTAAAGCGAGTATCCATGGTTTATTGACTACGTGTTCAGATTTTAATGACTCGCCTCAGGCCGGCGCAGGCGAATCGTTATCCTCGTTGAGGCGAGGTGTGGCCCCCAGATTGAGCGATTCTCGGGAATGCGTTTTTTTGCTACTTAAATCGTTAGAGATAGAGTGTGTTAGCTTGAGCGATTCTCGAAATTGTTTTTGTTATTTCCTTGTTAAAGGCGAGGATATTTAAGCAAACGATTATTTGGAATCGTTCTTGGCTACTTCCTCGTTGACACGAGGGGGATTTTCTTCTCGGCTTGCGGATGGCTAAAGACGTTGTCATTACTCTTTCGCTGTTAGCACAAGTGAAGTTCTTCTTATCGATACTTTTGGGATATTCTTCCACGCTAGGTCAAACTTTTCGGTGATTATCTTTTCTTTATGCCCCCTTGCAATGAGGCCGATCTCTAATATTTTTGCTTTAACTTTCCACATACATTGCTCCTTAACATTTTCGGATGAAATATGCAAATCAATCAAAGCTTTTAAAGGGGGCAGGTTGATTCTCGAGAACAAATACCACGCTCTGTATATATACTTAAAATGTTACTATCATATTTATGCGTTAATAACAAAATATTTAAATAACATTAGTTAGAATGGTACAACAAATGAACCTTGTCCGCATCTATAAGATCATGGTTATGCAGATTAGTCCACTCATAAATGACATATCCGCGCTTTGTCCATTGCTCCGTCTTTAGCCTCATGTTTGCTCGACAATCAGTCCGGACCTACACTGCAGCTTGAAACTTCTGGCATCAACATCTTTGCTTCAGCTTTTTGACACACCTTGTAGCCTTTCAGAGTATACATAATGAACATAAAGCAACACGAATCCTTATTGAATACAGCTTACTTGCAACCAATAAATCATTAAATCCTCGAGTCACCGTACTTGAGCATAAAGTCTATGCCTCATTCTCGTAAAGCCAAGCAAAGTTTTCAAACTTTGGCATTATCGGGATAGTGTATGAAACTATAAAGCCCTGATAATAGAAGATTAGGATTGCACTATGACTGAGTAGCGGCCTAAGCAGCATCGATTCTAAACAAAATAAAATCTGTTGCTAAAGCTAAACAGAAAACAAACAAATTCTATAAAAGCAAACTACAATTGTGGACTAAAAAACATTACGCGATCATAAAGAAAAACAAAGGCAATAATTTAATACTATTAGCAATAAAGCCTTGAAAAATATAATCACATGAAACAAACACACTTTATAAAAAATAACCCAAAGGCTATAATATGTTAAACTTTATGAACAGACTTCGATAAAAAAAAATATAAAGACATGACAACAACAAAATTTATAAAAAAAAGTACAATTGGCAGATACAAAGCATTATACACAACCATTTAACGTGAAGCAATTTAAATATATATCAGAGACATGGCCTCTGAACTTAAAAGCGCCTTTAGTTAAAAATATCTTCATACAAATTTAATTAAAATTGAAAGAACATAAACCACGAAAAGGATAAAACAAAGCAAAAATTAAAAGCGAATCACGGTTCAATGGGGTTGAAGATCCATTCTCCAAGCGACTAAGGAACAAGCTATAAAACAAAAAAAATTAGAAGCAAGCTCACAAAAAAAATGACAATCAATATAAATAAACTATAAAAAAACAAACAGAAGTAACAAAAAATTAGAAATAATTGTTGCAGGTTGAAGAATGATTGATCATAATAAGCTGCAAATCGCTTTCTATAAGCTGAAAAAAAAGATAGAAAGTACAAAGTAGAATGGAAGACTATAAACATAAACATATATAACCGAAATTTTGAAAATTCAAAAAAAAAATTGTAAGAATTCAAAAAAAAAAAAACGTGCAAGGAAGACAGCTGCTATATGATCAGAAGAAAACAGTGGGACAATTTGAATTGCTTTTTTATATTAAAATTAATAGGCAAAATTAGAATAGCATACTTCCCCATCGAAAGACTAATATATTTTCGTTTAATCACATACATTCGTTGAAAAAACTAACTACTTGGCAGATTGATCCAAACGGTGATCATAATTTATAAGCACATAAAATAGGACTCTGAGTAGTAGTTACATTTGTTATGAGAAGATATTTGAGATAGTTTATCAAGTATGGCATAAATGACGTGGCATTATATTATTCAGAAATAACTCAATAAGATCATTCTCATTATATTCTATGACAACGTAGTATATGTCTGCTAAAATCACTACCAAATAATGACTACTTCGCTAATCTGAGCTTAATTTCTTCAATTTTCCGATTACGTAATCCATTTCCCCAATAATACTAAATTACTCCGTATTAATTATTTCCACATTCAAACGAAGCTAAATTAATTTGTTAAATTTCATAATTATAATTATTCCTTTTATAGATTTTTGATACAAGAAATTGCATTTGTCACAGTGTCAATTGTTTTGGGATACCGAATAATTTTAAAAAATAAATGAATCTGATTCATTTTATATGCTAAATAAATTTTTATTAATTTTATTATTATTATTCTTATATGTTGAATATTGATATTGTAATTTGCATATTACAGTGTTTGGT
The DNA here is from genome assembly GCA_019722365.1 of Lithospermum erythrorhizon. NCBI lineage: Eukaryota > Viridiplantae > Streptophyta > Magnoliopsida > Boraginales > Boraginaceae > Lithospermum > Lithospermum erythrorhizon. Next base: position 160,474 of record JADFUC010001492.1, read on the forward strand.
TTATGAATATGACAATTGTTTTGGGATGATGAAGAATTTCAAAAATTAAATGAATCTGATTCATTTTATATGCTCAATAAATTTTATTTAGAGTGTATTTTCATTGTTTAGTATTACTGTTATTATATGTTGAATATTGATTTTTTTTAATTTGCAGTGTTGGAGTTTATGAATGTGACAATTGTTTGGGATGATGAAGAATTTAAAAAATTAAATGAATCTGATTCATTTTATATGCTACATAAATATTACTCCGTATTTAGATTTTATTATTATTATTGGTATTATTCAGTATTACTGTTATTATATTATGAATATTGATATTTTAATTTGATTTTATTGCAGTGTTTGAGTTTATGAACGTGAAAATTGTTTTGGGATGAGGAAGAATATGATGAGGAATGAGATGCCGTTATCGCGATTGGGGGTACTGGTGGCGCAGCTGGAATCGATAGTAGCATCTGCTGCTCACAAGCTTCCTGATCCTGTTTTGTGCTTTGATCTGCTCTCTGATCTCATCTCCGTAATCGAAGAGGAACCCAAGGTATTGTGTTGTTGTTTACTCCCTATGTCCCAAAATCATTGTCCAGTTTCAACTTGAGGTTTTATTGTTTTTGTGTATGTTGTATGATATTTGGTGAAAATTGTATCAAATGCTGATATTGTATGGTGAAAATTGTATCAAATGCTGATATTGTATGATTTTTGGTGAAAATTGTATCAAATGTTGATATTGAATGATTTTTGGTGAAAATTGTATCAAATGCTGATATTGGATGATATTTGTTAAGAAAAAGTGAAGCAAATGCTAGTATTTTTTAATGTTATGTTTTACTAGATTTTGAACTCCCTCCGTCCCAAAAAGATTGTCCAGTTTGAACAAGTACTTTGTATTTATTGTATAATATTTGGTGAAAAATGTATCAAATGCTGATATTGTATGATATTTGGTGGAAAATGGAGCAAATGCTAGTATTTGTAAATGCACTATACTAATAATATCATGAAGAACCCTAGGTATTTTGTTGTTGTACTCCCTATGTCCCAAAATCATTGTCCAGTTTCAACTTGAAGTTTTATGTTTTGTGTATATTTACTATATTGTATGATATTTTTTGAAAAATGTATCAAATGCTGATATTGGATGATATTTGGTGAAAAATGGAGGAAAGCTAGTAGTTTTAAATGCATTATGCTATTAATATCGATGAAAAACTCAAGGTATTGTGTCGTGATTTCCCGGATTTTGTACTCCCTATATCCCAAAATGATTACCCAGTTTGAACTTAATTTATTATTGTTCTTTGTGTATGTTGTATGATATTTGGTGAAAAATATATCAAATGCTAATATTGTATGATATTTTTTGAAATGGAGGAAATGCTAGTATTTTTAAATGCACTATACTAATAATTCCGGATGAAGAACCCAAGGTATTGTGTTGTGTTTTTATTGAGAGGCAGTCCCACATTGTTGTGTAACATCTTTCTGGGTTATCAATTTATTGTTATCAAAATGTAACATTCATTTATTGTTATCTAATTGAAGGTTACCGCTATGCATAGCTATATTTAGATCCTTTATTGTAAGCTACTTTGATACTGATTTAGCCAGGGAACGTCAGTTCTGATTTTATTCAACTATAGAATCTGCAAGCAGCTTTTTGTAACTTGTTCTGCGTGCGTAAGATTGTTTATTGATGCTGCTATATACTTCAGGAGTCTATATTGCTCTGTCAAAGAAAATGTGAGGATGCTCTATATTCTCTCCTTGTGCTTGGTGCAAGAAGGCCAGTTCGCCATTTGGCTTCTGTGGCAACAGCGAAGATTATATTTAAGGGTGATAGTATATCAATTTACTCAAGAGCAAGCAGTCTACAAGGATTTCTCTCCAATGCGAAGAAAAACGAGCCTCAACAAGTTGCTGGTTTGTCAATAATTAACTGTTCTATTTTCAAAATCGAGCCTCTACTCTTGTTTTCATTGATTGTCCTTTTCATAAAAAATTTGTTTGGACCATATTTATTTATAATCTTTTGGCATTTATCGCAAGATAGTGCCACTATGGAATGATGTTATTGTCTTATAGGACATAACTTTTATGAGGATATTTAACTAAGATAAGAAGCGTAGGTAGTGTAATGAGCCATTTTGATTTCTTATATTATATCCAAGAGCCATTCTTTTACTAGCATACTGAAAAAACAAAACTCCCATTCAAAATAAGAATGGAGGGAGTTTAAATTAACTGTTCCTCTTTTTGAAACATTGAGGAGAATGTCTCAGCGCCTGAATGGGAAGAGGTTCTAGCAAATGAGAGGAATTATATACATGACTGAAAAGTTCGGTTCATGGTTCCATGCAGAAGTAAATTGTTATAACTTTATCAAGTCTGTCTTTAGCTAGGAGCATCCTTTTGATGAGAGATATGAACAAGAAGCTTCAGGAAAACTAGTGTTTTCTGAATTATATGAGCCTTAAGTAAGCAATCAGCGAATCCGTGGGTATTTCAACCTGAGTATCCAGGAAAAAGCAGAATCTTAACTTTATCAAGTCTGTCTTTCGCTGGGAGCATCCTATACAGGGCTGAATGTCTGATATCGATCCAGATTTACCATAATTGGCTTGGGGATTTAATGAGTTGAGCCAAGCTAATCCCCTTTACAAATCGAACTGCCTGTCGAGCCAGTCAAGCAAGCATCGAGCCACCTGGTTTAACCGCTAATAATATATGTTAGCTGATTCTGGAAACTGTCCAGTAGTTTTAGCTAATGAGTTTGGACCATGTTCATATTATCTTCAAGGGAACGGAAATACCAACTACTTAATTGATGGAAGAGTTGAAAGCTAGAAGCTCTGATACAGAGAAGACGAGCCAGGTTACTTATTTTGTCTTGTAAAAAGTGTACTGGAGTTCAGTGATTTGGAGCTTATCTCTATATAAGAATGAGGAGATGGAGAAGGAATTAAGTAGTTGAAGCTCCCGAATTACATAGGGCTACAACAAGGTTGCGATATGATTATTTGTGCTATTCCGAGATATCATAAAACAAGTAGAAATATCATGAAAAATTAAACTTTCTTATGCTCTTAGCTGCTTTGACGAGCTTTAACAAGAAATATGTCTGATGAATATCTTCTGAAGTTCGAGGAGCAAAACTGTTTGCACTCCCAATCACGGTTATTTCCTTTAATTTTTATTACATAATTCAGACAGATCTTTTGTCCTGAGGAAACTTTTCAGACAATGTATATAATAGTGAAAGGTTAGAGAAAGGAGATGGTTGAAATCAGATGAAGAAAGGATAGTTATTAATGTTGTGGCCTGTGGGTTTAATTTTATTTGCACAAGTTGTCAGCATGGTCTGCGGGTTTAGAATTTTTTTTTTTATCCCTGTTTTATAAGGATCCATCATGCTGCATATGAAGGAAATATTATTCAGGGCTCTAGGTTTTGATAAGAGGAATCCTTTCTTCTATTTTACATCAACATTGGGTTAAAGAATTTTATTTTGATAATAGATGTGGCGAGTTCTGTTATTGTTAATTTATTCCACATGTTATTGTTAACTTATACACATGGTGATGAGATAGGGTTTGTCTGGTGGACCTTTAAGATCAAGGTCTGCAACATTAGTTTTTGGATAATGTAGAGATCTATTTGATTTGGATTAATATGACAAGTTAAAACCTGAGTGATTATTTTTCTCTTTTTGGTAACATCCTAGACTAAGAGCCGTAGTTAAAAGGAATACCAAGGTTACAGTAGTAATTTAAGACTAACAAATATTTTTTTCCTTTTCATTAGAATCTCGAGCTCTACTGATAAAGAATTTGAAGCTTTGTAGATTTTGATTTCTATATGTTAGCCAAAAGTTTGCGTTCTAACATAAAAACATTTCTATCTTTCCGATTAAACCTGCTCAACTGAGATTCCTTCTTGTGCAAGTGGTTTACAGGAAGGGCATCCCCTTAATCAAGATCCACAGTGATCTACAAGAAGCATAATGTTCCAATCAGTAATAAAAAATAAATGAGGACCTCTTCACCTTCTAGGAAGGAAAAAAGGAAGGGGGGGTGATGTTGGTGTTAGTTTGTGGATGTCCAAAAGTGGCTGTATCTATATTTTCCTAATTGAAGCAGAATTTTATGCTAAGAAATGTTTGTCCTTTATCTGTTCATTAGTTCAAGACCAGGCAGCAATTAATGTACTTTTAGCAAACAACAGTAAGGCACAAATGTCACATATCTAGCAACAGAAGGTACATATTCCCTTAGACATGATCGGTAACTCGGCCATCATTTATCTAGGGTAATCGTCACTTGAATTTTTAACTCTGAAAGAAGCCTTTTCTGTAACTTGGTGTCCCATTGAAGCAAGCTTAGAGGATTTGTTAGACACACACTGTTCGCGCTTTAGACCATGCAACACTTGTTCCTTTTTTGTCGAGCAAGTTTAAGTCTCATGCATAATTCTTTAAAATAAGTCTAGTGCATTATGCTTATGTAATATGTAATAAAGTCCATGAGCATCTTTAGGTGACATATATAGTTGTCATGCGTAGTAGTTTGTATGCCTTTCATAAAGATCTTCCTAAATTCGCTCTTCGATATCTTATCATCTTCTGGCTTGATATTAGGTGCTGCACAGTGTTTGGGAGAACTATATCGCTACTTTGGGAGAAAAATTACATCTGGTTTGCTTCAAACCACTGCGATCGTCTCAAAGTTGTTGAAATTTAATGAGGTAACCTAATTGTATATGTTTTTTCACCCCTGACTGATAAAGAAATAAACAATAAGAAGTTTAATTATCGTATATGATGTCACTTAACAGTAGATTTCCTGGAGATACCATTTGTCCGTCCAACAGAGTCGTGGTTTCCATGAAAAAGTCTTAACTTTGCATTTATGTTTTGATAATCATAATGGAACCAATATAATTTAGAAGTGTGGGTCCACCGGATACTTGAGCATTTAGCCTACTGGTCCTTCCTATACAATGCATACACTTTCATATATCGTCTCCTCAAGGTAAATTGTGGTACCATTGTTCTTTTGTATATTGCAGCAACATACATTTCCGACTCATTAGTTAGAGTTGATATAGGAAGAGAGGATGCTGGCGGTGTATAAGAACCCGTTCAATAGTGAAGTTTAATTGTAGAGAAGCAAAGTGAAACTGCAGAAAATAATGATTTGTCATACTTATTTTCAGTGAACTCCTTTTTCACATGGCCATTATATTTTTTTCTTACGGTTTTCAAGTAGTAGATAGTCTTTGCAATTTATCTTGGGTCAACTTGGAAACAGCCTCTCTGTTATCACAGGGGTAAAGCTGTGTACAATCCAACCCCTTTACCCCGCTTAGGTGAGAGCCTATTTAGAGGCATTGGTGCATGTTATTGTTTAGTTTTTGACCATTTTGTTTAGAAAGATTCCTTGTTACCGCCTTATTTCAACAGGATTACGTTAGGCAAGAAGCTCTACACATGCTTCAGAATGCTTTAGAAGGGTCTTCTGGTAGTGCTTCTTCTTCAGCCTATATGGATGCATATCGGACAGTTATGCGGATGGGTGTTGGAGATAAATCATTCATTGTCAGAATAGCTGCTGCGAGGTGTCTAAGGGCATTTGCAAATATTGGAGGACCTGGCTTAGGTGTTGGAGAGATTGAGAACTCTTCTGCTTATTGTGTCAAGGTACTAATCACCAATCTTTTGTTCTCTTTCCAAGCTAAAAAAGCTAACTTTTCCGTTCTATTTCATTGCTCGTGTTTAAATTCTACCTTTTCTGGTTTTTACTAGTTTGTTAGTTTGGCTCTTAAATCACCAGTTAAATTTTCCGCAGTCACTTGAAGATTCCATACAATCTGTTAGGGATTCATTTGCTGAAGCCCTAGGAGCATTGCTAGCTCTTGGTATGAACCAAGATGCACAGGTAGTATTTATGGCTCAATATCTGTTTTTAAGTTGTACTTCACAGTTGACACTCTCGTTTTTTTTTGTAGGCACAACCGAGGGGAAAAGGACAGTTCACACCGAAGAGATTGGAAGGGGGTTTGCAGAAATACCTAGCATCACCCTTTATGAAAGGTATTGTGAAACCATAGCGATGACATGCTCCATACTTAGGTGTTGATCTTGGATTTGAATGGCAACATGTGATTAAGGACTAAAAGGTTACAAACTTAGAAGACTTTCTAGTTTATTTTCTCGTTGAACAAACTCTATGGAAAAGATGAAGATAGTTGTAAATGCCTTCATGTGTCTTAAGGTGGAGAAGATACACATCCCCACTTTGATAGAATGTATAACTATTACAGTGGACTTCTTTATGATTGCATATATTATTTGTGTTCTGTTTTCTTGTCATGCTCTTTTTCTGGTATGATAATTCCATATATTATCTTTCATGTTCTGAATGCTGACCTAAAATCTTAATGGATGAACCAGTGTAAAGAAACTGACTGTGATTGTTGTTTTCTCAAACCATTTATCTTTCTTATTTTCAGCTAGTGGTCCACGCTTAAAGGAGTTGCGTGTTGGAATTACACTGTCTTGGGTCTCTTTTTTACAGGTACATCAAATATCCAGCACTGTAACAGTTTTTATTTAGTTCGAGTACAGGGAAGTAGAAAATTTGGTCAAATGCATGTGTAATGATGGAGCTTGCATTTTCCCTTTGGTTTTGATTTTTACACTCCAAACATTGATAACCACACTCCAATTTCTCATTTTTACCCCACTTTGCTCTATGAAAAGTTAATTTATCAAAAGTGGAGTGTGGTTATTTCTTGGTGGAGTGTAAAAATCAAAGCCCTTTTCCTTTTGAATTTCTATATATTGATGTTCTTATATGTTCACAAATTACTTGGAAGGAATGAATGACTCTTTGACAATCCTAATATTTGGATTTGAAGTTATTTGTTAGACAAGATAAGATCATATACAATAAACATGTACAGGGATTAGTTGTTTTTCTTCTCCTCAGTTTCTTTGACACTTCGGCACCCTTTCTTATCTCTTTGGTGATTTCTCATTGGGCGTAGTAGTCAAGTTCTCATAGCTCAAAGGTTAGTTTGGGCTATAGACATAGTGAAGACAATAGAGTTTCAATACTTTTAACCTGAAATCATAAACAGTGAAACAAAAAATTAAAACAAGAAGCAATTTTCAAAATCTAAGCCAGTTTCTCATCATTCTATTATCCATTAGTAAGCATTGATTTTTCATAGTAAAAAGTGGGTCTTTTCTACTTCAAAGTAAGGCATGTACATGCATTTTCCCATTATCACAAATTACATAACAAATGAATGCAGGCGTTGGTATGTCGTAGTCGAGGTTCGAATACCGTATAGGAAGGGGAGTTTTGGGTATTATTGTATCTTAGCTATAAAAAAAAAAGAGCTTTCTGACTCGTGCTTTCCCCATACTCCTCAATTTCAAATTAATTGGCGTTTGAGGGAGTGCATATCAAGGCTTTGACACAAAAATTATTTTTTTTATTCACTAATCCGAAAAATATAAAATTGATATCATTAATTTGGTTTCAAAAATATTTTCATAATATTATTTTTTTTGTAATTTTTCATAATGTACATAAAAAGTAATTGATGATTAAAGTTGTGTCTCGAAAAGTGAGAAAGTCAATTAATTTGAAATAGAGGTAGTAACATGTAATACTTGACTAAAGGGGCACACATTAATCACGCCCGTCTAGCTCTATTGACTACTATGCTTTTGGAAAGTATTTGAAGTGAATTGTAATTTTTATGAAATGTTGCAGTTGTTAGATATATAATTTATTCTAGAAACATCATTTATATCCAATACGCTCTTGTAGTTATTGTTTTACTTCCTAGAGTCCTTAGCTTTCAATGATTTTATGGTGTATAGATATTTTAAGGTTTCCTGCATTATTGTTTCAAGAGAGATAACTCATAGAAGAATGAACGAGTTGCCTGAATGATTCAAGCAAAAGCGTTTCCGGAATAGTAAAAAATTTCAGCTTTCTGTTAATACTAGTTATCTATCCATGAAATTAAGTATTCCACACTACAAACAAGCTGCTTGAAATTTTAATGAATGTTTCATTTGGTTTATGTCTTCTCTTTCCCTAAATGTTTAACTTACCATAAGATGTATCATTATGGCTGGTGCTCAGTACTGTAACCTTTTACTACCTCCATTTCAATTTAACTGGGAAGTTTGACTTAGCAATGAAAAATATTCAAATTTGACCATAAATTAATCTTATTTAAATATTTTTTTATGACTTAAAGCATGATAGTGTATTATCTTATTTTATTAATCTTTTAATATAAATAAAAATTTAAACGAATGAATTATAGCTTCAAAAGTACTAGGTTAAATTTTTCTTGAATAAAAGCCTCCCAGTTAAATGGGAGGGAGTATAATTGTAGAACACCGAAATGAAGAATTAATTTTTGGTGTTGTGCATCTTAATTGGGAAGGAGCTGTCAAACCTTTCTATTCATGTGACAACACTTTTTATACTATTTATCCTTATTACTTAATTCTTCCAATTTATTGTTCAAGCTAGTAATGTTTGGTGAATGCACTTTCTTATTTTGTAGACGGTTCGGCAGAAATATTTTCAGTCAGATAGCGATCTTCAAAATTTTGCTCCCCAAATTATAGACATGCTTCATGTTGATGTTTCGTGTGATGCCCAAGCACTGGTGTGTTCCCGATAACCTTATTTTGTTTAGTCCCTGTCATCAAATAACCATTTAAACTTTTATGAGGGTGTGCGGCCTAGCTTTTCTAGGAGCTTGTAAATAAGTTTGTGAAAGGCTTGGGGCCTTTTTTCCTTCTGGTCAAACAAGCTAGAAGGAGCTCCAAAAAAGATTGCGCAAACACCCTCTGTATGATTTCATGAATAAACTTTATGATACCATGTTTGGTTATTGTTATTTGAAGGCTTGCGTTCTTTATATTCTCCGAGTTGGTATAACAGATCAAATGAGTGAACCCACACAACGGGACTTCCTTGTGTTTCTGTGTAAGCAGGTTTGTCATAATATCTGCAATTAGTTATTTAGTAATAAATCCAAAATTACGCCATTCTGTTCTTTGCACTGGAGCTTGTTGACGGCCTCGTGGTTGTATATTTATGCAGCTTCAATCAGCAGAAGTGACTCCATTCATGCTTGTTGCTTCCATGCGTACGTTATCGCATGTTTTAAAAACACTGGGAGAGGTCAGTGTTTTTTTTTTCTATTGATAATATAATTTGGTATATGGTATCTGTTGGCAAGTTTGTATCCTTGCAAGTTTTATGTTAGCATCTAAATGAGGGTGAGGGATTGCCCTAGTGGTAAAATTCGATTGAGATACGGTGGGGGTTGACCTAGTGGTAAAGCTAGAGATAAACTTTGGGTGAGGCCTGAAGTTCTATTATTGTAAGCGTGTAATAAGGGGATGTTGTTTTCTTTCTGAAACAGAAAATAATTCTTTGAGTCTAATAGTTTTTTTTTCAATCACGAAGCCATGCTCCAATATTTGAATCTTTCTAGTTAATATTTTAAATTATATTTGATGTTTTTTGTAGGTTCCACTTGAATTCAAGGATCTTCTTGATAACACTGTTGTTGCTGCACTTTCCTACGATTCACCATTGGTAACTTATTTTGAAGACCCTACAAATTTCTTTCCTCAACTTGTTTGTGATAAGTTGTGAGCACATTTTGGATCTTAACCAACTTAGGACATGATTTTTTGCTATTCCATAAGAAACAACTGGAGACAATGCATGCATCGAGATGCAAATATGTATTGTTTTGATGTGGGATATGAGTTTAATTATATGCAATAAAATTGTCCGTTTTTCCACAGAAAGCCCTCAAATGGTTTTTGGGGGATGTTTGTCTATTTGGTGAAACACCAGGAGTCTTTCTAGAGGTTATTCTATCAGAAGTCAAAGTTTAAGAAATAAGAGCGATCTTAAATATTTACATCTAGTTAAATGAATTATTTATGACAGTAACTTGTTGTGCAAAACTTGTTAGCTTTCCCATTTCCATAAAAAAATCATGAAAAGTTACATGGCCAGATGGGACTATGCGATTCTCATGGCTTGAGTCATAGGTGTTCTCGTTTCATTACCTCATGATACTCCTGTTATTCATATCTCCATTTCGCCCAAATAGAAAAAAGTAGGGGATCGAATTGAAGAAACCATGAAAACATGAACTTTCAAATGCATTAATGGTAAGTTGAAGGTACTCTATAAGAACTTTGATAGGATATGCTTGTATGGACTCCTCCATTTTGTAGCAGTTGATGATTTAAATGCTAACGACCGAATGCTATTTCCAGATGTTCATAGATAGTTTTAAGAGCTTAATGTGATGGTACTACAGCTTGAGCATCTTTCTCAATTTCGCATATTAGTTACCTGAAGAAGTATTCAGCTGGTTAAGATTTACGTTATTCCACTTAAGAAATTCCTCGAGGAGAATTCAAAACCAAAGCAGAACAGTAGTTTAAGAAATCTGATGATCTTTTCTAGGCTTTGGAAATATGTTAACATATAATCTAATGATCTCTTCTAGGCTTCAATCTTATATTGTATCCACAAATTCTTTGATTGTTCTGATGATTTTATTTTCCATTTGTTATTCTAGCTTTTGCATGGATCATATTGTTTGGAAAACAACCAATAATATTTTGAGATATCATGTCAATAGGTTCGTATTGAAGCTGCCTTGACCTTACGTGCTCTAGCTGAAGTTGACCCTTCTTGTGTTGGTGGTTTGATCTCTTATGCCGTGACGATGCTCAACGCCGCAAGGGAAAATATATCTTTTGAGAAGGTATTGTCGTAATCATTTTTGGATCTATTGATATGATAGAAGATTTAAATCTTAGCATCTGGTGATTATCAAACTTTTATGATCATGTTTATCTCAGCGAAATCATTTATTTCAACTTCACTGCTATCAAATTCATCATAGCATTTGTGTTTTTTTATTTCATTTTATTATGTGAAACTATGATGAACCAAATGTTCACAACTTCACATGTAGCTTATGCACTCATTTTGCTCTATTGGTGACTGTTTTTGTTAAACAAATTCATTGTCTCGTTGTTTCCTGCTGCTGGTTAACCTGTTTAATTAACCAATTCTTAACTAGAGGTCCAGGGTTGTGTTCGTTTTCCATTATATCTTTTCTCTCTGCTTTATGTGAGTGTTTGACTTTGAACAGTTATTCTTTTTGATTTCTAGGGAGCTAATTTGAAATTGGAGCTTGATTCCCTTCATGGACAAGCTGCAATTTTGGCGGCACTGGTTTCAGTATCCCCTAAGCTGCCTCTCGGATATCCAGCAAGGTATATTTTAATTATTGCTTTAGTTTGCAACACGTAGATTTCTTGAAACTTTATGAGCCATTTTAATTATCTAATACTTCACAATAGATACGAGCCATTTTCATTTATTTTATTATATCCAAGAGCCAGAGAATGTGAAATCTATGTCTCCATGTCAATAATAAAAGGAAACAAATTCCCTGGATTTTAGAGGAAGACAAAAGTAATTATGGTTAATTAATACTCCATCTAGTTTATTTTAATTGACGTTTTCGTTTTTCCTTGTCAAACTTTGACCAACAATTACTTTATAGTTCTTATTCTAATAAATATAAAATTTATATTATTAGATTTGTCTTGAAATTTTTTTTTCATAAGTTCTTGAAAATTTTCATAATACAACTAAAAAATAATTGATAGTCAAAGATTGACACGAAAAAACATAAGCGATAATTAAAATGATTCGGAGTTAGTATTACGTTCAGATTTTTTGTCAAACAGTTTGCAGAGTTAGTATAAGAGACAGAGTTGTCTTCATCAGATCCCGGCCATCCCTAATTATGTTGAGGATGCTCAAGTTGGTTTGTAATTACAACTGAATCCTGATTATTGACTGAATTATTTTGTAATTCCTCTATGATTGCTAGATTGCCAAAATCAGTACTTGAGGTTTCTAAGAAAATGTTGATGGAATCAACTCGTAATCCTGCATCAGCTTCTGTTGAAAGGGAAGCTGGATGGGCGCTTTTATCATCCATGCTTGCATCCATGCCAAAGGAGGTACTTCAGTAGCTTTATGCTATCATTGAGTTGCTCTTTTGTTTTTACATAGATTTCAATGTGCTAATTTAAGTGATTGTAGGAGCTTGATGATCAAGTTTTTGATATTCTATCTTTGTGGACTTCTCTGTTCGGCGGAAATGATGCATTTCATTTCCATGAGGCTGACGACCATACACCTACGATAGGGTCAGTCATTAGCTACTCTCTGTACACGTATCACTAAGTGAATTGGATCCTCTCACTCAAGTGTATTTATGGTTTATAAATGAAAAATCATTTTAACGTGATAGCTTGTACCTCACAAGTTCAAGTTTCCTGGATCTGACTAAGTTAGCAGTAGAACAACAAGCTTTTGCTAAGATATATAAAATATTGACAAAATTGTGTAGTACTTTTCTTGTCTTGAATTAGGTATGAGAATAGTGCTACTAAAAAGACCTTTGATGTCTTATTGGTCCATGTCCAGAACATGGACCTTCATCTGGTTTGATGCTGCTCAATTATTTGGACATAATGGTTTTCATGAATGTTATGTTTTATGTTATAAGATACAAATCAATGTTCAGAGTGGGTCTAATAGTGATTTTAGCTCACATGGCTAATCCTAGTTCCCTACTTTTAGATGGCTGAGGGATACCCAATATGTCAACACTAGTTGCATACACACCATATCTGAATGTTAAACTGTTCTTATGAGTAACTTGTTTGGTCATGGCTTTTCCATGTAATTGTGAAACAAGTTCAGTTCACTATTATATAATTTTAACCTTTCAATTCTTGTTATGAGAAAAACATGTTTCCTTCTTTCTTGCCTGCTATAAAAGTGGGTGATAACTGGAGACTACAGAAAATCTGATGAATGTTTTATCCTCTTGCTCTTTCTGCTCATTCAACTTATGGATCCTGAGTGATATGACGCTATGGAAACGTCGTGCATTTTAACTAATATATATCTGGAGTTTTGAGTGTTGTGTAAGATATTAAAAATCCTACCATTATTGGCCATACCACAGTGTGTTAACATTTAGCATTGAATTGTTACTCCCTCCATCCCATAATCTTAGGGATATTTACTTTTGCATCAATTTTAAGAAAATTTCAAATTACACTCTTGTACTTTATTTTCTCTCCATTCAATCATGCAGAAATGGTCAAAACAAGAACTTAATTTGGGATTTCCATTTTTGGCAAAAAGTCCCTTAGAAATTTTGATGGAGGGATTATCATTTTTTGTGCAAACCATGATATCATATTGAGTGTTACATTAATAACTCTTTCTGATTGAATATCTCTCTTTTAGGCTTTTGATACATAAATTTCCCTTTGCAGTGTGTGGTCTTCTGCAGTTGATGCACTTACAGCATTCATAAAATGCTTTGTTTCTTCTGATGATTCGAACCACGTTCTCCTTCAACCAATATTGCTCTATTTAAGTCGGTATGGATGTCATCAGTTCTATGAATCCTACTAGCATTTCACTAATTTTTTCTTTTGGTGTTGTTTTTCTGTAGTTTGTTACTCTTTTTTTGTTTGTTCCATTGGTGGTTTGTATATAGGTATATCAAAATTTGACTTATGTTTGGTGATGCAGGGCACTGTCATATATTTCAGCATTCACTCTCAAGGAGCATACATCTATGAAAGCTGCAATGGATATTTTTACCATCAAGACTCTAAGAGCTTATCAGTCTTTGCCTGACCCAGCAGCATATAGAAATGATCACTCTCGTATTGTTCAGATATGCACAGCTCCATTCAGGTCATACTTCCCTGTGCATTACTTCTTATAGTGATGTATAGTGTTTCTCATATTAGTTTAGTTATTCTTTTCCCTTTCCTCTTTCTTTGTCAATTTGGGCTGGATTTCAGGGATTCTTCTAAATTTGAGGCAAGCTCGTGCTTGAGGATGCTGTTAGACAAGAGAGATGCATGGTTGGGTCCTTGGGTCCCTGGGAGGTATCTCTACCTGTTATCTCTTAGACTTGATTTTCTTCTAAATGGCATATTTTTATCTCCTTTTGCCATCTTTAGTCCACTTTCTGAGAATCATAAATCATGAAACTTGATCATTCACAGACATAACAGAGTCTGTTGTTGATTTCTGAAACCATATCATATTACTTGATCATTCACAGACATAACAGAGTCGGTGTGTTGATTTCTGAAACCATATCATATTATAGTTAATCAAATAGTGATTGTTCAGGGACTTGTTCGAAGACGAACTTCGCTCATTTCAAGGGGGGAAAGATGGTGTCTTGCCATGTGTATGGGATAATGACCCCCCTAGTTTCCCTCAGGTGAAAGAACTTTCATCTCCTTCATACCTATCACGACTGAGCTCCTTTATTAGCGGTTCTATGATATTCTTAGCTTTCCCCCATATTTCAGGACAAATTTTTTCCTAATCTAAATCACTAGATGCTACTTTTTTCTTTTCTGGACACATATTTAATTTCATTTTGAGGAGGGTTCTAGAGTCCTCTTTATTACTAGGCTATTAAATTTTATGTACATTATGCTTGAAGCCGGAGACTGTTGGAAAGATGTTGGTGAATCAAATGCTCCTCTGCTTTGGTATTATGTTTGCTTCTCAGGTATCTTTAAGTATATAATGGCTCTATTGATTTTATTTTTGTTGGTTTAGGTTTGATTAAATACTTTCGTACTCAATTTATAATATCTATCTCAGGATAGTGGTGGGATGTTATCACTTCTCAGCACGATTGAGCAGTGTCTTAAAGCTGGAAAAAAGAAAGCATGGCATGCTGCCAGTGTTACCAATATATGTGTTGGACTACTTGCTGGATTAAAGGTGTGTTGATCAACTTAGTTTTTTCGATGCTATCAACCCATTTTTTCCAAAATAGCTGCCTCCTTATTATTACATTTCAGGCTTTGCTCGCATTGCGGCCTGAGCCTCTTGGTATGGAGATATTAAATGCGACTCAGAGTATCTTTCAGGTTTGAGTCTATTTTGTAGTTAATAGTGTGTAGTTGTAGTTATCTAGTCATGGTTCCATATTTTTAACTTATTCTTTATATTCCTGTAGAGTATCTTAGCTGAAGGAGATATTTGTGCCTCCCAACGCAGAGCATCTTCAGAAGGTCTTGGCTTGTTGGCACGGCTTGGAAATGACATATTTACCGCTAGATTGGTTAGTCCTGAATCCTGATCTCTTTCTGGCATTGCATCTCACATGAAAAAGATAATGGTAAATTTGAGGGGCACTAAAATTCCGATCTCATGTTTTCAGTAGTATAGGAGAAATGTAATCCTTCTTCACACTTGAAGATCTTCCCTTTGAGCACCTTCTCCTTAGACAGCCGCAATGTAATTAAACTCATGCATTCACCAATTTACTTTACACGAAGGTCCATGTTTTTTCCACAGACATCATGCATTAGAGGGATTCATCTTATTCCTCGAAGATGGGAAATCAAAGCACATGAAGTGGAAGGCTTATAGTTTTATGTCCTTATATCAAATAAAAGTACTAGTTAAGTATCAGAAAGCCAGAAGTCTTGATGAGTGATGTCTAACATTATTTTGATAACATTAGGTCATAGTAGTGGAAATTCTTAGTCCAAAAAGTGTTACCCAGTTCTATCTCAATGTAAATTAGTAACTTAAGTTTCATTCTTGTCCACACTTCACATTTTCTAAACAAAGTTTGAAAACTTTGGCAAAGTTAGATTTTATTGTTACTCCCATTTATTTAGTTCTGTTTGTTTGTCCTCTTTACAAATGAACTAAATCTTGTGATGGGCAGACAAGATCACTCCTTGGTGATGTGAGCGGGACTGTAGATTCTAACTATACTGGATCCATTGCTCTTGCACTTGGTTGTATTCATTGTAGGTGAGCATACTTACAGTCAAATACTTTATTTTTCATCTTTGGGCTCATATGTACTGTAAGAATCGTTCTAGCTAACATGCATATCATTGTCTGTTAACCTGAACGGTTATACAAAATGAAATGAACATGGGGCAGTAGGTAACACAGAATATATATATTAGTCTGTATCATATGGTATGATTCAAACAAACTTTGAATGTCGTGAAAACGTTGAAACCTTATTAAAAAAATCATGGATAATGATGGGTGTTCCACTTTTTCTATAGTAACCTATGGTGTTACTAATCATCTTCTTCACCGTCTTGGAATTTTGTTTGATGCCAAGGGCTACAGTATGCGAACTGAGATCCTAATGGGATTACATCATCTGGGTGATGGCTTTCTACTGGCTTCCTCTTACTTTCTTCTTTTTTTGACCGACACTATTGAGTATGCATTTTTTTCCCCAGTTGCCTATTATTAGTTGTATTATTGTCATGGACCTTCACCTTTGGTTGATTAAGGCATGAATGAGTGTGATCCGACAAATTCAGTTGTAGTTCATTAATACTGTAGTGTAGTATCTCTATGCTCCACTCTCGCTAACACCACTTTTTTCTGGTAAAGTACAATGATACCCCTAATGGAGATGTCTTGTTATGAATGGGTGTGTGTGATTTACCACTAAAGGACCATAAGAGGTATTAATGCGATGTGCTACTTAAAGGGGAGTGATTATTAATGGGTGAACTTCAAAAATGACCACCCGTACTGTATTGGAATTATCAATTCTCAAGAAGAAATGCTCCTCTCAAGTGAAAGATATACAGTAATTGCGATCCTACAGTCTTTTATCATTGTTGTTTAATTTACAATGTGTTTTATATCCATTTGGGATACTTCTTTCTTGGAACCAACTCACAATTCCTAGTCGAAAAATGATAAAAATGACATGCTTTACTCTTATTAAGTTCTCATAATCTCATACTTAGCTATCTCTTTCAGCTCGAGTTATCTTGCCTGCTAATTTTTTTGATGAAGTCCTATATTTAGCTATTTCTTTGCCATGTAAATATAACATGCTTAATTTATTCTTCAGTGCAGGAGGAATGGCTTTGTCAAGTTTAGTGCCCACAACAGTGAATTTTCTATCATCTCATGCTAAAAGTCCGATGACAGGTTTACAGATTTGGTCTTTACATGGACTTCTATTGACCATTGAAGCTGCTGGGTTATCTTATGTGTCTCAAGTTCAGGTAATCTTTCTGAACTGTCTTAGATTGGATTCAGGGATTTTCAATGGTCAGGGGTGGTTCAAAATATTTTGTTTTTGGTTTCCAATCATAGCAAACATTAAGGCCTTAATTGACATATTAGTTGATTACCATGTCAATGCTAAGGATGTAAGGTACATTGAAAATACTATCCGTCGATATGTTTTTTCACCGAAAGTCACTCAACTTTGAGTTCATAGTTTAAAAGTTCAACCATCAAAAGTCAAAACCTGAATACATTTTTGGGAAGGACGGAATATTATGTTAAACTTCCTGGGCCTAATCCAACTCTGTGTTAAGATTTTGAACAATTTTCATAATTGATTCGAGTTTATTATCATACATCCTTTTTTGATGGAGTGGGTGTTTATACTTTATAGGAAATGTGAAGTTGGGTTACTTTTTTTTGTCACTGATTACATTTTTTTGCTCCACTGCAATCGTTTTGCCGAGATAACATTGTTCCACTGGTACCTCATTTGTTGTTCTTAATATTTGGCATTTTCTTCTTCGCTTGCAGGCTACACTTGTCCTAGCCATGGATATTCTTTTGTCCCAGGAGAATGGTTCAGTTGACCTGCAGCAAGGACTAGGCCGCCTAATTAATGCTGTTGTAGCCGTCCTTGGTCCTGAGCTTGCACCTGGGAGCATCTTCTTCTCCCGCTGCAAGGTTTCTTTTCGAATTCTTAATTAAAGCTACGTTAATTTGGTTGCTTAGGGATGCATTTTGTTTCTAGATTGCTTCATATTCTCATACTTGGGTTCCTTAATTATTTTTATTCCTCTTCTTAGTCTGTTGTTGCAGAAATTAGCTCTTGCCAAGAAACCGCCACCCTTCTTGAGTATGTTTAAAGCGCCACTGCTTTCTTTCATATTCATCATGACATTTTGATGGACCTCCTTCATTATGTATATGAAGCTATAAAAATAAAGCAGTCTTAGAATGTCTCAACTTTTTATAGGAGTGTTCGGTTCACACAGCAGCTGGTTCTTTTTGCACCACAAGCTGTTAGTGTGCATGAGCATGTGCAAAGCCTTCTTCCAACTCTATCCTCTAGACAGGTGAAGCCTCCTTTCCTTCTTTATTTCTTCAAAACTCCTTGAATTGTTAGGAACCTGTAACAGTGATCTATGTAATTTGTGACAGCCAAATCTACGGAACCTTGCTCTTTCAACTCTGCGGCATCTTATAGAGAAAGATCCAGTAAGTTGCACAATTTTTGTTCTTTTACCCCTTCAGGAACTTAATGTGAAGGAATCCGTGATGGATGCATGGCTGTTGATATCTCATGTTATTATCTCAAGGATCATTATTTCTCAATGTCTTTAGTGTTTTAGGTGCTCTTTGCCTTAAGTACATGTAAATATGATAATTTAAAGAACTTTTAGGTTTTAAGTCTTGTTACTTGCTTTTCTTTATCTTCTATTCACATTGGCAAGCAAAACATATCAATTGAAATCTGAGCAAACCATTGGAGTTTCTATCCTGATCTATTTTAAATGGTCAAAAATCAAGTTTTGTCCTCATATGATACCTAACTTCACTCAAAACTTATATGTTTGTTATCTTATTTACAGGGTTCCGTGATAGAAGAACAAATAGAAGAGAGCTTGTTCCATATGCTGGATGAAGAAACAGACAACGAGTGAGTTGAATTATTACTTGTTTTTACCTCGGTACTTAATCTGCAGCTGTTCGGCAATGTTTCCTTTTAAATGTTTGTTTCCTGTTGTCTAATGGTTGAAGTAGGCTGTTAGGCCTCATATTTCTCTTTAAGGCTACTGCCACAGCCCTAATTGGTTGGGCCACAGCTGATACAGTTCTTAAGTACAATGTACCTCTGTTGTTGAAGTCTTTGACAGTATCATTTCACTTTTGTTTGCGGATGAAAATATGTCAAGTTTCTATAAACATGTAAAACTTATCAAATAACAACTTGAAAAGCAAGATTGAATATATTGAACTCATTGTTAACAAAAGATGATAATGCCTCAAGCTCTAAAGCACAATGGGTCAACACTTCCTTTATCTATCGACTGGCTATATTTTGCATTCTCAGAAACAAAACAAATTTCTTTTAGCTCTCCACATTTCTGTAAAAAGCAGGAAAAATTAATGATAATGAAATTAAAAGAAAGCATGCACAAATGTGCATACATTCAATTGTGTATTCTGCAGAGCATCACAATATTGAAAGTTTTGAAGCTTTTATATGGTAAAGCTTAGCTCTTCTGTAATTTTTATTCTGCAGAATTGGCAATTTGGCACGAATGACCATCATGCGACTACTTTATGCATCATGTCCTTCACGCCCTTCTCATTGGCTGTCAATATGCCGGGACATGGTAATTTTTCCACTCTTTGCTTGTAGTAACATTTTGCTATCAGTACTCTCCCTCTCTCACCAGTTCCATATATATATATTTATTCATATATATGCATTCTTACCTATAGATCTACAATCAATTAAATTCCATGCATGACTAAGGAGTCTATGCAATTGAAGGTTCAGGTTTCTCATCAGGCATCATATCATTCTTTGTCCACAATGGAATTATTTTCTATACATAAAAGTTTTAGATTTGTATTTAGTAAGATGATGCATGATTTTTCTTTATGACCCATAAATTGATTTTACGGTTTCTTGCTGTTATAATAAATATATTGGTTCTCTATTTCATTGACCATTTATCAATGGATTATCTCTAGATTCTTGCTATGGCTTCTAAAAGGGAATTGAGCACTAACAGAAACTTGGAGAATGAGTCTTCTACTGATGTGGGTGGAGATGATGACGACAACATGGTTTCTCACTCCCAAGGGGCATCTGTTCAGGATCAGAATAATGATTTTTCTGGTGTAAACTCAATGAGAGTTAAACATCTCAGATATCGGACAAGAGTTTTTGCTGCCGAGTATGTATTTCTATCTAATATTCTTACCCTTACCTTTAGAGTCATAAGTCATAAGCATCCCTTCAACAAACTTACTTTACGTATCTTACTATTCCCTATCGTGTCATTCTTGTGAAATTACAACCATTGATGATCAATGGGAGTTAGCTTGGACTTACTAATTTTCTCACATGATAAAAAACTCCAGCTCGTTCATTACTTAAAACACAATTACATTACGTATGAGGACGGACAAGCTAAAATGGAGTGGTAAAGAACATAGGGTCCAGGACTCCAGGGTGATCACAAATGAAATCACAATGATATCTAATAGTTCCCTTCAGAAAGGGTGAAAATTTGCTAATGTTCGATAAACATTTGAAAATTTGAACTTATGGGGCCCTTAAAAGACTAAATGTGATCTGTTTTCAATAAGTGATTGCTATGTGACGTGTGCCCTCATTGTACGAGGTTACATGTTGCATGCTGAGTTGGAACTCACTGGTTGAATGACGTTAGTAAGAGAATGGAAAAAATAGTTATACTAACACATTAATAGATATTGTCCAATGAATTCTTGGTTTATAGACCAAAACTCAATGACTTTCTCTGTGTGTGCTCTTTAATATACTGATAGCCTAATTTTGAATTTTATTAAACATGAGGCTCAAACTACTATGTTTTCATTTCTGTGCAATGGTTTCCACAGTCTGCATATTAACCATGTATGTGTATTTTTAGGTGCTTAAGTCATGTCCCAGAAGCTGTTGGAAGTGATCTTGGTCATTTCAATCTCTCAATTGCAAAGGAATTTCCAACTAGTAAATTTGGTTCTGAAGACTGGCTTGTTCTTAAATTGCAAGATCTTATCTCCCTTGCTTACCAGGTGCTTAATACTTGAGCACTACAATAATATCTATTTATTCTGAACTGATATCGTTACTTTAACATACTGAATTCTTAAAACTCCTTACCTTATAGATAAGCACAATTCAGTTTGAGAACATGCGACCTATTGGTGTAGCCCTGCTTAGTACAATCGTGGACAAGGTATTTTCTTATGTTTTGAGGCCTTCCAAATTTGAATTTCTCTGTGTTCAAACACTGTTGTTCTTGTTCATGAGTTTTCTTTAGTTGCTGTTGTTCGATTATGTTAGTCCCCAGCAGGGGTGGACCTAGAGTATTGCTTAGGTATTCACATGAGTACCCTACATAAAAACAAATAGCTCAAATGGTTAAGTCTTTGCCAAAGAATACCCTACATAAAAACAAATAGGTCAAATGGTTAAGTCTTTGCCGAACTTATAGAAGGTCCCTAGATCAAACCTTGCCCAAACATTTACTTTTTTGCATTTGTTTACTTCTATTCTCTCCTAAATGAATACCCATATTCAATTTTTATATTTTGAATGATGAAATAAATACCTCATGTTGAAATCTTGCGTCCATCCCTGCTCCCAAGCTTTCAAAATCTGATGTATGATTTAGTGTGTAGTACATGATGGCTATAAAGAGATATGTAATTATCATTATATTTTGCAACTTGAAGACAAACTTGCAAAGGGGTGGGTTGGATATAGATTTTAATATTGATTGAGAAGTAGCATGACCAGACCTCTTGCTATTCTTTCCGTGATTATTTGCTAGTGTTATTCATGTACGGTTTTCCAACTGCAGTTTGGGATGATACCTGACCCTGAGCTTCCTGGACATATCCTGCTGGAACAAAATCAGGTTTGCAGATGAAATTTTGTTCAATTCCATAACCTAACCTCTAATTTTATCCATACTTCTTGCTCAAGCCATTGCTAGTAAAGTTTAATTGTGTACAATATGTAAATATGCATTAGGAGAGGTTTCCCCTTCAATGCTCTACTTAAGATTAATTCAACGGATCTAGAAAAATGAATTTCGGTTATTTTTCTGTCAGATGCATTGCATCTGCACATTTGAGATATCCTGAAAATTTTAGCACTCCACTTTCGATATAGCACTTCATCTCTCTTTTTCTGTTGTCTCTATTTTTCATTCAATAGCTTGAGTGTCATTATTAAAACTGGACTGCTAAATGTGTTACCCTTTGTATTATTAATTCATTCTCTAAAAATAGGTTGCACCTTCTTTAGGTTGAAAACCACAAATAAATTTTTTCCCTATACATGATTCAGGCCCAGCTAGTGTCAGCAGTTCGGACTGCATTGGATTCATTGTCTGGTCCTACTCTACTGGAAGCAGGGTTGCAGCTGGCTACAAAGGTCGTGATATTAAGGGAAAAAGTATTATAATTAATCTTTGAGAGATAATCCATTCTAACAGTGGCTTCATGTAATATATCAGATCTTGACAAGCGGAGTTATTAGTCAAGACCAAAATGCTGTTAAACGTATATTTTCATTAATTTCACGTCCACTTGATGACTTCAATGACCTGTACTATCCATCGTTTGCTGAGTGGGTCTCCTGCAAGGTTATTAATTTTTATTTTATTTTTGGCTTTTTGTCTGTTCCTTTCATGACTCTTGGAATTATTATATGGCTACACTCAACATAGGGGTTTGTTGCCTTCAAGAAATTCTTACTCATCGTTTTCTTCTTTTCTTCCTCTTGTGATAGATCAAGGTCAGACTCCTGACTGCCCATGCTTCTCTGAAATGCTACACATACACTTCCTTTAAGGATCAGCAAGGAGATATTCCTAAAGAGTATCAAGCTCTATTGCCATTATTCTCAAATAGCTCTAGAATTTTAGGTCCATATTGGCTCTCACTGCTGAAGGACTACAGTTACATCTGCTTTAATCCATATCAGAAAAATGTGAGCCCCTGTTTCTCTCTGCTTAATTGTTTCTGCATTGATCTGGGAAGGAATTTGAGAAACAATTACCACTGTGACTGCTAATAACTTTTCATGTCTTTTGTTTGATACATATAGTGGAAACCGTTTCTTGATGGGGTTCAATCACATAGGGTTTCAGCAATATTGAGGCCCTGTTTGGAAGAAGCATGGCCATTGATCCTACAAGCCTTAAGTCTGGATGCATTTCCTATCAATTTTGATGCAAATGGGTCTTTGCCAGCTGAACACAAAACTGAGAGAACCTTCACTTCCGGATACAGCATGGTGGAGCTAAAAGAGGAAGACTTTCAATTCCTTTATGGGTTTTCTCTGCTTGCTCTATTTCAGGGGCAAGGTGCAACTCCAGGGGCAGACTTATTTTTGGACGGTCGTATCACATGGAAGTTCAATAGTAACCTCCCTGTGGAGGATGGAACTTCCTTATCACCCTTGAAGCCATATGGAATCATTCTACCTGTATTCCAGTCTCTTTTGACCAAGAGATTCTTCGGAAGAAGCTTTGTCAGTTTAGATCTTTGTAAAGAACTGCTGCAGGTATTTGCTTGATTAATTATATTATCTTCTAGCATATGCATGTATTTGTTATGTTTCAAATCGAGTAATTTTTTACTTCGACTGATATTACTCATGCCTAACCTGTGCATTAGAATACTGTCAAGACACACGTGCGATCATTAATAACCTGTCCAGATGCACCCTACTTTCTTAGGACCCTCCTGGTTTAATTTTAAAGTACGTCAATCTGTTTACTATTATAGTAGCATTATCATCAGCTAAGAAGGAAAAAAAAAGTTAGTATTTAGGGAGTGATGTGGAATCCTGAAGAGGAAAGCTTTGGATCATAAGATTAGAATTTAATCTTGAAGGTAAAACAATCTGGAGGAAATGGTTCGAAGGTTCTCTCCCTTATATCATAGTTGGGTGAATCATTTTATCTGTTTGTTTCTTTCTTTCTTTCATAGAGCCTGCCTGATAGCTGTTCTGGTTATTAAGGGATTGGGTGAATCATTTTCTCTGTTTGTTTCTTTCTTTCTTTCATAGAGCCTGCCTGATAGCTGTTCTGGTTATTAGGGGAGCATTCCTTATTATAAATTACAGATGTGGGTAGATGGAATACCTGTCCTTTCAAGCAATCATTAAGAAAGAAACCAAGGCATCATTTCCTACACCTGTTGTTTATCCTTCCCCAAATCAATTCCATAAGCTGTCCAGAAATCAAAACTCAATTCATTTCATCTTCAAATAGTTCGCAGAACAATGATAGATATGCGCAGCATAAACAATTAGTATATTTCATTGCAAAACATGCGATTCTTGTCTGCGGGGAGGTCACAATTAGCTGTTACTCATTGCTAGGTCTTCACTAGTGGGGTTTTAAATTGTTCAGGGTTATGTATGAATGGTTTGGGATGGCATATTACTATACTAATGTAGTTATATAGGCCTCTATCTATCCAATGGCACTGGAAAGAAATCAGTAGTTACTGCTGTCAATAGTGTTTACTTAGTTGTTTACATGAGAGGTGTCCTCCTGTTATGTGCTTGTGATGGAGAAACTTAGGAGACGGGACTGATGGTAGAAAAATGAGAAGGATGCCCTGGTTGCTGGTGGAAGGGACGTTTTCTTTAATTTGTCTCCCGAATTGGTGTACCAAGTTTCATTAAGTAGATACCCTTTTGCCTTGCCACATTAGAAGCAAACACTTTTCACCTTCCTACTCCAGGCCTATAAGCATGCCAAGTCTCTTGCTATTTACTTGGAAAATGTGTATCAGTAGGGTTTGTCTATCATGTTTATTGGTACCAGATCTTGCAACATCCTTACTGGAGACATGCCATTCCTTTTTTGTTTAGAAAGTTACAGAATGGTCCCGAATAATGACTTACAGTTTAGTCCCCAATAATGTAAACGTTCCATTTTGGTCCCCATAAATTTCAAAATGTTGTGGAAATTGTCCCTGGTTTGACCATAAATGATTCGGGACCGAAGTGCGGACCGTTTCCACCATTTTTTGTGTATTTATAGGGATCAAAAGGAAACTCTCCATATTTGAGTACTAAATCATATTGTCTTACCATTATAGGGGACCCTCCTGCAACTTCCTCTTTTTCTCGGTTTAGTATTCTAGATTCTGATGACAACATATCCTGTTAGGATACGAAGGCAGTGTCTCTCTGTTACCTCATGTTCTATACATTGCCTGGTCATCAATTAATCAATTTGCATAAATTCAGGTAATCACTTATACAATTTTCTCTGAAGACACATGGGATAACCTGGCTGTCTACGTCTTATCACAGGTAATTTAATACGGAGTACTTGATTATTAACAAGATAATCCACTGAATTTTAGTGATCATGCACTCATATATAATTGACGACGAGAGATGCTTTGTAAGGATTCTGAATTGTTTCTGAATAACAGATTGTGCAAAATTGCCCCAAAGAGTTTCTGGAAACAGAAAACTTCTTCGTTCTTGCTTCAGAGCTCTGTTTCGCTTTTCTGTTCAAATTCCACCTGAGGTATAATTTTTTTAAATATGCTGGTCCATCAAAATTCTTTAATTAAATATGAAGTGATTTTCCCCCCGTTATGTTCCACTCCAGGAAGGATGTAGTTCCTCATTGCCATTCAAAATGGGAGATTGTATCTTCTGTCTCACTTACTACAGCTACTACACTTTTGCAACGGTGTGAATTTAAGGTAATGCATCCTTCAATGCTATGTAAAATTGGGAAAGGTTCTAAGGTTGTTAATTGCTTCAGTTCATTACTTGTGCTTATGAAGATGTTATAATCAGTTAGTCCTAAACTCTTTAGAGTTCATCTTCTGATTGATGATAATCATTATATGCTCATCTCAGATGCAGTTAAAGTCAATGTTGGGTTTTCTGTTGGTTGGTTACAAATGTGTTGGAGGGTCGCCTAGCGAGACGTGCCTTTCAAGAGCGAATGAATTTGTCCAGTCTATCACCTCTGTCTTAAAAGGATTTATCAAGGGTAAGCATCTGGATAATCACCTCTAGCTATTTGTTTTCATCTGCATATGACTATTTTTAGATAATTGCGTGAAATTGTTATATCTTTATTACACAAACTCTTAAAGATTTTTCTCTTGATTCTTTTTTTTAACCCTTAGTGCATTCGCAATTACTCTCTGCACACAATTTGGTCATATCCATCTGTATAGAATGTTCTGCATTTATATCTCAATAAGGGGAATGTTTCTCAGGGGAGAGTAAGGTGGTGATACCATTGCTTTGAGTGTGTTTTATGATTACTTAAATTTTTTAATTCATCTTTACGGAATGAAAATGCATATGTTCTGTCACTAATATGTTTTTGATGTTGCAGATAACTTTTCATTTGAGGATGATGTAATGTTCCACTTGACAACAATATGCAGTGCAAGTCTTAATGCAGTTACGTCCATTACTAAGCACTGCATTAGGAGTATCCATGATCTTGAAAATAGGAAATCCATCTCAGGCAAACTGCTTCAGATGAAGCTCGCTTTCTCTTTTGAACAGTGTTATTCAATTGCCAAGTTCACTTTCGACCTTGAAAAGCGCGTTGAGAATGACCAAAGGAGTTCCATCGTACTTTCAGTTTTACACCAGGCTATACAGTGTGCTAGGGTTGTACTTACTGATGATGATACACAGGTATGAACTTCTCTAGTGGTTGCTCAATTTTCGTTGCTTACCATTGATGGAAATATTGGTTTGGATGTACAGGTTCAAACTGTTGGTTTGCAAGTGTTGAAAGGCATGCTGCAAAGAGGGATGGGGGCGGATGTTAACAACTTTCTACTATTTTTCTCCGGAGAGCTCATTCCAGATATTTCGTTAGTGATGCAGAAATCCTTGCAAACAATATTATTTCCGAGGCTCATTCACTCCTCCAATTTGGTTTTTGTCGTCCTGATGGAATACTTATGTTCTTGATGACAAACAATCATAAACAGGGAAGCAGTTACTATAACTGGAGAATGCTTGAGAATTTTGATGCTTTTGCAGACGTTGCCAAAAGAAAACGAGTGTAAAAAAGGTCTTATAAGTCTGATTGTAGAAGTTGTCATGATGATCATTTCAACCTTGGTCGATCATACATCCGAGGTAAAGC
Source organism: Lithospermum erythrorhizon (assembly GCA_019722365.1). NCBI lineage: Eukaryota > Viridiplantae > Streptophyta > Magnoliopsida > Boraginales > Boraginaceae > Lithospermum > Lithospermum erythrorhizon. Next base: position 187,583 of record JADFUC010001492.1, read on the forward strand.
CAGTTCATCCATGTATATGAGATTTCGAATTTTATTAATAAATAAATATTATTAATGGTAACTGCAGGAAGCTAATGAGTTAAGAAGCACTGCCATCAAGATTGTTTCACAACTTGCTCAAATTCCTTCCACAGCACCAAACTTCAAGGCTGTGCTTGTTACCATGCCTATCACTCAGCGACAGAAACTTCAGGTGTTTATACCTTAATATTTCTGCATATCTTGTTTTGTTTATTGGTCTGTTATTTTTACAACCACCCTGCTAAACAAAGTGTTCACATTCATATTTCTCGTTGCCATTAATGCATTAATGTAGAATGCTCTTTATTTCTCTACTTTCAGGATATAATTCGTGCTTCAGTGACGCAAGAACAAAGTTCAGCAAAACTGAAACCTGGTGCACTGCCCTTACCGATAAAGTTACCAGCTCAAACAGAAAATAAGGAAAAGGCCCCTCCTCCAGAACCTGTAAAAGAAATCAGTGATAATAGCGAAGAAGAGGAAGACGATGATTGGGATAATTTTCAGTCTTTTCCTGCTTCTACAAATGAACCTGGCCCAGCTTCTGATATCCCTGATAATATTGTTGAAAGCTCTTACGGCATTGTTACTGATAATGTCAACAATGAAAGCTCTAGTTCTCTGCAAATGACTGAAAACACGTCCGATGAGAGAAAATATTGTGATGTGGAGACTTCAAACGATCCAGATAGCAGTGATCATGTAAAGGAGCCCCATGATCTCAGTACAGATGTAATGGATGATGCATACTTAACTTCTCAGCCAATCACTGTGGCAGATGAAAACATTTCCACAGATCGGAAGTCTACTGATGTGGGGACTGCTGACGACCCAGATAGCAGTACTCAAATACGAGATCACCATAATTTCAGTGCAGATGTATTTGATAACGAATACTCAAGTTCTCAGTCAATCACCGTGGTAGATGAAATCACTTCCAAGGATTGGAAGTCTTCTGATGTGGTTACTGCTGATGAGCCTTATAGCAGTAATGAAAAACAAGAAAGCCATGATTTTAATACAGATGTATTCGATAACAAATCTTCAAGTTCTCAGCCAATCACCGTGGTAGACGAAATCGCTTCCAAGGATTGGAAGTCTTCTGATGTGGGGACTGCTGATGACCCAGATAGCAGTAATCAAATGCAAGAATGCCATGATTTCAATACAGATGTACATCATAATGAATATTCAAGTTCTGAGCCAATCACCGAGGCAGACGAAAACACTTCAGTGGACCGGAAGTCTTCAAATGTGGGGACTGCTGATGATAGTTCTCAGCCATTCACTGTGGCAGATGAAAACTCATTCAAGAATATGAAGTCTTCTGATGTGGGGATTTCTGATGACCACCCAGATAACAATGATCAAATACAAGAAGGCTATGATATCAATACAGAGATATCTAATGAACTGAGTGAAGTAGTGGCATATGATGACCATGATCAAAGTGTTGAAGCTCATCATAAAGAACAAGTAGAAGCTGAAAATAGTGAAAGCATGACTGAAAATCGTGAGAACTCTAAGACCGTTGCAGATGAAAACGTGCATCATTCTTTGTCGCCAGATATTGATAATACTGAGTCTTTTACTCATCAGACTGATGAGTGCCGTGACAGAGATCCATCTGATGATAAAGAGACGCATGAAGATAATGTTGAAATTCCTGGGATCCATGACGATTCAATTGACAATGGGGTAAAGCCACAGGACACAGTAATCCCAGACAACATCGATAACAAGACCTCGTCTCAATCTATTAAGGACGCGGAAGATAGTCTAATTTGATATCTGGCACAAATTTTGTAGCAGTTCAACCGGCTCGAATTTAAACTATTATGAACTGAGGAAATAGCTTAGGAATGTTTGTACTTCCACCAAAAAATCTTCGAATGTTGTACACTTGTACCATGGAAAACTGTTAACTATGAACCAAGTATGATTGTGAGCAATGAAACGTATACTCCGTATTTGTTAGCATGGGGTCAATTGATTGTGAGCACCGGTTGTCCATATATATATATACCGGTAATAAGGGACGTGCATTACATGTAGTGGTTTTGTTACACGTGATTTATTTGTTATAATTATAAGAGGTAATAAAAAATTGTTATGAATAAACGTTTTATCTAATACGGAGTATGTAATTTTTTATGAATTTTAAAGAGTATTATTTTCTTAAAACTATGAAATTATCAAAACTAAAAGTTTCTCCGACCTATACACTTTATTATGAGGACATGCCATGCTATCTTTTATTGGGTGTATCCATGGTCTTGATGTCTTTGAAGCTGAGGAATTTAAAGTAATGAGGTTGATGTCTTTGAAGCTGAGGAATTTAAAGTAAAGAGGTAAATTGTCATGTTCAAATAATCAATACTTCTCCTTCTTTTTGTTGAAAATTGTGATCTTTAACATGATCATCCTCATCATGATCAATTGCCTTATCTTTGGTTCTTGTTATTTTCCTTTTTGTTTATTTGCTGGTTGATCATATTTTTTCTTAATGTATCATTCTCTTCTGTTTTCATAATTTGTTTTGTCTTTTATCTCGAGAAATTTCCACAACTACATGCTTTAACTTGTTTGCTAGTGTTTCATTTTTCCAATCATGTCTGCTGTTACTATCATTATTTTTTAGCTACTCTACTTCTTTGACTATGGGAGAGAGCATTGATGCTTATGCTTAATACAAAGGGTTAATAGGGTTTTTTAGAATGTGTCCTAAAGGTACATGTAACATGTTAATAGTAAAAATGCACATTATAAGCAAACACATGATCCTATAATTTAGACAATTTAACACTCATTTAGTTATAGAAAGAGAAGCTCTACTTTAGTTTCGAAAATACTACTACTACAAGTCTACAACATTAAAGTCTCCTACGAAATTGTTTCCATGAAAAATCAACCACAATAGATTTGTATAATTATTTATAAACTTAAAATGCATAATTCTATTCCGTATCTCATAAGAAAAACATTTTCAGTGATTCATGTTTCTAAATAATTCCAGATCTCATGATTGCCAGAATTAGTTATTAATCGTAGTCCAAATTGATTTCCATTTAAATTGGTACACGAACAAAGCAAATAGATAGAAGACTTTGGAGAAATTTGAATTTCATAACATTCAGGAACATGAAATGTAAAAAATCCATATTAATAAGAATGTTGAGAGTATATAATGCAAGGTTAGTTCTGTTCAAAAATGATTTAGATAATTTATTGGGAACAACCTACCATAATTATAGGATTTAATATTGGTTTGTCTTAAAATTATGTGGCTTATCATGTGTCCTTAGGGCACATATTAGAAAAATTCTAACACAAATAGAACATATAACTAAAGGGAAAATGTAAAATAATCCACATAACTTTCTAATTTAGATATGTTGACTTTTTTAGACTTTGACTTCAAATATTTTTTTAATATGTTATACAATATTTTGAAAAAAATGTATCAGAAGATAGTATTTTGACCCTAATTTTCTACTCCCTCCAATTCAATTTAATTAACGTTTTTATTTTTTCGTATAAAGCTTTAACCATCAATTACTTTTTCTTTCCTCGACTTGATAGATATTAAATTTTGAATTTCTCTTTTAAAATATTTTCATAATACTTTAAAATATTGTTTTCTGGGTTAAATTTCTATTTTAATATTTTAAAATATTTCTCTTTTAATTTCTCATAATATATAACTAAAGAGTAATAATTGATGGTCAAAGATTGACACAGAATGATGAAACCAACTATTAAAATAAACTGTAGGTAATATTAATATTACTCCCTCCGTTTTCTTTATTTGTTGTTCTAGCCATTTTCACATATATTAAGAAAAATAAAAAGTAGTTAAAAGTACATTGAAAATATAATATTTGATGATCGAATTTTAAATTTTTAAACTCAAATATTTTTGCATAAGTATAATATTTGAATAAAAATATGCAAATAGCTAGTATTTTTAACCTTATTTATTCTTAACATAATTATTCTGATTCAAGTAGACATAATGTGTTTAGTATTTTTGAAGCCTTTTAGTTAAATAATATTTTTGAAGTATTTTAGTTAAACTAAATTTATCAAAATACCCTTTATTAATTGTCAAATTCAATTACTTAAGTAGTAATATTTTAGGCGGATCAAAAAAGGAAGAAACATAAAAGTAAACTCGTACTTTTATATATGTATAGATAGATAGATAGATAGATAGATAGATAGATGGATAGATAGATATAGATATAGATACATATGTTCGGTTCGAACCATTTGGAACAGAACTCGAACTTCTTTATTAATTCCAACCGAACACGATTCGAAGGGTCGGTTTGGTTCGTAAATGTATTGTACCACTCAAATTTACACTCAAACTGTATTGGACCACTCGAACTAGAACTTAACTCAAAACGTTGAATGAGAAAGCACCGAACTAAACTGGAACCTCAAATTTTTATTTATCTATCAAACATAATTTTTGAGGTCCGAATTGAATTGAAACTTTTTCAAACCGAAATCAAACTTTAAGTGGATTGGATAGCATTCGACTTCCTCAAGCAAACAAGCCGAGTACTAGCCTCCATATAATTCCCCAAACCATATTCCTCAAAGGTGTTTGAGTATCATTTTCTTGAGCAGTGTTGCAAGATGATACCATTAAACATACAAACCCATTCACTTTCACTTGATAAAAATCCAATCTTTACAAACCCAATTCACTCTTCTATAAACCCTTTCAAGAATTCCGTTAAAATACCAACTTCCATTTTAGCTTCATCTTCCTCTGCCTCGACAGTTTTTCAGCAAAAAATCTCTCAAGATGATGCTTCATCTTCACCTCAGAAAAAGGTAAAAATGCTTATTTTAATCAAACCCTTTTCAATTACTACTCCTTTTGTCCCAAAAAGATTGTCCATTTTTGAATATATCAAATGCTAGTAATCTGATTTACTATTATTATGCTAAGTTTGGTTCAGGTCAAACTTATGTGTCAGTTAAACAAAACAGAGTTTGTTAATAATCGAACCCTTTTCAATTCTTACTCCTTGCATCAGAAAAAGATTGTCAAGTTTTTATTTTTAATTTTTTAACTTAAATGTTTTTGAATATGTTGTATGATATTTAGTCAAACTTATGTCCTAAGCTAAGTGTAAAACTTAGTACTAACCCTCTGAAATTGAAGGTATAATTGTTTTTTTCCTTCATAAAAATGGAGAATAATAACACTTGTGAATGATTTAATTTATTGTATCTGGGATTTGTTTATTTCAATTATAAAAACAAGAAAAAGAAGCTTTGTGTGGTGGTGAAGCCAATGGAGAAGCCAAGACTGGTGTTGAAGTTCATTTGGATGGAGAAGAATATTGGGATTGCATTGGACCAAGTGATACCAGGGCAAGGTACAATACCTTTAAGCCCGTATTATTTTTGGCCACGAAAAGATGCTTGGGAAGAGCTGAAAGTTATGTTAGAGAGCAAGCCTTGGATCTCTCATGGGAAAATGGTTAATCTTCTAAATCAAGCTACCGAGATCATCAACTTGTGGCAGGAGGGTGGTGGTGATATAGTGTAAGGCTTTTCTTATAAAATGTATCCTTAATCGAATCAGCTTTCGTATTTTTATTAATAGTTGAAGTTATGTCTCGTCCTAAGGTAGTTTATATCGTTTTAAGGTGTCTCTTGTCAATGTTTATAATCAGTTAATGTCCTACTGATTATAAACTTAGTGTAATATGTCGACTGGAAGCTTTTGCTAGTTTAATGTGTTTGATTGATGCAAATTTTGGATTAAGGAACTTTGTATTGCTCGAAAACAATGGCTTGTCTATAGTTTGTTGTACTAACTCTAGAAGAAACATTGTGTTCTCACCTTGATTTCAGTTCAGTGTAGTGAACGATGTGGAATTAGTGTGCCATCATGAGGACCTTAATCACAGTTATAATTTGATTTTCTCTTTGGTTGCAAGATGCTTGATATCGACTTGTTACTAAGATGTCCTCAGTTAGATAATTTTAGTATGATGCTCTATCATTTGTTATCATTTACATTCTCTTGTAGTTTTTATCTCAACGAGCCATATATTTTTATCAATCTTGAAATTGTTTCATTTGCTCTGAATTGATGGAGTTTAATTTTGCCTGGTGACGGAACTGAGGTCGTTGCCCGAGCCTCCTCTGTCTCATCTTTCTCTAGACAGTTGCATCCTCGATTCCTCATCTAACTCATTCCTATGGTATGTATATGGGAATGCGAAAAGTATCACTATTCAACCATGATGAAAAATAGTTCCATGTCAGATATCATATAATAGATGAAATTCTAGAATTGGATTGAGTAAATTTTTATTTATAGCAAGTTCAAATTTCAGCTTTTACATGATGATCATGAATTGACCCAAGTACCATAAAATATAGTCCTATCGACTTTTATTCATTCAAAAAATTGTGAGTGTGAATTTTAATTAATTGAAAAAGCAAGCCACATTTTGCAGTTTTATTTCAAGGCAGCTAGAAACTGTATCATAGCAGTAGAGCTTAGTTCATGCAACAATATACTGAGGAACTCCCCAAGGTTTTGCAGCGGCTGATGATATAGTTTGATGTGTAACAGATGATCCGTTCTCCATAGAAGAAGGGTAGCAATTTATAGGATTGCGAGAACTCGTATATATCTTGCTAAAATGAAGATGTCACATATTGATAATTTCCATCAAGTCGACTTCCTTCTTGCATACTTGTTGCATCAATGGAGGGGGGAGATTTTTATATGACATATCATCATGGGCAAAACAATGTTCATCCCCATCCTCATCTTCTGGAATATATGGCAAATCATCCATCATAAGAGAATCAATCCCTTTCTCTTCAAACATGCTGTTGTCCAGAGGAAATTCAATATCAGGAATTTCACCAAAGTCAAAATCAGGGACCAACCTATCATCATTGTTGATGTTGGGGAGGCATAATTCCAAGAGTCCTTGTGTCCGCGGAGGTGGTGCTGGTGGTGCATCAAGGGTAGTTGCAATAATCGCTACATCACCGCCTCTTGTGGTGTTTCTCTTGTTTCCTCCGGTGGTTTTATTGTCTAAGTTGAGGCTCTTGATGTAGTATTGCAATAGTAAACTAGATTGTGGGGTTCTCTTGGTGCGACATTTTCTCTTGGCGAATTGCTTTCTCTTGGTGGCATTCCAGTGGTTTTTTATGGAGTTTTCAGTTCTTGTAGGCAATTTTTTAGCAATCTCTGCCCATTTATTTCCTACTTTTTTATGAGCGTCAATCAATATCATGTCCTCTTCATCAGTCCACCCATCTTTCTACAATGAAAAAATAAGCAAAAAGAGTGAGTTGATACTTCTTAGTTAAAATTATTAGTTTCATATAATTTGTGTCAATATCAGTTATTTGTTAAGTTTAGTCAACATTTTACTTGATCCTACGAATAAAGTTTAATTAGTCAAAAAAACAAATTTATTGAGTCAATCAGTTACTCCGTATTTTTTAAGTTTGGGTAATTGGATTACAATTTGTGTTTTGATCATTTTTAAGGTATTAAGTTGACTTCTGTTATTTTACCTATTAACCCTTCACTAGATAAGACTGATATAAGAAATTGATTAGTACAACTATTGTTATCTACTTATCTAAAAATAAAAATGCTTCTATTTGATCTATTAGTAACAAAATTTAAATGGTGTATGTAGTGGTGATCATTCTGATTAAGTTGTATATTGTGTGAGAAAATTGTTGAAACGTTACTACCTGCACGTTTCAGAGATTTTATCAAGATCAGAATAGCTTACCTCGTGAAGCGACACATGAGTTGCACTTTGGTCCCCAAACTAACGTTTCCGTTAAATCTAAACATCCCGAGATTCATTGTGACGCCATACAATTCAAAGCTAAATTTTGACACTTACTGAGACTTAAACTACGACGACACTACGAAGATCAAATTATACCGCAGATCACTATCGGCGACTATTTCTAAGCAATTAACTCTACATTATATGATGTTTATTTTCCTAGAGTTCATGTAACCCCAAGTCCCCAATACATACCCAATGTATGTTTCAAGTTTTTAGCCCCTCAGACCTAAGAAGTTCTAGGCAATTTCCTCTATTATAGTGTAAGCGAAAATCAACAATAATAATCACCCTCGATATCCTACGTTTTAAGTTCAAGAAACATACTACCTGGCCTGTTTCCATCACTTTATAATACAATATTTTTCAATAACAACGATTGTGCACCAAAATTAGTTATGTCATCTTGTATGTGACGGAGTATTAATAAGTTAAGACAGCACTATGATGATCGAACACTTAATTGGTGATGAGTTTACAACCAAACAATATGGGTTAGTCTATCTAATTCTTTATTAATTACAATTCATCTTATGGATCGAACTTCAACACACATCCTAGCTATATTCTTCATTTTATTTGACAAATAAGCAAGAACGAGCCACAACATCTAATTTCCAATGAAGGAACATTCATAAATTGTTTCCATGGAAGCTAAGATGATTTAGCTAATAACTCGTTTCTACACTATTATTATTAAATCAAGAAAAAATAGCACATCTTCTAAATTTCGAACCGAGCCTGGCCTCATGCATCATATTAGGTAGGGTTCTCAGGCATAAAATGTATGTAATTTATATGCATATAAGAAGTTCTTACGACAAACTTACATTAATATTTGGTCTGAGGTGATTGTGCCACCTTTCTCTACATTGCTTCCCTAATCTTCCTTTCAGAATTTGAGCAATGAGAGACCATTTTCTCACTCCATGTTTCTCTACCAATTTAATCAAGAGTCTGCAAGTATATATTGAATATAGATAAAAGAATATATATTTAATACTCCGTATATATAATGACTTAAAAAACAAAAAATTGAGACTTATTATCGAGCTCACTCATGAGTCATTAGATTTAACCATACTTGTAATTAAATTTAATAGACGTTTCTGTTTTTCAAGACGCAATGTATATCGTAAATTATTACTTTTAATTTTTCATTGTAATAAATATGAAATTAATAAATGCAAAAGATAAGAGAAATATCAAATGAGCAATACAGTAATGTTTTATTCACCTATCCTCTTCAGCATTCCATAGACCTTTGGTTGTTTTAGGGGTTTTTCGACCTCTTCCTCGTTCCTTAGTGGTATTATTAGGATTCTTTTTCATGGAAGCAGTATTCGCTTTGTAGAAGTGATCATTTCCAGTAGTAGTAATGCAAGAGCTTTCATCAGAAACAACAAATTTTAGAGGCTTAACATCTTGACAATTATTCATGGACAAAAAACTTTGGTCAAAATAATTATTTTTATAGTCCATTGAAATATTCTTGTTGGAATACCCAAATAATCCAAGGCCACCTCCAACACCCTGGAATTTTTGCATCACTAAGCTACCACTTATTGCACTATTTTCCTCAAATGAAGATGTCTTATTAAACTCATAGACATCAACTCCTGATGAGGTCACCGTCGCCGTGGAACGTTGTTGTGGGAAGGGATCATCAAAACCATATGTTTGGATCCCTATGTCAGGATTGAAGGATGATCCTGTGATGGAATAGTGATTATCAAGATGTTGAAATTCTTGAAGAAAGCCTTTTGAAGTAATACTATCTATGCAAAAATCATCAATAATTCTTAGGTTATTTGATTGTTGATTGTTTGGGAAAGTATTTCCATTGTTACATATTGTAGTGAACTCCATCTCCATGGGAGAATTAGGGGGAGGAAGTGGAGAAGAAAATTAGATAGCTAAAATGATATATATGGTGATGTAATTCTCTTTCTTCTTGATGTTATTTTAATACGTGAAATAAGGGGTGCATTTATGTTAGAAGAATAATTTGAACGATCGATTAATGAGTTAATCCGATGGTTAGAATTACACTGGATTAAAATATATGTAGTTTACATCTGTGTAATAAAGTTAATCTTTTAATTTGGTAATTAGTGATCATAAGTACAATATGGAGAAATTTAATTATGCAGGGTATATTTCATATATAGGTAAAAAAAATTAAAGCAATATATTTGTAGAAATCAAGTTAAATTTTTAGTAAACTCGACAATCCTTTTGTGATAAAGGAAGTATTGTATCCATCAGTTTTTTCATATTTCAGGATTTCGAGGGATTGTTAGTGAAATGATTTTATATTTTTTTTATAGATTATTATTAAAAATCATAATTTAGTTACTGGTTGATTAAGATAGTCTTTCTTACACTTATTTTATAGTAGTAGTAAACTAGAATTTGAAATCTTTATTTCAGGAACATGTATGTACAAAAAGACTTTACACAATATAAATTACTGATGCATGGATAAACATATAAGAGTTTCCTATGGGCTTGGCTTTTGATGGTCTTCAATTGATACATGGTCTTTTAATTGATACGCAAAGATGAAAATTAACATTATATTTTTAATTGACTCAGTATTTCCATCTGAAGTGAATTAAAAATGTACTCCAAAATGCTGAATGTAACCATCAGAAATTCATCATAATATATATTTTATTTTCTTTGTAATACTTACTCTAACTGTATTTAGTTAGAAATTTATGTATTCGTTATTTGTAATATTATATAATCGTACTCTTCATCGCTAATTTACAAAAAAAATACTTAGTTCGACCTCATTCCTCCTTCGAAATTTATTACTCCCTCCATCCTTAAAAGATTGTCACATTTGAATTTTAATAGTTAATTTTTTCAATTTTAAACTCAAATAACTTTTAATGTGTTATATATTTGTTTGAGAAAAATATATTAATATGTAGCATTTTTAACATATTTTACTATTAACTTGATAATTTTGATTCAAATCAAAATTCTTAGATGTCAACGTAAGATTATAAAGTTTGACCTACGAAGTTAATAAATTGAGCACTTTTTAAGAATGGATGGAGTATAAGATTGGTTGAATTAATTTTAATCAACATAAATATTGCAGTTTTAGATGGTATGAAAAGAACCATTTAAAGTTGTAAAGATGAATCACTCACACACATTTTAAAAATAGATATTGAGGATTTAAACTTTAGATTAAAAAAAAATAAAAAAATCTTCACATATTAGGAAGGTAGTCATTACAATGCAATCGTATATGGAATTTATCTCAACCCAAAAAAAGAGAATGATGGGATAGCGGCTCTACATTTAGAATGTATATATTACTATTAATTTTTATATTAAAAATTAGATAATTAGCGTGTCTTTACATTAGAACACCATTTGACAAAAAGGATTATCAGCTCGAATGCTCGATCTTGGTGATAATAACAATTTTTATATGTCAGAAGAACAATGGTACTGTTGTAATAACAAAATGCAATTACATTTATTGTAGCTAATCGATCTCTTATATTAATACAATCTAGAAATATCGATATATAATTATTATGAAAATTTTCTTAGAGGCTTAAGAAATTTGGTAAACATCATACTAACTTCAATTTTAACAGTAGGATGTAGTGAATTTGTTGGTTTTCCATCCTACCCTAGTGATTGAGTGGGGCATATATGGTATTTTCATTTTTAGCTACATAATGTCAATTCTCCCAATTTGTGGATCAGCAGCGTACGCACTCATGCAATAACTATCCAACAGATTTTTCTCCTTTCTTTCCATATTTTTTTTTCTTTTCTTTTGATTTCTTGAATTTATATTTAATTTTTTTCCTTTTTATTCAATTTATTTTCTGATTTGTTCCATATATATTTTGCCTTTTCCGTTTTGTTTTATATTTCTTTTTATTTTATACTTCAAGTTCTTCCATTTGGTTTTGAATCAAGAAATAATTTGTAATTGAAATTGCTTCTTATAATAATTCTAATGGATCAAGAGAAATAGATAGGTACGTTTCTATTAAAAAATGATTTGATTAGTTTCACAATTCATTTTGATGTTTCTAATAAAAGTTTTTACATTATTATTAAATTATTGGCAATAAAAGATGAACCTACTGATGATTTTTCCATGTCCACTAAATCGAGTCATATTCTCAAATCTGGTTAGTTTGCTATTAATATTGAATTCTCTAGTCATTTTTATTATGTTAGTTTTTTCCAATGTTTCACAATCATCAAGAAATATGCAACTCTGGCAACTCTCTACAATCAGGTTATTTTGTGTTTTATTTTATTTTATGCGTATCTATTTTCTATATTGCTTTAATAATCAATTTTTTCATCTCAACATGTTCTATTTTTAAATGTTATTGTATATATTAAGATCGCATTGATTATGTGATACTGGTGTCAATTAACTGATTACATATACCACGCTAGACTTACGTATGACATTTTGACACTATAAAAAATACCATCAACCACATGCCAATGGTATCACAATATAAATAGTATTCAAATACACCAGTAGAAGGTTCTAAGGAAGCAGTTCAAATCTTAGAGAATTCTACTTCTGTTTCTGCTCCATCACGAGCTGATTGTTCATCGGTAGTTGGTATGTTTCATGTGTATAATGTTTATTTTACATTATTTTTCCTTACCTTAGGTCATACTTTTCAATATGTTCTGTTTGTGTTATTTTCAGATGGAGATGAGGAGAATGAGTGTATGAAGTTCAAGAAGCATCGTACCAATGATCAGGAGGTAGTAAGGTCAGATTGATGTCTAACATTGAGACAAGGCATTTGAAGTGGAAGCAACAAATTAGGTGATAGATGGCTCGATTTCCGAGTGACTCTAAGAAGAATGATAACTAATACTTCTATGTAAGTTAGGTATTCTACGTAGATTTGTATATGTCATCTCATGTGTTCCTTAGTGGTGGTATTTGTTAAGAGTAGTATAATACCATTTGTTAAAAAATAATGGTATCCATATGACTGATAGTAGCTACCAAGATCAGATATATAATATTTCATATAAATTAAGTCTTCTATATGGATTTGTATTTGTCTTCCATGTGTTATTTAGTTGTTTATATTAGTTAACAAGGGGACTAATACCATTTTTATCTATGACAATCACATTCATATTAATAATAGGACAAATAGCTTAGAGATATATTATTTCATATAAATTAAGTTTTCTATGTGGACTTGTATTTGTCTACCATGTGTTCTTTAGTGGTGGTATTAGTCAACAATACTATAATACCATTCTTATCTACAAAAATGAAATTCATATGAATAATAGGCCAAATAGCTTAGATATATAATATTTCATATAAAATAAGTCTTGTATGTGAATTTCTATCATAACAACGCATTGAGGTGGTATATGAATATCTTTTCAACATCTATGTCTTATTTGTAGATTTTTTTCAATACGAATTTCTTATTTTTATATAAGTTAAGTCTTCTATGTAAATTTATATATGTCATTCCATGTAGATTTGTATATGTCATTGTATGTGTTCCTTAGTGGTGGTATTAGTTAACAGTAGTATAATACCATATTATAAATGACAATGGTATTCATATGACCGATAGGAGCTATCAAGATGAGTTATATAATACTAACTCCATCCCATTTTCTAAGAAGATTCATTTAGTTATGCACAAAATTTAATACAAAATTAAATTCATCTCACAAACTTTAACTTTCCTCCAATTTTTCTTACCTAATTTGGTAAAAGGGAACCAATTATGGAATTTCTAAAAAAGAAAAATAGATCTTACATTAGAAAATGGAGGGAGTATTTAATATAAATTATGTCTTCTATGTTGATAGCTTATAATTAATTATAATTTAATTACAATTAATTATCTCAAGTTTTAATGCATTTCTCTTAAATACAAGACTAAAACGCATTAAGTAAAATAGTATTTACAAGTCATATTATCTATATAATATAATAATATATCATAAAGTCTGTTGGTATCCATTATAATATATATATATATATATTATATATTATGTAATTTATAAATAATTAACATTATATTTAAAACATACATGCGACGGATTTAAGCAATAATAAAGTAGGCACACACATTACATGTTAAGAATAATCATCAAATGAAATAAACTATTTAATTTGTCTAAGTGTAAAGTCACTAGTAATCTAATTCTAGTGTTCGTTTAAAATCTAATATTAAAACGTATCTCGCATTTTCTAAAATACTTTTTACACTTACGAAGATTAATCCTTAAATTATGTCACAACTCGAAACTCTATTTATCTAATAACTTTAGGTCTCGATCCTAATTAAATCGAATTCGAAATATCATTATTAAATCTAATCGAAATTAGAATTTAATGGCCAAGTCCATCGCCTTAATCGACTTAAGAAACAATTAACGCTTAATCTAATCTAATTGTAACTAATTTTAATATGATTAGATTAATTGATTAAATTAATTCTCATAAAGTACTAAATTAATTCCATTCAATTGATTTACCAATAAATTAATTTCTAAAAATCCATCATTTAATCGAAGCTTGATCAAACCAAAACTCAATTGATCCATTTAATAAATCAAACGGACCAAAATAGCAGCCCAAAACCGTCTGGCCCAACAAGCGGGTCCACTTCGGCCCAACGTGCAGTGCACACGTTGGACCAGCTACCCGGACGTGCAGCCCAACCGTCCAATCAAGGTTTGGACGTCCAAACCGTACGCCCAAACCGATTAAGACGTTACGCCGACGACACATGGCAATGGACACGCGACGCGGCATTGGGCAACGTGGTCGCCATTAATGGGTGCACACGCTGATGCCACGCCAGTCGCACCAATCCATACCGAAAGTCCCGAGTCCGGGTCAAAACCGCCGGTGGTCGGGGACCTGAACAAATCCGGGGCTTGACTCGTTTTTGACCGAAGCCAACTCGCTTGACTTTCACCACGACGCTGCTAGTGTTTTTAATTCATTAACAACTCAGTTAACATAATTCATTAACAAGAATTAAAAACATCATAAAACTAAATTAAATAAATAGTCCAAAATTTAGCAAAAATGTTTTCATGCTTGTTTACATAATTGTAATCACGCAACCTGAGCTCTGAGGCCATTGTTGGTGTTCTTCAACGTATAATCAAGTTCTAAACTTAACGGATACGAATCCCGTAGTCACACGGATTGTACAAAAACAATAAACAAAATTGGTCAGTAAAGTTGTGTACTGATTAGTCGATTATATCAAGTTGGCAGCGGAATTAAATTGCTCACAATACCCAAACAGAGTATCTCTAAGATTGTCCACACCAAAGAATTGCCCAAACTACTCAGACATTTACTCAAACAAGTTCTCAAGCCCGATTTTCCTCATTCCATGTTTCCTTCAAGGCTTCACTTTATACTCTGAAGTTTATAATACATTTATTATATAGTTCTATTATCAAGCCAGGCGCGAATTCTTAAGACTAATTGACAAGAGTAATATATTAAATAATATTAACCTAATATTATATTTAATATATGACACGAATAACCCCAGTTCATCAGAATCCCTAACGTCAATACGGTAAACTTAAAATACTAATTTCGAACAATTAATATAAAGTACTAGCTTCTGCTTGCCCCCCGAACTATGCTTATTTTTTTTAGTTTGCCCCCGAATCCACATGCGATCTTTCGTACTCTGCGTACTTTCTATCTTTTCATCGTGCCCATGCATTTTCTCCATCTTTTTCTCGACCGCCCCTCATGTCAAGCTTACATTTAAAATTCATTTTTTCAGCCTAAAACTTAAATGACTATTTTGTCCCTAATACTATATTAAAGTATATGACCACAAGATGGGACACATTTAAAATATTTTAAGCATAATTACAATAAACTCTACAACTTTCTTTCGAGACACTCCCTACCTTTTCTTCGCCTATCTTTTTTCTTATTCTTCAAAATAACACCAACACTACCACCACCCACCACGACCACCACCACCAAGCCTCCCCCAATTCTTACCACCACCGTCATCTTCCACCACTATCTCCAAAAAGCCTAGCCTCCACATCTTCTTCTTCTACATTCAAAAACCACCACCACCGCAAGTCCACAATCCCCACATGCCTCCTATTTCGGGACATGTTTCGCTACTCTCACCCAGACCACACCGTTTTCATGACATCACCCCTCTACCCCCTCGTTTTTTCTTGGCGCTGAGGCGATGGGGGCCGGGGTCAGCGGTGGTGATTGGGGGACTATTTGTTTTAAAACCGTGGGGACAAATAATCGGGGGCCAGTGGTTTTTGAAGCAAGAAAGCGAGGCTGTGGTTTTAGCTGCGCGGTGATCAAGTTTTAGCTTGGTGATGGTGGCGGGGATTAAGGGGTGTGCTGTGATGGATTTTAGTGTTGCTTTGAAGAAGAAGACAAAAAGAATGGAGAAGAAATGGGCGAGGGCATTTGAGTATTTTCGAGGAGAGGGGTGACAATCTAGCAAATAAATTATCATTGATGGTAAAAATTGAAAAATTGATTAACTATGTACTAATCTTCCAATTTTCTCGATCCAACAATCCATGTTAGTAAAATACTTGATCCAAAAAAACGTCTATATGTACGTACAAGTATAATTCGGTCATTTATATGTAAAATTACTTGAAAAATATGATAAAGTATATAGTAATGGAAAAAAAATCGTGTGAAACGCATTTCTTACGAGTATAAAACGTATTATTTTTAAAACTACGGGATCAAAAATACGAAAAGAAAATTATAGATTTTACATATCTTTGTACATTCATCATCCGATTTTAATTCATAAGTCAATATTGACCACATAATTCTAATGAAATAGTTATATATTCGATTATTGACCACATAATTCTAATGAAATAGTTATATGTTTGATTTTTGGCAAAAGTTATTCAACAAATATAGAGCTTAAAAATGAATATCATTTAATAAAACTAATCATATATGATAGCATAATTCTGAGTTCGATTCTCATATAGGCGAAGGATCGTTAGGAAATTATTCTAATAAACTATAAAAAAACTAATCACATATCATTGTTGAGGGGGAGGTGTTACGGGTTTCGAGATATGGTAATGTACTATTGAAGTAAAAAACAAAAAAAAGTACAAGTTATTAGTAAAAGCAAAAACATAGGTGCAACTATGGGTTTGAAAATCGTGTTAACAATCTTTTACTGTTTTTTGTTTTTCAGCGTTCATAACTCGTCTGCTACTGACATATTTAAAAAGTCGCATTTTTCTGTATCTGTAATTTAAGTATGGTAATACGAGTTTTTTTCAAAACTACTGCACGCATTTTAGCATATATGCTTTTATACGGCTATAATAAAAATATGAATTTTTTAAATATCTTGCTTTGGGTAACGACAATACTTTTGTTTTTTTTTCAAAGTGTGTACGCACGGTCATTATGCACGCACTTACTAACAATGGGTATACTACATCCATGAAATTTTGTACTATGTAGTCCGTACTCCTTATAACTTTACAGTTAACACATCTTAATTTAATCATGAATAGTATTTAAATATTTGTTAAAGTTTATTGGGTTAATGACAATGGCAATCACCTATGTTACAAGACGCTTCAGCCGATATACGTTTTCAAACCGTCCTAATATCATTTATTACGCGAGTAACACGCTGACTTTTCTAGAAGTGTATTTTTGTCTTTTCACTTAATCAAACTAAAGTATCGATCGATATGATCGACTTTATTTGCTTCAAACATCGGTGATCGGTTGGAAACATTGGATAAACATACGCGATCGATTGGAAATATTGGGTAAACATAAAGCGATCAACTCCAACATTAGTAAATATGGAGGTAATTTAGCTAGTTCAATATTTAAATGTTATTAATGACCCAAAATACTTCTCTTATAACATTTGACACCTCCTTTATCCCCTTAATTACAATCTCGCTTATAATTTCTTCCACAAATTAGTAATCTTAATCACCATCTTCATCTTCCTAATTCAAACCTCATTTCCACTGAACATCAACCACCAAAAATAAGTTAAAAATAAGACTGTGAAATTTACCCAAACCTAACCTACAAGGACCACATACGACATCGTAAGATACTATCGACCGACCTCAATTCAAACTAAAGATGACCCGCGAAGGCTTAGATCGATTTGGATTGTAAGCCAGCGCGAAGAGCTGCTGTTCTCGAGCATCGCTACATCAGATCGAGGATCGCAAGAATGACACTTTTCAATTATAATGCTCCCCAATTATATACTTCTTCTACTCCCTTATATTTATTATCGCTTTCTATATCTCTCTCCATCATGACTCCGCGAGGCGAGAGGCTTCCACTTTGAAGTCAAACCAGATGACTGCTTTTGAGTATCGCAAAATGCGAAATAAAATAATTATAAAGAATTTAGTGTGGAAGCCAATTTGTTATGACGATATGAAAATTATTTACAAATTGAAATTGAGAAGTAACAAAATCGGTGTATAAATGGGTATAAAATGCTACAATGTTGTTTTAGTCATCTATCTTTGAAAAAGTTCCAGACGATCACCCATTTGATTAAGTGAAAAGACGAAAATGTCCTTACTGAAAAGTCACGTGTTCCTCACGTGACAAAATTGGTGATCGACTGGAATATTTTTAAAGATAGGTGATCGACTGAAACGGCTTGAAACATAGGTGATCGACTGGAAACATCTTCTAAACATAAGTGATTGCCCATGCCATTAATCCAAATTTATTTTACACTATTTACAGATAAG
This sequence comes from Lithospermum erythrorhizon, assembly GCA_019722365.1. NCBI lineage: Eukaryota > Viridiplantae > Streptophyta > Magnoliopsida > Boraginales > Boraginaceae > Lithospermum > Lithospermum erythrorhizon. The sequence goes on from JADFUC010001492.1 coordinate 206,269, forward strand.
GTTGCTTATTCAATTACATAAATATATAAATAAAAACGTAAGGTTATGTTATTATGGAGGGAATTGCTAAAATGATCCCAGTAATTGAGGGTTAGTTGCACTTTAGTTTTCGACTTTTCGTAGTTTCGACATCGATGCCAAATTCCATTCCTTAATTTGGACCTTCGTTAAATAAATATTAACGATTATAGCTTACTTTTGGGCCATTTTTATAATTTTGATGAAATTTTGAGACAAATATTTATTTTTAGTTTTAACCCTGGCCGAGGTGGGGCGGGGTGGAAGGTGGTATCGACGGTGCAACAGATTGGGATGGGATATAACGGGGTAAAAGGGGCGATTTATTATGGTGATGAAACTTGGGGTGTGGGGGTGGTTGATGGTGGTTTGGTGGAGGGGAGAAATGGAATTAAAACTAAAAATAAATATTTGTCTCAAAGTTATAAAAGTGGATCAAAAGAAGTTATAATCGTAAGTATTTTAAATTGAGCGCAAATTTAATCATTTCAAGTATACGATCCACATACCCTACGAATTCATTTATGCATTGATATCATTTATGAAGACTAAAGTACGAATGACTCCCAATTAACTGATACAATTTTAACAATTTCCTCTGTTATTGTGTATATGAAGTTATGAATTAGATTAACTATTTATTTGAAAATATTCTCTCAACTACATTGATGAAATAAAAGGAGTACATAATATATTCCAAACCCTTCCGGTAATTAGTACCCCATAACTCATGAACTACACTTTAAAACCAAAAAAGATTTCCAATTGGCATAATTCTAGAAAACTTTACACTTCTACGTTCCAAGTTTAACTCCATAATGGCTATAATCCAAGAGTCAACTCCAGGTTAACCTCGGCTCTATCATTATTTTCGAACACAGTCTCCGGCTCGGCTCCAACCAAGCTCACACTAGCCTTCTCTGTCTCACTTCCCTGCATGGCCTCAAGCTTCGGCCGAGCCAGCTCGGCTTGATGGCTCAATGAAGATGACTCGTGACTCGACTCCCTAATAACTTCACGGTCCGACTCTTCTTTAACCCGGGTGGGTTTACATTTTGCCCCGGACTTCTTGAACCTAGACCGGTTCTTGACCCGGTGAAGATCACTCGACCCGGGCCCAGACAATTTGTCCTCCTTGTTTGCATGCCTAATGTCATATGTCTTGCTGAGAGGGGGTCCTTCGGATTCTATTTGGGTAATCGGAGCTCCTTTAAGAACCGCTTCGACGGCTTTTTGACAAAGGTCCCATTTACCAGTCCATAACAACCCGACTGACCCGTATACAGGGTTCATTATTCTCCCACATGCCTCATACATTAAGGACCTAAATATTTCTGCATCCAAACCCCAGAAATTAAATCAGAAAATATATAGTGCAAAACCTAATATAACATAGTGCAGTCTTAAAATTTAGTGGGAAAAAATTGATCATAATATAGACTTGAACCTGTTGTTCATTATAATACGGAGTAATTCATTGTGTCAACCTAGCTAATTCAAACAAGATATGGTATCTAGATTTATATATTTTATATAATCATCAATTAATTATTAAATTAGTCCTAACCAAATTAAGTTTTCTACTTATTGTTTCAATTAAGAATATAATCAAAAGTTCAGCAGAGTTCGTTTGCTATAGCCTGGCCTATATTATACCACTAAATGGTTTATTTACGGATAAAACAACCCAATGAATATTAAATTGAGCAGTAACGATAATAATTTGGTAGTTATCAACTAATGTAATTTTCCATTAACAGATTATATATCATAAGTATTAATATCTAATATTTGTCATGTAATTTAGGGATATTATCGTGCTTAAATTGATATATTTAATGTGTTTTTATTATTTAATTGACAAATATGTAATATTTATTGATCTTTGCACTTTTGTAGGAATATTGATTGAGAAATGTGAATGTTCGGACAAATTAAAGAAAAAATTAAAAATATTCAAAACAATTAATAAAAGACGGTCCAAAATCCAAGTTAATTAAATCGATTGATCTAGATTATAAAGCATACGTAAGAGAAGCGAAAAAGTTGTTCGCTGAATCGCTGGTTTTTTCAAGCACCAAGTGGCCCAGAGGCCTTGGCAGCCATACTACAAAGGAAAAGACCAGAGACGTCAAATGCCTAGTCTTAATATTTTATCGACGCGCAATTTATTTCTAAATCGGTTCTTTTCGTACTCTTTTAATTATATTTTTTAAGCAAGCTTTAATTTCAAAATCGCTTTTATCACGTAATCATATACTTTTGACGCTTCATATTTATATTTTTATATTTCAGTTTATATAATTCTTGTATTATTCATTGTTCACAATTATATTTCGGAAGATATGACAAGCTCCACCATCCGAATTTAAAAATTCATAATAGATCACTCTAATAATTGACAGTAAGCTTGTTAATATACAACATATTATTAAATTGCTTCATATGGATTTTCTTGAGTTTCAGGTTTTTAATCTTCTTAATTTCGCTAGAAAGCTTATTACGCAGACACTAAACTGAAAACAATCGGTGAAACCACGAACCGAACGGTATATCGAATTTTAGATAAAATCGAACCCAAAAAATAAATGATAAATTAAATTGTAAATATTTAGCTGAAGTCGTCTTTGATTAAATCTTTTCCCCAACAAACCAAAATATATATTTTTACTTATTTACTTCTTGTATTTAGTTTAGTGAATTCCTATTTAAATTGATTTCTAGGATAGTTTAACTAATTTAATCAAATTAAATAATCAACTCTCTGTGCGGGTTCGAATCTCTAAGCAGAGCAATTAATATCAGACGATTCGGTGGCACTTACGGTTAAAATTATAATTCATCAATACCCATACGTTCTAAGTGTGAAACCATCACAATAACAACCCCTCAACTAACTACTCTACGATACCACGGAAGAATTAACTTTACCTTACCTCTATTGATCACTAGAGCTTTCCTTCAATTGATCACTACAAGTTTGGGGAGCGAATCTATACTGGATAAGAAGATGATACTAGATGAATATTTGACAGTGTTAGTACTTAGTATTCTAGTTATTTACCTAATTATGCCCCTAATCCATTCTAACTTTTTTAAGTTTTCGTTTTATTCTAATTTTTTTTTATTTCTAACCTTGTTATTTCTCTTATATATATCCATAATATTAAGAATTCACTTTACTCGTGTACATGATTATTCCTATAACATTTTATGAGAAAAACCTTAAGGTTGGTTGTGATTAACATTTTCAATACAATTAATCAAATTTCATTACACTTTTCTTAATTTGTTTATTTGTAGAAATATGAGAAATGTTGAAAACAAAATAACTAACCAGTTCTTGAATGTGGAGGGGCGGCGTTGACTAGGTTGATGAGTCCAGCACGGCCATAAAACTTGGCCAAGAAAAGTGTGGCGTTGGCTTGAGATTGAGGATTTTTTATCCATTTCAAACATGGTTCTATGCTGCAATCTGCACTGCACCCTTTACGCAACACTCTGCATCCATTACAACTCATCCTCATATTGCTTGATAACTGTTGTCTATGTATACAAATGGGGTCGAATATAATAATGAGAAGTGTTGTCTTTGATTGATAATAAGTGTTGTCTATGTATACAAAAGGCCAAAAGGGGTTGAATATAGTTGAAAATGTTGTCTTTGGTTGGTTTTTGTTTGAGTGAATGATGGGCACTGGTTGTGTTCTTGAAGGGTTTTATATGAATGAAAAGGTGGAGCATTTGGTGGGTTTGAAATGAAAAGGGTTGATAGATAAATATATTTCCTCCATTTTTTTTATTTATCATTTTAAATTTTTTTACATAAATTAAAGAAAAGAAAAATTAATTAAAAATACATTGAAAATACAGAATGACAATCATTTAAAACTATATTATTGGTTGGTTAATAATTTTATGAGAAAAAGTAATTAAAAAATATTAAATATAGGGAATATACTTTATATTAAAATAATGGGGATGCATTGACACCAAGTTTCAATGAATATTTCAATGAATATTGGAGGAATGTGCAAATCACTAAAATGTTAACTAAAAAAACGAAGGGAATACAATTTAGTCTGCATACCATATTTATTGATTATACTGATACGCTTTTCAACGGCGGCCGCCCGCACGGCTACCCACTAACGCGAAGCAAGTATCCGAGATGCGCCGACGGCCACAGAACATCCATATTTATCGATTTTAATCAGAAGGAGTGGCAATCTATTATGCATATGCAATTATGCACCAAGCAATGAGTATATTATAAGGGATTATAGGTTAATTGTTTTAGGCATTTGAATTTTATTATGCTGCATGTTTCAAAATTATTATCAAGTTAATAAATAATACTATCTTCATCCTGAAAGATTATCATATTTATCTTTTTCATGATCTAAATTAACAAATTTTACGATTTTGATTGACATTCAAAACTTTTATTTGAATCAAAATTATCAAGTTAATAGTAAAGTATGTTGAAAATACTACATATTAGTTATACAACATATTGATTTTTTTTCAAACAAATATATAACATATTAAAAGTTATTTGATTTTCAAATTAAAAAAAATTAACTAATTAAAATCAAAATATGACAATCTCTTTAGGAAAGGAGGGAATAATAAAATATTTCTTTATCTATTTATACAAATATTATACTATATTCTAAAAAAATTCTAAATTAAAATTTTAAAAATTAACTAAAAAAAATTGAAAGTAAATAGATTTTTTTTTTCGAAATGAAGGAAGAAAGATGAAAATGGAAGAACGTGAAATGAATCGCCTTTGATAATGTTTAATGTTGACAAAATTGTGGGACCATGGCCACGAGTATCTTGGCCCACCTGAGAAAGACTAAAACACTCCTGGTTTTTGGGAAAACAAGCAATTGATTATTGATGTCAAAAACTATTATAGCCAATTTGTTTCCCAGGTTTTGTTTTCGTAATTGTGGGCGCAATTCTAATCAACAATATTTATTACAGTATTTATCTTTTATCCACAATTTAGAAATTTTGTTTAAAGCAAAGTCGGTTCACTTCACCATTATTTTAATACTCTTATCATTATTGTTTTTTAAGCAAGCTATCATTATTGGGTTGTTTGGACTTTGGACGTTTGGTTGATTGTGTCTTAGATTAAACTAATGGTGTTGTATGCATTAAGAATGCAGTAAACAGCTTGTGAGGTATTGTCTTTAATATTTCATTCAATATAACTTCTATATAAAATACAATGGATCTGCCTTTCAATACAATCGAGTAATATTTAGTTTTTGTCTTAATGTAATCAATATAAAATACAATGAATCTGTATTTCAATATATTTTCATTGTATTTTAATATATTTTCATCATATTATTTAGAACTAATATTCGCGTTGATTACCTATGTTTTAGCTGGAACCACGAATACAAACGCCCGTCAACAATTTAAATCGGGCATAACCGATAATACCATTTAAATTACCGATCTGCGACGCCCACCAAGATAAAGGCCTCTCTAGATGGGACGTGAATGCTAACTGAATAAATTAATTAACCACGCCTTAATAAGTTCCCAAATTAAGCTGAAAGGCTTGTCCACCAAGAAGAGAGAATCGTTAGAACTCAACGGCTCGATTCTAAGACAGCCACCAAGACTTTAATTAAGTCCATAATAACTCACCCCACGAGCCGCAAATCAAGAATCGGTAAACGGCCATCAAGGGGGCTCTACCAAAGTAACTGCCTAAATAAACTATAAAAGCGTGAAACCTCAGCCAAGCCAAGAAGTCGATTTCGATACCAAGCATTTCTTTCATAAACTAAACTCTCGATCCTTTACCCGACTGATCGTCAGAAGATTTCTACGGACAACCGTCTTTGCTTTTGTAGGAACTCATTTGGACCAAAGCACATCAAAGCTCAATTTGGAAGATTTGTGATTCACCCAGCAATCGAAACCGGATCGCATCATCATTGACGGATCACAGCTGGAGACTTGCATTAAGAAAGTCACCACCCACTCATTTCAACTATTATCATGGAAACAAATGGGAATAACGACGACAATATTCAGGGGAATGATAGGCTCAACTTGGATGATCTCCATGATCACCGCAAGTCGATGCCCCTGTACCAATATCCTTAACCAATCAACCCACGGCTCGAGGGAACCGCCAGCCTCGAGGCGGAAATTCACATCCACCGTAGATAGCCGGAATAATCCGGTGGACGACACCATCATCACCAAAGGCTGACGCAAAGAACTCGGGAGCAATTCCCCCGAGGGAAAAATCCCAGGAACTACCGCCCATTCGCGAGGATGTGGGAAGAGACCTACACCCATACTCCCCCCGTACGGCAAGCATAGAATGAAAGCAACAACCAAAAGAAAGTCGCTACGTAGCCAACACGAGAAGTGCCTGCCCTCCTCCTCCATGCAACGTAGCCTTACAACCGCAGTGGAAGCCTCTCCGGAGAGTCGCCGGACGTATTTGTGCGGGGACCAACACGTAACGGGGCAAGGCCGGGCTCATTTCTCACCCAACATACGGCTTGGCTACGCTAGTAGGGTCAGAGCCTTGCATTGCTTCAAGTTCATGGGGAAAAATCCATCCGGAGGAGCACATCGTGGAGTTTCGCCTCCCGTGATGTCCTTCCACCACCGACAACAAGGTTTATTGTGTGCTTTCCCAAATTTAGCCTCGCCGGGCCCGCAGACCAAACGGATTCAAACCAATTGCCCTCGGTCAGACATTTCGAGGAGCTCAAAAACCGTTCACTAAGCACTCCACGCGGAAGGCCAGGGAGACAAAGCATCTAGCATTTTCTCACGACCCTAAGCATCGAAATAATCACTTCCTTCCGTGTGAGCCATTTCAAACGAGAGTTCAACCTGATATTCCTCGAGCCAATCGAAGATCATGTGATTGCCTTTGTAGAGCGCTCATGATGCAAGTTTCAAAGAGTCACTCCTTAAAATGCAAATTGCACTGAGGAGTCAATAAAACGAGCCTACGAAAGTGGCTATCTTATGGCGAGGCGGAGAAGCAGGGCCAGGCGGCAGTAGGAAACGCCCGGGTGTGATCACCGCCGGAGCTCCGGCTCAAGAGACGGCTTGAACAAGATCCGGCACCCGACAGGCTTACCCCGACCGACTCCGCTAAGGGGGGAGCGCTTTCTCGCCAGGCTCTGGCGATCCTACAAAGCCGGGAAGGAGGCGGCTATAGAAGATTAATACCCGACCTCCAAGCACTCACCGGAATGGTTTCTAGAGATCAAGACAGCGGCTGTTGCCGCGCCAAGCAGGCTATTTCCAGATGGAGTAAGCCTGTCCAATGGGGCAAATGAAGGATTATGTCCATATGACACCTAGGTTGAATCGACGCCGATAGACGCATCTGGTCCTCGAACAAACCTCCTAGCATTACCGGGAAGTGGTCAACGTTATCTCCGCATTCTTGAAGCGAGATGGGCATATGCCAAACGGACATATATGCAAATACCGCAGGCGCGCTGAAGCCTCGGATTTGTCCTTCTCCCGTAAGGATTTTGAGGGGATAGAGTGTCCTCACAAGGATTCCCTGGTCATTACTCTAGTGATACCGAACTCTCAAGTAGGACAGAGCCGAGACACGGGGAAACCGTGATATCCTATTCCTCGATGTATATATCGTCGATGTTCTGACACGATCAAATGGCAACCCATTAGCTGGATTCACGCCATTTAGTCGCAAGACTCAGTTTTAAACTGTTGTTACGATTGGGAAGTCAGTTAGAATTTGAAGAATTTATTTCATGATAAACACCAAATTACAGTTACATCCCGGATCCTCAAAATGATATAAATTTAATCTAAAACACATAATGAATCAATTATGAATAACAGAGCACTTACAAGCAATGGAAGCCTATTTAAACACATTCTTTCACGAAGCCTCCTTTCAATTCTAAATTTGAGCACTTCAAATGTAGTGCCTCTAGTTGGTCAGACACTGCAGAGGTTGAACTTAAGCATTTGTGTTTCATGGAAACACGGGTCACATTTGATGAAATCACAGGCACTCACCTCTTCCCTTTGATATTTCGGCCATACGGAGGAAGTTGGGAGTTGCTTTTCTCATTTCATGGAAATGAAAAACTTATGTTGAGAAAAACCTAATAGCTCGATTATGTCAAACCTAATATTAATGAGCCACCCCTGCTAAATTTAACTAAACCGTTATACAATCAAATACTAACATCGTTGTTAATAGTAACTAACAAGTTACTAACGAGCTCCTGAATTAACTATCAATTTAGAATTCAATTGACTAATTCATTAATTCAGGTTCATCCAATTTCTATTTTACATTATCAATCCCAATTGAGAATATTCGTTGATTACAATCAACTCTCAATTTAGCAAATGTAGTTTAATTTCATACATGAAATATAATCCAACGTCACTGTATGTGTGTGACCTTCTAGGCTCAGATAATAGTAAGTTGTATAATAATAATAATTGACCAATTACTATTATTATAACGATTAATGAGTAAGATCTAAAGAATCGCTCATAACCCCTTAAATTTGTTATCACGAGAACCCAAACTAGTAATATACAATTACTAAGGTGAACACTAAGTTCCAACAATCACATTTAACCAGCCTCGGTAAATGAATTGATACACAATTGTCGCAACGGGCATAATAAAAAGGGAATCAATTCTCATTGATTTCAACACTCCTGACGCCTGGACGATTACCATACAATTCCTTTGTATCACGCGATTCTCTAGTCGAGGATAACTATAAGAAGCGTGTCACGTAAATTCTACAACTTCTTTTTTACTCGAGTAAGAACCGACAAGCATTTATGGCGCCCCCATAAACCAATCAAAATAAATTCATGCAGGCTCAGACTGCATAATGTTAGATTTGATAAATCCTCCCAATATATCAACATCTATCGTTATATTTCATCGCGCGACTCCAACATAGCGTCAAGAGTAATCTCCCCGCTTAAGGCAAACGCTATAGCTGTATACGTAGTCATATAACATGTAGATAGTTATATATCGTAGGTCTAAGAATTAAGTTTAACGAAATTCTAAACAAATATCATAGACAATGTATATACATGGTCTCTATGAATTGCCAGCCTCCCCCAAATACCACTGCATCAAATTCTACCTATTGATCTAGTCCTCGCAGTTAACGTGTGATCAATCTTTGGATCACTAATCAAAACACCATGTTAGTCATATATAATGCTTGTCGCCCTAACTATCAAGATTCCGACCAAGTGCCTTCACACCTTATGTTTCTCTAGGCTCAAGAGCGTAATCAATTCATGTTCCCTCTCTAGAAACATAGACCAACCTGTGGGATTTAACTTTTCATCATCGAGGATACAATACATGTATATTATATATTTCAAACGGAATGTGAAATAAATAATGGGTAACTATATGAATGAATCACTTATCTACGTAGCTTTAGTTAACAATCGATTAAAAACACAAAGGAACTTTTGTTTTAATTGATTACTTAACTATTCCGTAAAAGTGAATGAACTAGCTCCCACCTAACTTTTGCCATGTTCAGCCTCATTAAGCTCGTGGAAACCAAACTTGGTTGAACTGTGGAAGGATTCAACTCGAGATGCATGCTTAAATCCAGTACATGGATCCTTTAAGCTTTGCATGACTTTAGATCATTTTATGATATGTAAAGTAAGAGGATAAAGTGGGATTACAATCACATCCTTTTTACCTTTTACCGAAATACTACTTACAAGCAGTCTTTACATTCATCGACCCGGTCTCACAACCAAGGAATTATTGATGACTAAGATTATCCTAACATAGTCATGCACGACTATGATCAAAATGGGTTTCAACCATTTCTCGGGGTTCTATCGGGTAGGTTTACAACATAACTCGGCGTGTTAAAAACACATGTGTCTTATTAAATATATTGTTTAACAACATTACTAACAAAAATGTATTGATCATTTCAAGTTGTAATACCGAAGTTCAAGTTTCATTTTAGTTTACCTACTGAAAGCATACTGTGACTAGTCCTATTATGGAAATTTGGCTAATAGCTTTTCATATGGTACAAATGTCCAATGCTATTTGTCACATTCGCTTACAAGTGAAGATCAACAACTGGACCCATTCCATGTAACTATATTTACCTCTATTCTCTTAAAGTTACTACTACGATCTTAACTGCTGAATACCTTTTTAGTAAAAACTTCACAATTCCAATCACGGAATCACGCGCTACGCCATAGTCATGCACAACACACGACCTCGACGCTGCATACGGTAAATCATAGTACTATGTAATAGACTTCAACCACTCATTAATGCGAGGTCTTACTAGCTGGGATTAGACTCTCAACGTAAGAGTTGCCTTGTCAATAAAGAGAATCGGGTTTCATTTATAGAATTTAATCTATTATTGATTTTAATCACCTCGAGCTTCTTGACATCTTAAACTTAACAAGCTAATGTCATGCAAGCTCACATAGATAATGTGGCTGATCATAGCATGTGTCACATATATGTAGATGGGCTCACAAATGTACAAGAATCTAATCACTAATATACCTTAAGGTCAGAGGGAAGATTTCTTCAACATTTAGTGTATAAAATTTTATTTATGCAGCTATCTCCCACTAACCTTAAGGAACCTTAAGGTTCTTCTATCACTCTTGATTCTTATTGATTTTCATCAAGCATCAAAGTGAAATATTTAACTCCATTATACTCAATCTTAAGTTTACAACTTTAGATTCTGGGAGTATAGAAACTTTCTTTTACATTCTCGCCAGATGTGGAGTTCCACACAATGTCAAGTATCCATCATCGCCGATCATTACTTAGGAACATTCTTTGATAATTTGCTTAGATCCACATGTTAAGCAACTCGCTGAATAATAAGAAAGTTCGAATGTTGACAGCACGCTCAACCAACGAATATGTTTAATATTGGTTTCTCAACCAAATGTATGATTAAACCATTCATGATCGATTGTCATTTAATGAGAATACATTTATTACTCTCGATGACTCACCATCCGTAAAAAGCAATATAGTACGGGCCCTTACTCCTCATTTAATCACCATCCGTAAGATAAAATAGAGCTTTATACTAACTCATGTATTCACATCTTATTTCACTTAAATGACCTCAAGTCATTTATTGAGTATTATTTATTCATGTTGTCATTTGTATCACCGCATTTAGCTTTAAACGCATCAAGATGGATACCTTGATATAAACCGAAAGCGGTTCCACATCGGGTTTCAGATCTCCACGAGCCACTTGAATGCATTCAAGTCACATTTATTTCCACTATTTGTACTTCATAATGAAGACTCTATATGTACGTAATAAATCGCAACACTATAAATGATTTTCGAAATAAATACCATTTCCTCGTTATGTACAAAAATGACTTAATATCAACTTTGATCTCGAAGTTAAATTATGTACTATAAAGGACATAATACTAACTTATCCCCTATACGACGTCATGTTGCTTTATCAAACACAACTCTTTGGAATTGTCTCTCACGCTTGAATATGAATAAATTAATTTAAAGGTAGCGTAGCTAAACCTTAATATGTGAAATTATTTCATTCTTTGTGTCTCAAATTCCACGTTAAAACACAATCCTTACTTGTATCACTCCAATTAATGACACACATCTAAGGTTAGAATGAAACTATCTTGGTATATGAAATTGAAAGATCTCATCCATTTGTGTTTTAACTTCATTAAACATACAATTTCACAATTACGATCTTAACAAGCACAAGTGTAAGATTAATGACGCCTCATTCTTCGATGATATACTACTATATCGATGATACTGACTCGTAACTTGATAGTATATATCCTTCATACCCTTATCAACTCTGATGTATCATCTAATGACTCAAATCTTTCACCAACTTGTATGTAAACATACGTACTTAATTTAGACTAAATAACCTCCCACTAAGTCTAGTAAGAGTCTAATTTAGCCCATCTTTCAAGATTATACTCAAGTCTTGTTCTTTAATTAACTTGTACGTAAAACATACAAACTTAATTTAGACTAGTGAACCTCCCACTAAGTCTAGTATTGACTTAGTCTATCTTTTTAAGATTATACTCAAGTCTCGCTCATTATCCATAAGTATTATTCAATCGCTGGTTGTTCAAGGCTTCCTTTTAAAGCAAATAGGCAGTAATGTTTCCTTAATCAGAATCACCTGATATGGAAACGTGTAAGTCAAACATGACATTCCCTTTTACTCTTACAAATGCAAAGAAATAGTTTAGAATCCCAACCATCTTCATGGAGGATTTAAACTGTGTGCTCTTATAACGTACGCTATCAATACATGTAAAGAGCTCGATAACTTTGTATCTTGTCTTCAAATGGTTGTTATATTTGGCTCATATCCATGATTAAATCATGAGTCAAAAACTAGTGTTCTCGATTAATCGATAGCCCAAACAAGACATTAAAATTTTGACAACAAAATTATTTGAGAGATACGTAGATTTAATCAAATCTCTTTCAATTCCTAAATGTTGTTTAAAATCCTTCTTCTATGCTTTAAAGTTCAAATACGAACTGAATCATTAACTCTCAACTTATAGTTCCATGTTCACTCAACTGCATAAGTGCCGCGAGAACCGAATAGATAACTTTGCTTATTTGGTTACATACTATAAACTTTTTGTTTCCTCACAATTCATAAACCATGTTCAACATGTTAAAAGAAAACTAAATACCCATCACATGTCCTCAAATGTAAATACACAACATTCAAGATCATTCAATAGTTTTCTCAATCGAAGTTATAAAAAGAGATCAAACTATTTATCATTTAAAGATTGTTTGAAGTACAAGACAATATGACATATTATTCTAAAGATCATCAATTTTGATTGAATCAAAATTAATTATCCTTCAATCATATCATGTGACTTTGTTCACTTGAACCAAGTTCATGTAACGGATCATGATTGAATCAAGTCTTAAATGTTTGTGGTATTTAAAGTTTTATCCTCTATTAGCATACAACCGCTTGTAATGGTTGAAGAAGATCGCGTTGTAACACTTTGTATCAACAAGTCATTCGGATTTCTCCTTAAATTATTTTATTTCACATTATAAAGTCATGCATTTAGTTTGCCCAATGAATGGTGAATAAAATAGTAAACTTAACGCCAAACATAATAGAAATATGCAACTTAAAATAAACAAAGGTAGTTCAAAATAATCCATGCGTATTTACAAAATGAATTGTAAATATAATAATTCGTACTTCAACTTCACAAAATATACAAGGTATCAAGATCTACTATACTTAAATCCAAACGGCAACACCGCAAATATTTTGAACTAAAGAAAATAAGAGGGTTATCAACCAATTATGTAAAACTACATACCCCTTGTGTCGTTAGCATACTATTCAAGATGCTACCCGACTTTTTGTATCTCCCACAACGGTTAAGCATACCAATTAAAACAAAAATTACTTGGAATGATCATCCGAAGCCCACCAGTGGAAATCACTAACATGATCCATCATTATATCTAAGTGCAAAACTGTAACACCTGCTATCACATTGTGTCCAAATAATGCAACTGATTTCACAACTTTAAAATTGGCTTGATACGTTGCTTAAATTTTAATTGGTGAGATTAATGTTATTTAACTTTATTTGACCATTTATAGATAAAGACATATTCAAGCAAATACTTACAACTTCAAAAAATAAATAAATAACACACATCGAGAGATATAGATATGACCCTAGAACCTATTACATCACTTGGACAAGTGAAATGCTAACATAAGTCCTATAACAAGACTAAATGCAGCCCCATTCTTCAAATTTGAACCATGTTCTCCAAGTGCTGTAAGTGGATGCCATCTTCACGCCACCTCACAAGACATACTACTACTCTAACCCAACTTAGACAAACACGCAGTCATGAGAAATTAACATAAGACAAAGAAATACGACTCATCAAAATGCTTTACAACATTTTCCCAGACGCACTGAAATAAATAAATTAAATCAATATATCTAAATATTCTTTCCATTCCCCTAACAATATATATGGGCAAAACATTAAAAACATATAAAATGCAATTTAATGTCATATATATTAAATGAAATGAGATTAAATTCATAATCGAATAATTAATTACTCATTGGCTTTGCTAAATATCAATAATGTAAAATTTTTGAATTTAAATATAAGCCCTTATTGATGATTTAATGATAATTATTACAATAATTATCAGCCACTTAAATCATGGAACAATTACTACAATTAACTCCAAAATCAAAATTTAAAAGTCACTACGAAATATATTTTCAAAAATTATCACCAATAAAATAATTAAGAAATGGAATATATATTTAAATTTAATGTCATTCAAGATATATTCAATTATCTTAATGACAAATTTATGATTTAACATTTAAAATCAAATTAATAATTACCAATAAATTTTCAAACCAAAATAATTAAGCAAAAATTACATTTAGGGTTTCCTAAAACGGACGACAACGACCAAAAACCATGCCTCCGGCCACCCACGATTTCACACGCCGGCCGGTGCCGGCCGTGACGGTCTATGGGCTACGCCCCGGTGTCCGAACGTCTACTGCAACGGACGCGCCCGAGTGAGGTCCAGTTCGGGCGACCGATTTGGTAATTCATTTCAATTTTCAATTTTTCCAGATTAATTGCAACTTTTGTAAAAATGATTTGGAGGCTCTAAAAAATTCAAAAAATTCTGAGATTTTTCTTGAACATCAATAATATCTTTATTGAACACGTCCAAGTGGTAGCGTTTATCAAAACAATTTATTATTGATTAAACCCAAACAATCCAAATTAACGGTTTTGGAGTAAAAAATAACCTCAAAGCGTTCTAGAACACACAGCTTTAATTTCAGAATTTTCTGAAATTTCTAAACCTCACTTTAAAATCGAATTGATTCTACCTCAAATTAAAAATGCAAATTAATCAATTTTTAACTCCCTTTCATTTCATGAAACAATTAAATAACCAAAATCATCAAAATCAATGGTACAGAAGTGATGATTCCACCATGTGAACATATATAAATGGGTTGATTTTTTTTCATATATTACATTCATCAATTGGAATATATAAACTAAATAATCCAAATTAACTAACAACTATGTCAACATTAATAATCAAATTAGATAAAATATATCAAACTTAGAGTTTGCACCGTTAGAATCTAGTATGAATTTCATTTGTGATAAACACCAAATTCATACATCCCGGATCCTCAAAGCGATATAAATTAATCTAAAACACATAATTAACAATTATGAATAACAGAGCACTTACAAAGGATTTACAAATGTTCTCTATCAACACATTCTTTCAATGCAAGCCTCCTTTGAATTCTAAATTTGAGCACTCAAACGTAGTGCTCTAGTTACCGCACACCCCTATATGCTGAATCCTGGCATTTGTGTTTGCTAGAACATGGTCGATTTGATTTAAAATCGCTATAAGAATTTTCAATTTTCCTCGATATTTACCATAGCTGAGGAAGTGAGTTTTGTTTTTCTTCTTTCATTTCACAAATGAAAAACTTATGTTGAAAAAAACCAATAGGTTTGATTATGTCAAACCTAAAGTCCAACCGACAGTTAATGAAATAAATTGCTAAATTTAACTAAACCATAAGCATAATCAAATACTAACACGTTTTAATAAGACCCAACAAGTTACTAACGAGCTCAACTAACTATCGAATGAATTCAATTAATTAATTAATTAATTCGGGTTCATCCAATTTCTATTTTACATTATCAATCCCAATTGAGAATATTCGTTGATTACAATCAACTCTCAATTTAGCAAATGTAGTTTAATTTCATACATGAAATATAATCCAACGGCCATCAGACAAGTACAGGATTCCTAGGCTCGGGGAGATAATAGTAAGTTGTATAATAATAATAATTGACCAATTACTATTATTATAACGATTAATGAGTAAGCAAGATCTAGCACGCTCATAACCCCTCTTTAAATTATCAGCGAACTCCAAACTAGTAATATACAATTACTAAGTACTACTAAGTTCCCAGTAATCACATTTAACCAACCCGCAAATGAATCGATACACAATTGTCGCAACGGGTATAATAAAAGGAATCAATTCTCATTGATTTCCAAATGTACATCCACACAGCCACAAGGACGGTAGAGTTCACTATTGTATATGCGCATTTGCTCACAACGAACAATAGGCCGGCCATGCTCTTCACAATTCGGTGAGACGGTTGTGTCCCCTCATATAAGTCAAGTTGAAGTTCCCACACGGTACAATCGAAGAGATACATGGGAGTCAGAAGAAGGCACGAGGATGCTATCTGGCCTCAACCAAGCGGATAAACGCTGCCAGGCAGTATCACGCCACGAGGTCCAAATGATTGAAAACAGTGACTCGGAAGCTCGAAGAAAGCCCTAAGAAGGGGCGGCCACATGAAAAGATTCGGAGTATCCTGCCTCAACGAGAGGGATCCGCGGGCGCAATAGCACTACACTGCAAGGCATCACAAGGCTATGCTCATCCGAGTCCTAAGAGAGTACCGGGATATCTTTTCTGAGCCTAAAAAGATACGCCGGAAAGACCCGCCGTGTCGGTCCACTCACCAGACTGACCCGCACTACAAGCCAGTCAAGCAAAAGAAGCGGACCTTCTCGGAGGAGAAGGGGGAAGCCATCCGTGAGGAGGTGGATGTCGTCAGGGGCAACGCGATCCGGGGAGTTTATTTCCATGGCTGGCCAACGTGGCGTTAAGGCCAAACCCAATGGACTGTGGATGCACAGCATTTACCAAGATCAACAAGGCCTCAAGGATCATATTCCCGCCTAACATTGACAAAATACCATCTCGAAAGCACCGGCTATAAGGTGGTAGGACTTTTGACGCTTCAGGGTATCACCAGATATTCATCAGCCGAGGAGGACGCTGAGAAAAACCGTCAGAATCGATTATGGCATTTACTGTTGGAAGGTCATGGCCTTCGGCTTGAAGAACGGCCAAGGGGGCCAATGACACAGATGGTCAATAAGGTGTTCTCCACCCGTGATTGGCCTATGAAATCTATAAGGACGACATGCTCATCAAGAGTGTGGAGGCGGCGTAATTACTCAGGCCAACTCCGGAGAGCTTTAAGAATTTAAGTGTAGTACAACTCCGCCGCTCAACTCCGTGAGGCAAGTGTTTCTTGGAGCTCTAATCCTCGGCTAAGATAGCAGCAAATGCCGCAAGCCATGCAAAACCCACAAACGCAGGGGCGAGGCCAAGCAGAAAGTCGACGTGAGAATTGCCTTGCCCCGGTTCATATCCCGTGACCGGTGATCGGAGTTTTCCTCTTCAAGGCCACAAAGAAGGGCGAGAATCTGAATGGACTGGCGCGAAGTCCTTTTCAAGAATTGAAGGAGTACCCGCAGCTTCCATACTGGCGCGGCTTGCCAGGGATGTCCCGCAGCCCCATTCCAAATTGCTTCCGAAGTCGGCGCTTAAGCGTAGTCCTCACCCAGAAGAGGAGAAGGCGCAGGTACGTGTATTATGGCCGCCCGGGCGATGGGCCGACTGTGCATCTCCTAACGGAGAAGCCGGGTTCGTGATTGACAAGGCAGCCGAAACCGAAGCCTATTTTGAGGCCACCCGTGGAGGTAGTCATGTATCATCCATCAGGCGTATATCGAGAACCCTACCCGGGTTCCACTAATAAATAAATGGACAATAGAGCTCAGTGAGTTCGACTCTCTGGATATAGGCCGCGGATTTAGTATCAAAGCCTGTGCCCCTGCCTCGAAGCCAGAGCGGAATGCATCCAAGGCCACCAAGAGGAACCGGAGTTAGTCAACTTAGCTCAAACCGCAAAATGGGGCCGGGTCTCGGGTTGTCGTATATGGACTAGAGTAAATCGAGCCGGTATTCTATTATGAATAAACTGAGGGTAACAAGATCGGTATGCTCCCTTCAGCCTACCTAACGATTAGGTTGAAGTACGGCACTCTCGCCAACGGGATTTCATTGAGCAAATTCTTTGGAGATAGAACACATCCACATCATGACTCCACGTCGATATTTTCTAATAAATCCTCGACGGGCCGTCAGAGCACGGCCTATGAAAAGCCCATTTGTATTTCCAGAATAAAAGTTTTGCACGCTAAACTTGAAGATTCAAATCTTAGGTAGTATCAATCATGCTTGGTTGCCCGAGCGCATCGCTGACGTAAATTGGTGTAAATCTATCTAAATATTTATATCCCAATGATCAAAGAATCCAAATCCCCTCGTATTGACAAGTGAGGAGGTTTTGCAAAGTGGAGATGTCACCTGCATAATCACTTACATCGAAGGTCCGTGATCCCTGCTGAGAGCTCATGAAGGACACAAACTTTGGCAGACTTTACGCCATACGCGGCCGTAATTCTTCGCTACGATAAACATGAAGGAGTAAGTACCAAAAGACATAAAATAATTAAAGCTCAAAATGCAAAGATGCAATAGATACATAATAATGAAGGACAAAAAAAGTGGAAATATTCAAAACACTATTGTTCATTAATTGGGGTAAGTAAAACATAAAGTGTTAAGGATCGAGCAGATACATCATGTTTCACCGAGTCCCAAAGAAGCAAGTGTGACCTCCAGCCTCGCTCTTCTCTCTTCTCCAAACGCCCGCCTCGCACATCCCGAATGGTCATATCCAAGGCCCCGGAGAAGTACTGAAGAGCGTGGTCACACCCCACGTTAGCCTACATCAAAGCCACCCAGCACTTTGTTCCGGGCGCCTAAGGTAGCTTTCCATGATCTGCTACTGTGTTGGCTTTCGTTAGCCGGTCCAACAAGCGATCGTGGGTTTGCACCATCTCATCTCTCTGTGAGCTGAAGTGCCGTTTCCTCTCCTTCAAAGGTCCCTGCCTCGCATGACCTCCAACCTCTCGGCTCTTATGGCCTGTGGCCGGTAGCATGCTTTTTCTGAAGGCGGTGGTGCTTACCCACCGTGTTTTTGAGTCAAGGTAACTTAAACTTCCTAAGGCTTTTAGACCCACTAACCTCCTCAGAAGCGATGTGTCTTCTTGTAAGATCAAGCAATTCCCAAGCACCGGCAACTACAAAGCATCAGCGAGGCCGTGAAACACTAAGGAGGCAAAAGAGAAGGCGAAAAGGGACATACCTTATCTCGCAGGATGGAGGGAGAAGAAATAATCTCTGCATGATTAAGAGCAACGGGACCTAAGGAGAAAACCCTCCACCTACTCAGGACCGCGACGCCGAGAATTGGCAGCAGCGCATCTCATCCTCTTCCGGGGAGGTAGAGAACCCCTGCATGGAGACAAAGACCGGCCCCATGGCTTGGGGCCCTGTGACTTGTGAGGACCGAGGAAGGAGTCTAGAGCTGCTGCTCAACCCCCACCCTGGTCCTCTGGGTCCAGAACAACGGTGGCGGAATGTTGTCCAGCGGAACTGCTAGTACATCACCCAGAGAGAAGAAGAAGAGGGAGATGAGAGATTTCTTTGAACCCGAGATGTTGTTGAATATAGCCGTTGTAATGTAATTTCACCAAGGATCCTTGATTTATTGTACAGTGCTATTTATTGATTGATTTTGTGTGTATTATTTCCATAGATAGAATAGTTTGTATCTATATATTGAGACTTTGTACATGTAATTATACATTGAAGAAATAAAAAGTATTCTTTCACAATTTGTCTTTATTTTTTTATGCTATCAGAGCCCTAGGTTCTCTAAACTGTTTTAGCCGCCACCTTCATTTGTGTCCACCACCACCATGTCAAACGATTCATCCAAAATCACTGGAGAAGAATCCACAGAGTCCGACGCAGTGACTCCCCTTGCAAACACATCAAATACACCAATTAATATCTATAGCCAAGACAACTCAAACTTAAAAATTACCAACTACATCCTAAATGGACATAACTATCCGGAACCGGCACAGTCGGCCCGCATTGTCACAAAGGAAAGGAAAATATGGTTACTCCGGACAGGCCACGGCCGAACCTCATAAGTAAAGACGAATTCCCAAACACCACTTATAGGAGGTAGAGAATCTACATGCATGGGGCGGTTAATCAATTCCACGGAACCAGAAAAGAATAACAAGTATATGTATTTTCAGACCGCAAAAGCAATTTGGGATGGTACACAAAAAATGTTCTCGGACAGAGAAGATACGTCTCAAATATTTGAGACTCGGCGGAAACTCAAAAATTTAAAACAAGGCACTTCTATCTCTGCTACCTCTACTACCCAAACCGCAAGACTTACGTGGCCGTAATTCCACTATCTCAAGACAGAACTACTGTTCTAGACTGCACTCAACATCTGTACCAACCAAAAGCAGGCAAGTGAACGAAAGGGCTACGAATTTCTTATCAAGTTAGACTCCCCCACGATTTCATGCCATCGAGGCTTCAAAGATAAATCCGAACCAAACCTTCCAACTACGTACGGGGTTTTTCCGAGGTTCAAGAGAAGAAAATGTGACGGAGGGAAGTATGCTCACAAATCTCACCACCCAAGAATAACAATCGAAGAGTTCCGCCTCAACGCGGGCACCACTAAGAACACAAATTTCCAATTTCAACACTACTGCGGACTCAAGATCGGGGCTCACTCTCGTGAGTCAACCCTCATCATCAGCCTTCAATCAATATAGTTTAACCTCATCATCGCCTTCTGTGAGCCAACTCTATCACCACGCCCTTCTCAGTTGGTCAAAAAACCGAGGGGAGGACCACCTCTGCACCTAATTTCAAACCGAAGGGAGAAACAACTTCACTCAAGCGAAAGCAGTAAAATTCATGGTGCCACAATGTCAACGACATGGTCACACCAAGGTAAAAAATGTAGATAATGAAACCAAAGAAACTGTACACCGAAGACAAGAAAGGAAGAGCTACCTCGGAGGCGGGAAGCCGCATCGGTGTTTTGGCGCTGGGTAGGTCAAACCAGGGGTTGCATGCATCGGCTCCAACCTCAACAATACCCCCAACTCAGCAAGGAGCAGTTGGAGCATCTCTATGCCATCCTTCAACCGGCGCAGCCTCCACCACCAAATTTCCTCCGCAGCCGCGCATGCTCGCTGGTAAAATCGGGTAATATTTTTTTCTTCTCTCTCGCCAGGGATTATAGATTCAAAGCGCCAGGATCATATGACATCCCACAAATTTCTATTTTGATGAACTTAATTCTGTATCGGCACCAATCCCAATTTAATCGAGAGGCAAAAAAAATCTCCAATTTATCTGAAGACGACCGAATCCCTAAGAATAGTAGGGAATCGTTATATGATATGGTTAAATTGCAAACGGGGGTCTTAAGCGAGTATTAAAGGGAAGCGGTCAATTAAATTAAATGATACAACTTGTGGCTCGAACGCATATATATATTCCGGACTTGACTTGTAATTTAATATCGATTAGTAAATTAACGCGATAATAATTGTATTGGCTTCAGCTTTTCCGATTCTGTAACTTTCTGGCGATCGGTTATCGGGGAAATATTACAATTAGCAATGCTAGAGTTCGTGATGGCCTTTATTATTTTGCGAGTGATAATAATTTATTTTTGAACAATCTTTATAATTCTGTCTATCGTAATATGTGTTATTCTGTTACGAATCCTGTTAAATCCTCTCGTGATCATGGGGAGCATCGCTATTATTACATTATCGCTTAGGATATCCTAGTTTCCTCACATATAATTTCTAAGTTTAAGACTACATTGGAACATTTTAATTGTGACATATGTCCATTAGCAAAAACACACTCAGGCCCCGCCTTCCTCACAAATTCATTAAACCAACGAATTCCCATTCACACTATGTCTGGCAGCGATGCCAGCTGGGTCCTCTGTACCGCCTCACCGAATGGGCATCGATGGTTCATCACATTCATTGATGATTACACACGCCTTACCTGGCTTTACTTACTCAAAGACAAAACGGAGGTTGCTCAGATATTTAAATCTTTTTTCGGATGATAAAAAATCAATTTCAAACATCTATAAAAATTTTGAGGATGCATAATGGTACTCGACACATTTAACTCCATTCTAAACTCTTTCATCGATGAACATGGCATTATTCATGAAAGCTCGTGGCGCGGGAACAAAACCCCAACAAAATGGGGTCAGCTGAACGGAAAAATAGACACTTATTAGAAGCTTGCTCAGGCTATAATGTTTTCATAAATTTTAACGTTCCAAAATATTTGCGGGGCGACGCCTCATTAACGCCGCTTATCCGATAAATCGCCTTCCGAGTCGCACTTTTAATTTTAAAACCCTATTCCTTACTAAAAGACATCTATCTGCCACTGCACTCAAAATGATTTGCCTCTTAAAACATTCGGATGTATAGCTTTCGTTCATATCCATTCGAAAGAAAAATCTAAACTTGACCCTCGGGCGATCAAAACCATTTTCATTGGGTATTCTCCCACCGCTAGAGGATACCGATGTCTCTGTCCTCAGACAAAAAAAATATATACATCCCGCGATGTTACGTTTTTTGAAAATGTTCCTCATTTTCTCTCGGCCACAATTCAGCCTAAGTGAGACTAACCCGAGAAAAAGAAGCACAAACACGGGCAGAATTGGGACTCACGCTCCCTTAGATATTATTACCCCTAAGATGGGAACTCAAAATAATTTGTCAAATGAAGTTTCACGAAATGAGCTTCCCCCTAACGATCTTCCTCCCAATGGGAAAAATGATTTACAAAATGACTTTCCTCCAAACGGTAATCTTTATTCATATGAACTCCAAGTTTATTCACGGAGGACGACAAAACGAATCCTCAAAGATGGTCAAGGTCCGATCCCACCGAATCACCAGCACTGGGTAACTCTAATAATACGCCTTCTGATTTAGACATACCTATCGCTGTTAGAAAAGGTACGAGGGTTACTCATCCTATTGATCGTTTTGTGTCCTCATTCTAACCCTCGGTCTCTTCTGTGGGCATTTGTATCGCTTAGTCTATCGAACGCTATAATTTTCAAAAAATATTAATGAAGCTTGGCTTCATACTCCGAATGGAAAAATGATGTCCTAGATGAAATGAATGTCCTATATAAGAATAAAACATGGGATCTAGTTAATTTACCTCCGTTTAAAAAAAAAAAAAAAAACTATTGGTCAGAATAGGTCTTATCAGAAATATAAATGAAAGTCGTAAAATTGATAGTATAAAGCTAGACTTGTTGCTAAGGGTTTACCTCCAAACTTATGGGATCGATTTAGTGAGACTTTGCCCTCAGAAATAAACTTAACACTATCCTCGTTAGTCGCTTAATTTAGGATTGGGATCTACACCAACTTGATATTAAAAAATGCCTTTTTAAACTGTGGAACTCAAGAGGAAGTATACATGATACAACCCCGGATTAGAAATTGAAACTAACTTGTCAGATTAAAAAGATCTTTGTATGGTCTTAAACAATCCTCGAGAGCTTGGTCTAACCGGTTCTCAAAACAATTTAAAATTCATGGATAAAACAAAACACCCGGACATACCTATTTATCAAACATACATGTAAAAGCGCATTAACTATTTTAATTGTCTATGTTGATGATATTATTGTAACCGAAATGATCTGAGTGAAATCAATAAAATAAAATGTTCTTACACGAATTTGAAGTTAAAGATCTTGGAAAGTTAAGATATTTTTTGGGTAATGGATATTGCACGAGTCATCAGGGCATTTCTATATCCCAAAGAAAGTATACTTTGGATTTGCTAAAGGAAACAGGTATGCTAGGATGTAGGACCAACAACACCCCAGTAGAACTCGGTAATAAAGATCGGTTGTTGGAGGGGGAGACTGTTGACAAAACCATGTATCAACAACTTGTAGGAAAGCTCATCTACCTTTCACACACCAGACCAGACATAGCCTTCGCCGTGAGTTTGGTAAGCCAGTACATGCATGATCCTCGCTGTGACACACACTTGACGCGGGGTTCACGGAATTCGAGGTATTTAAAACAATCCCCGGGAAAAGGATTGTTCTTTAAGAAAACTAGAGACAAGACAAGACAAAAGTTTTCACAAGACGAGATCAAGTGTGATCGATCAAGTGACGTAAAAATCAACGTTAGCTAATGGTAGACTATCATGTCAGGAAATCTAGCTACTGAGAAGCAAAAAAAAAAACAATGGGCACATTAATCTCACCCGTGGCGGTATGGCCCATGGGGTTTGTGAGGCAATTTGGATAAAGCGACTCTACTAAGAATTGAACATACACCACGTGGGCCCATAACTTCATTAAAATAAACTAATCTGGCTATATTAGTATCAAGCCATAACCTCAAGTTCAACACGATAACAAAAACATGTGGAGGTTGATCGTCATTTTATTAAAGAGAAGATTGAAGGGAAAATCATTACAATCAAGCACATAACCACGGGGCAACAACTTGCCGATATATTAACAAAAGGACTCCCGGAAAGAGCCTTCGATTATCTATTAAACAAGCTTGGTCTCATCGATATCTATCGTCCAAATTTCTTTGGTGGGAGCGCTAATATACCGCTAGAATGCATCACTCAAGGATCCTTGATCATTGCAAATAGTTATTTATTGATTGGATTTTATTTTATATGCTTCCATAGATAGAATAAAGTTGTATCTATATCGAGACTTTGTACATGTAATTATACAATGAAGAAATAAAGTATTCTTTCACAATTTGTCTATTTCTTAGATGTATTGACCATGTCAGTTCCGGATCATGTCCCTGGGACCTCAAGTGCCACGTTTTTCTCCAAGAGGGAATCGAGGCCTATGGCACGTAGCCCATGTAAGAATAGAGGCAACAAGTGGTTCAACAAAGGAGGAGAGTCTGTAAAAGTGGAGGTACCTCGTTGACTTCGTATATACATAGACCAGTAGGGACTTCGTGAGAGGAAAAGGGAGGCACCCAAGTGACTTCAAATAAGTGGCATGCAGCCCATGTAAGAATAGACCCGTGGGACTTTGGAGGAGACATGAACCCAAAGTGGGAACACCTTGGGTGACCTCACCTAAGGCGGTGAAAAAGAAAAGTGCCCCTGTGTCTCCGGCCCCACTGATGTGTACCCTCACGTAAACCTTTCATCTCCGTTCTCACCGTGAAGTAAAGAAAGCCATCGTTCTGAGTATGCAGCGAAAACGAGGTAAGGAAGAACTCCGATGTAGGTGTTATAATGTGCCAGAGACAATGGAGTAGAACCCCAACAATGAAAATCCACATGTCAAGTTAAGCCAGCGGGGTCATGCCCACGGACAACACCCCTCCCCATGGGTGGACCGACAAGAAAGCCATTATCCAGTAATACAGAAAGAAATATATGACGGAGAACCAATCGATCAGGATATCATAACGGGACCCCATCAACTAAAGTCCTCTCGTAGTTCTCGCTACCACACGATTTGATGTCACCACCGACTTAGAGCTCGCTGGGGACGACGAGAAGATGAAGGGGCCCTAGAAGCTAAGGGGGTGGCCTGAAGAGGCATTGAAGACCCACCTCTAGCCCAGGCCCCCAAGCAGAGGAGACCTCGAGGCGACGGGGCTAGATTCAGATCACTGCTAAATCCCCACCTGGCAGAGCGAATCGCATATAGTATTCGGAAAGGGCTAAGAGACCGATTAGCAAGGATAAAAACAAGTTCTCAAGAGACACCTTGTGTGGGCAGGAATTGAAGAAGAAAGATGAAGGGTTTTTTTTTCGGCAATTGATTTGGGGGAAAAGAGTAAAGAAGGGGGGATGAAGAGTCTTAACCATTTCTATAAATGGGAAGCAGCTAAAGTGAAAAGGTAAGGCTCTTTTGGTGCAAAAAATTGAAGAGACCCCTCCATATTCAAGATCCGACACATAGAAAATGGACGGGTCTGGGGGCAAATAATTATCCCATATTTAAATGGGCTGATCCAGGATTGGTCCAACAAGATTGGGCCTCTCGGAGATGGATCAGGAATGAAGAACCGAATAAATGGACCTAGACCACGTGTGTGGGCCAGAATGCGAAAGCCCAAATTAAGTGGGTTAAGTTGTCCAGCTCGGTAAGGAGAGGAGAACCGTTAGAACCCAACGGCTTGATTCGGCACAATTAAGATGGTAATTAAGTCCGTAATTACTCGACCCTTAATGAGCCGCAAATCATTAATCAAGAATGAAAATATCAAGGCTCACTCAAAGTAATCGCCTAAATAAACTATAAAAGGTAAACCTCGTACTCAAGCCAAGTAGTTGGACTCTACTCACATACTTTTGAGAAACTAAACTCTCGATCCTTTAATCGACTTGATCGTCGGAGGCCTCCAATGGACAACCGTCTTTGTTTTGTAGGAACTCTCATTTGACTATGACAAAGCTCGACTGGAAGATTCGCGATCCACCAAGACCAAACCGACCACATCATCAACAACCCATTTACTCATTCAAGTTATATATATATATAAGCTCAATATATATTAATTGTTAGACAATTAGTATTTTAGAATTTCACGACATTATTGCTGGACGCGATTTTACTACTAGGGTCCGCCGTAATCTATATATTAATACAATAGTTGGTTAGTCATTGTTTAATATATTACTTTGTCAATTGGCCCCAAGAGGTCACACACAAATAGGGAAATCAACTATATAATAAAATGTATTATAAACTTCCCGAGTCTAGTGTTGAAACACCTAAGGAAACATTCGATAAAAAAATCAAATCATCGGACTCGATTTGGGGCGGTGGAGTTGACGAGACTTGGGAGTTCTATTCCTAAAAACTCTCATTGTGTTGCCATTTAAGTCGCTTAAACATACACAACTTAACTAATGCTATTGCTCATATTTTTTATTTGAGAAATCAAAATATTCTCTCTCCACATGCACCAAAAAGTCGAACCCCTCCCCTTTGAAAGAACTTATTTCTTTTCATCTTTTAATCCTAGTTTATACTTTAAGCGTTCTAGTAAAATGTACGGAAGAGTTCGGGTAATTTGATGGTGTGGACGATCTTAGAGATACTCGACTTGAGTATTGGGTGAAAGCACCAATCACGCCTAGCCGATATAATCGACCATAAGGTACACACTTGTAGCCAATTATGTTTATTGTAATTGGGTGGCCAATCTGCAGATTCTCGATTCAGATTCATTAACTTTAGAACTTGATTATACGCTTTGTAATAACCTGTTATGAAAAAAAAAAAAAAATTAAATTTTTTCGGGTCGAAGCAAGGGGACCCGAATGATAATTTTTTTCGATGATAATATTATTTCGTAAAATTTTTTAGCCGAATTTCATTTATAATTTAGTAGTGTTTGCCATGGAAGAATTTTATCTTTGAAATCGGGTTCGTGGAGATTTAAGTACGATAAGCGGAGAATTAACCGAAACCGAACGGGACTCGAATTTTTTATAAATATCTTTGCAAGCTTATCCTCCACATCATCAAACAAAGCTCATCATCTTCATCTTGCTCCATTTTTTGGTCAAATATTCACCCTCCCCTTAAAAAAAAAATTTCATTTTTCCATTTCTCTTCGATTATCGCCAAACTCAAGATCGGTTGTGTATCATTGTTCTCCCATCATTCTTCGAAGTTAAGGTAAGAAATTTCAAGTCTTTCGAGATATTCTCGGGTTTTGACATAGTTGACTTTTTAGCTGACTTCTTTTCATAATTGGAATTTTATGATAAATCTTAGTTGGTTAGCGGGTTCCGTGGACGATTCGGTTTAATTTAATTCAGATTTAGACATCGCTTCAGGACGCATGGTCGAGTTGACTTTTAGGTTTTCAAGGTTGACTTTATATGGATATTATTTTATAAGACTTTTAAAATGTGTAGGAGGTTATATCGGGACCTTTATTATAGTTGTTATGATGTTAAATTACGATTTAAAATTGATTAAAGGCGTTTATGTCAAAAAGTGTAATTCAAGTCGAGTTATAATCATATTTCGAGTATAGATCATACTTGACGATTAGTTAGAATAACTTATAAGTCGATTTTAGAATGATAAGATGGAATTTCAACAACGATTGTCAGTCCACGGGATTATAATTGATATTATCCACATGTTAGACTGCTTAGAGATAGCTCTGGCAAGTCAAGTTATGTATCTTCTAAACGCCGGCATAAGAGTAGGTCTTGGATTATACTTTCTGCAAGTTGCTTAGGGCGTTGACGGAAAGCGGCGCTTACCTCGATTGTTTTTCGCGGTTGCCTCATGTGTAGCTAAACAGAGAGAGGCGAAAGTACTCTATTCACGGGTGTTACTTTGTCGCACTTACTTTAAATTGTGAACATGTTATTGTGATATGATTATGTGAGAATGATATACATGTTATTATGATATGATTACGTGAGAATGATATACATGTTTATTATGATACGATTATATGAAACGACAGGCATGTCATCAAGTATGATTACGTGAGAATGATATACATGTGTAATTGTTATATGATTATGTGATTATATTCTCGCGGGTCAAGATTGCTTCGAGTAAGTACTAACCCCAACTTATATTTTTGATTTACGTGGCTCATTTCATTTCTTATGATTTCTCGTGGCCTCGCGTCGATCAAGGCTTTACTCCCCACGACAGAGACGTTTTAGCCGTGGTGCTTGATATCGCTTTCGGGAGCAGAGTAGCCGGTTAATAGAGCGAATGTGTTGTGAGTTATCATGACTCGAGGTACTGAGTATCGTAGCGAATTCTATAGTCAGATTAGTAGGAATTAGCTTTTACTCTCCTCTTCTCAGATACGTGATTTATTGGCCCTATACTACGGTATGGGCCAAGGGCTCTGGCCTTATACTGCATAAGAGCGGTATGACTGCTTTGGATCGCCAGCCTGCATCAAGCCGCGTGGCCCCATACTGAGAGAGAGATGTCACAGCGGCCAGCCTCCATACTCGCATGTTGTCGTAATGAAGTCTTTTGATCACTTGTCGCTGCATTGTCGATGTGGCCCTATACTACGGCAGGTATAGCGCGGCGGTGTGCCTTATACTTAGTGTATAAGAAAGCCAGACTTAGCGTATTTGTCACATGCTACTTATACTTTGTGTATGAGTGCGATGCGCCTTATACTTTACGTGATAAGCGCGTGTTCTTATACTTTGTGTATAAGTGCGGTTTTGGCCTTTATCGCGTATAAGTGCGGGAAGATTACGATTAGTCCATTCCCTCGCAGTAGACGGATTCTATATACGCAAGACATGACGGTATATCAGCGGGATATTTAGATAGTGAGGTTCATGACTGTAGTTTTACTCGTTGTTGAGTCTATCGATTTCTTCGAAATTGTGTGCTTGTTGAACCTTCTATTATATCTTCATGTATTACGTCCGAGACTTCGTGGAATTACACAGATGACCTTTTAGGTAGTCCTCGATATATGTATTTTATTCATATTCGACTATTATATTATTGGATTGACTCATTCCGTAGATGTGTAAGTTCACACCCCTCAGGTTAAGTTTCACTAAGCCTCGCGGCTTACACCCCTTTTCGCATCAAGGCATTTCATTTGCGCCAGTCGATGTGACGCCCAATGAGCCAAGAGGTCGCTTGCAGTTTTGTTTCGAGTGGCTAGTGAGCACGGGGTGGGCAGAGGATCCTCATACCGATTTTGGATGTGTTGTCAACCTGCTTTGATTGTTGTATTTTTCCTTTGAAACTTTAGCCCTGCTACGTTGTCATTTGTATTCGTGATACAAGACGTATCATTCGCCAGAAATTTCTCGCATTACTTTAGCTGGGATATGTTTGTATATATATATGGGTTTGTCGCTTCGATATCACCGATGGATTATAAATTTTAAAAAACCGCTTTTGATTTGGGAAACTTTAATCAGGATCACATTTTGATTTAAACGAATCAGATTTTAAACTGAAGTCGCCCATCGGCTCAAGCGATCAAGCAAGCCCGGATTTTAATGACTCTCACCTCAAAGCCGGGCCGACCATGGTCGTTACAACGTTAATGATATATTCGCTTCTATATCATAATCCTTTATGACGGGCACCAATTTTTACTGATGTGTCGCATCGACTTAACACGGCACTTGAAACTGATAATAAAGGATATGTATTGGAAAGAGAAACCCCGGAGGTTCCAGAGGACGGTGATCCTGTTCACCTAAAATGTGCATACGTGAAAGCACTTGGATGATGCGAAGGAAGCTAAGTTCGTAATGAATGAAAATTTGTAAGGAAGGATATTAATGTGAGATTTCATGCTTTCCCCGAACCCAAAGACATAAATGATCAGTTGAAGTTCGACTTCATACAGAGACTGAAGTCAAAGAGTTTCGAAATGTTCTTACATGTCGACAACTTGAATAATCGTGAACTCCTACATGTCGGATACATGGCTGAAATTGATCGCCATCTCTGCAGACTGGGATCAAACATGCGACATCATGGCTGATATTATTCAAGCGCGCTAGATCACAGACTCTCCCAAGTCGCGGTCCACGACGTATACAAAGAAAAGCCATCTTCGCTTTATCCTTGATTTACAAGAAAATCATAGGAGACAAGTATAAATGGGATATAAAGAAGTTTTGTTTTTCTCGTGGTGCTTTGAGGGTTAAGACGAGCGGGAAGTCAAGTAGCAAGGGGCATTCTCGAAGCCCCGAAATGGTGACGCTTAAGGCGAGGAGCTTTGCATCAGATCGAGACGTGCTACGAGGAGCCTCCTTCAATAGTTGAATATAGAAGTGCATATGTACATAAAGTTTAGAACAAAGAGAAATAGTTAAACTAGATACCCAAATTTAATCAACCATAGCTGTAATAGCCAAGCATTTCCAACGGGTCGGCTCCGGGTTCGTTTCTTGGGGGAAAATAAGAACCGAACTCGACTTGTTTCTCGGTTATTTTGACGGACCGAACCGTTCGGTTCCGATTGAATCGGCTCCGCCGTTCAAGCCCGGTTCTCGGTTATTTTCGCCTGTTTCGTTCGTTATTTTCGCTTCGGGTTCTTGGTTATTTTCGGTTATATCTATATATATATATTTAATTATTTTTTCAATTAATGGGCAAATCGGTTCGCTTGTCTCCAAACCATCGGGTTCTCGAGGAAAAATTGCACTTAACCGAAATACATTCGTTATTTATTTTTCAACCTAAATCGTTCGGTTCCAATCGCCCTCCAATTTCAGCTTATTTTCGGTTCGGTTTCGTCGGTTCGATTTGAATTTTGTTGGCGTACTCTAGTATGAGCAATAATAATGCTAAGAAGAAATAATTAGATTCTTCTCGCACGCTCAAGTGGGCGCTAGATTTAGCGGGAGCTAAGATTTCCATCTCAATGTCATAGCGACAAGCCATAGACAATGTTTGAATCCAAGCTTTAAGATTCAGCTCTACATCATTATTATGGATAATGATGAGTATCCGTAAAATATACGCACTTCGTTACTATAAGTAACGAACCTTGTTGGATTCCACCGCAATCTAATGTTATTCTGGAGAGGTTTTGGATACGTGATCCAAACAAGAAACCTCTAATGAAGCCAAGAAAACAACAAGATCGTCATTCCAAGTTAGTTGTTCAGTCAATTGAATCAAACACCAAACGACTAAGATAAAGGCTTGATTGCGTTGATCATTTCTTTTGGATCAAAAGGGATATGGATACTCAATCCCACATGGCTTGCGCGAGCCTTGAAATGGGCCACAAGTCGTAGTATCACCATGAACGCCGTGGAGAATCCTTGAAAGATAAATTATTCATTCCAAGAAGATTCTCTCATAGAGCTTATGCGTGTAATGACAATTTGTGAATTGAGTAACAGGTTTCATAGATATCGAGTAACAATTATATTGTCAAACGCATTTTGTAATGTGAGGATTATAACGGTTAAGGTCGGATATACTACAAAGAGTATAAATAGAAACTCCGTACAATAGGAGCCCATAACCAATAAATCGGAGCAGATTTCTATAATCTTAGGGAGTTGGGCGGTGATTTCGTGCCCACCACCACGGCGTGAGCTGGATATCACATCACCTATCCACATTACCAAGGAAATCAAGGCGCGAGAGCCGTGACACATTTTTACCAAAGTCAATTCTCCGGAAATCGTATTCTAAAAGAATTGTTGATACTAATATCATAAATCATCCAAGTAAAGTTGAAAACAGCTGAACACGAAATTCGGACCATAGTCGTCGCTTGAACAATTTAGATTAAATAACCGACACTCATTCAAATTATATATATATTCCCCAACTTAAAATTTTGTCAGTTCTCTACTCGCTAAAGTTGAAATAATAATTGTGAATGATAAATATATCATATTACAAATTAATATTGTTTTTGATTGACAAGTGCGATATTAAGTTATTGAAGCGGCTAGTAAATAAATTAATGATAATTGTTAAAAAAATGATAATTATAAAGAGTAAAATGAAAAGAAATATATAGTTAATATTAGTCATTGAAGAAGGTTAAGAAATTTAGACTATTTTGATGATAAATGAGAATAAATCGAGAGAAAAACATGCTTATGCCAAGGATTGAACTGTGGTGTTCCAAGTAGCAAGCGAGTACTCTGTACGATAAGCTTATTTTAAATCAAAATCATCACAATCTAGTATATATTTAAAACACCATAGGAATCCATATTCACAATTGAGGGAGTATATTATAATAAAAAAAAATTAAATTTTTGAAATAAAATATCCACATCTATTATCCCTCCATACTAAATGATTGTCATCCGCGACTTAGGTGCTCCAAATTGATAAATTTTTACGCCTTTATCCATAAACATAATTTTGAGTTGAATAAAATTTAATATTATATTAAAGTACATTGAAAATATTATTATTTGATAATTTTTATCAAATATTATACAACAGAAATAAAAATATTTGAATTGAATATTTAATCAAAAATCTAAACATTTGATATAAACTCTTATAATTATTTAGATAAAAATTTAGAAATGGAAAAAATATGTTCAAATAGTTGCAAATGACTTATAACTTTTCTGAATATAACTATGCCAACTTGTATGAAATAATTGTTTTGACTTGAATGTCATGTTTGTTATTAATATTATAATCCCCCCACCCTGCCCCCCTGTTATTTCTAAACTGCATGCCCTTGAGTTTTCGAGTTGATCAAAACATGTCCTAAGGGGTAGTAACTATTTAGAACACAATATCATGAATAGCTTATGAGATCCTAATCGTCTTATCGCGAGGTTGTTTGTTGCATTGGTCATATCTCTATCCTTCTTCTGATTTTTCCATTATATGTTCCTCCATGTTGACCAACTTATTTTCCAGGTTTGATAGCATAATAACTTGGCTTGATGAGCACAGTCGATAACAGTCTAATTATCAGCAACTACGCATCTTCCTTCAATCCATTGCCTTCTCTGAGACCGAGATAGTGCCCCCTTTACACTTATACATGGACCTACCTTAAACATGGTGACGCAACAGATTTAACAACTTTTTAACAAGTAATACTATTGTCTCCTTTTTGTCATTTAGATACTTTTCTCCTTCTAGATGTTGATCTTTTCGCCTCGAGGTGAATTCCATATTTCCATTGCTTGTTGAAGTTTATCAAGTTCTCCTATTTGTGGTTATTTTCCTTTCCATGAAATATTATTGTCATTCCAGGCAAAATTTATCATGAATGATTGAAGAATAACATAGTCACCCACTATTCGATTTTCCTTTGTCTGCTATTCTGTCCCATTGGTGTTCTAACTCATGTTATCGCCAAATCACTAATCAGAAGAAGTGTCGAAATTGAAAAGCAGATTCATTAGAAACAGGGTTGGAAATTGTTTCTGATTATTGAGATAAGTATTGAGCTAGCAGAATAAATCAAGGGTAGTGGTGTATAGAATGTTATAATGCTCAGATCGTGAATGTTGTAGGTTCATTAACAAAATGTCTAATCCACATTACCTTACTTTAGCATGAACGTAATATCTTTATAAAAAAATTGGACAATCTTCATAGAATGAAGGTAATATCTTTATAAAAACAAAACTATGGATACTACTGCCCACGCTTGTTCTAGCTCCACCATTGACCTGATCCACCTTACTTAGCCGACTGGCACTCATGTGGCGTTGACGCAAATAGCCCAATGGGAGGGACCAGGGAGGCAATGAGAAAATACCCTCATTAATTTTGAAAATTATATTTTTACTATTAAAAATATATTGTACCATTCATTTCTTCAAAAATTAAGTCAGTTTCGGCCCCCTAATTTTTGTATATTTTTCTTTCATTTATATAATATAGTTATTTCGCCTATAAATTCTGCCCATTGGTGGCTGCCCCATGACCTATGTGTGTCCTCATAGCCATGGATAGGATAAGCATTAGTAGAGTCTCAGTCTTTTTTCTATTCTGTTTCGATTTAGGAGTCATGATCTTAATTGGCTGGAGTCATAGTTGTTTAGAGGCAATGCATGAATGAAAACACTTATAAATAGGGCATGTAGTCAATGCAGGGGGCATCTCATAAGAGTTTGTAGGATCTAAACATAGGGCATAGGTAAGGAAAAGCGTTTCGGGTTTGAGAAGAAGTTGTAATTGAGATGTATCCTGAAATAGCAGGTTTCGAGATTGGATCCATAATATATTATTATTAGGAAACATATATACTCAACAATTAGTCATCAATAAATTTATCGCTTTGTATATTTTATCAATATTAAACTCAATGCATAATGACATATTTGCCCAGCTTAACTGTCTCCTTAATCCTCTCATTTTCCCCCTTTTTTGTGTTTGTGATTCATATTGGCCCACTGGGTGTCTCAATCTCCAATCTTTTGGACTATTTTTTGTGATTTCACATAGAAATCAAGATAAGGGATTGTTGTTGTCACATAACTGAAAAAACCAAGAATGGTGAATGTGAAATTTCCAGGGATCAGTGAGGAGTTGCAAAAGATAGTTGATGGGGACATGGATTTTGTAGCTGCACGGAGGACTGCACGCGAGGCCTTTAAGGATAAGCAACTATCTATAGATCATATTTTATTTAAGGTGCATTAAATTAGTACCAAAAGTATTGTCTTTTTCTTGTTTTCTTTATGATGAATTTGATATATACTGATTTATATATATGTGTCAGTTTCAAATGTAATATTGTGCCATTCAGTAATGACGGGAACAAAAATATGGAACAGATTTAATTGAAAGATTTTTCATTATTCAAGTTGGACATTGCTAAATATGCATAATTTCCACTGTATGTATGGTTACATGAGCGAAAGCTATCGTCACGTTTTTATTCATTAATACTTATTAATAATTAAAAAAATATAAATTATACCATTTTTTTATTATATTTTCTTTTTTTTTTGGTACATTTGCGAATATATACCATTTTCTCAATAAAAAAATCATTAATGTCAATTATATACATATTTTTTAATCTTTAAGAATTGCACTAATCTCATAGAATCTAATTTTTGCATACAATTTAATTAAGTGAATAAAATAATTTTGGAACATTTTTTGAATTTTTCACTCAGACTTGATCTTAAATCTGCATATTTTAAGAATGTATCATTTTACATCAAATTTCGTATAATGATATTAATTTAATATTAATGAACCGTAACTCGCTTCTCCGTATGGCTAGCTGATGCCGAAGGACCTACCCCTATTTTGGCTCTTATCCATGCCTACTATGGTTGTCGACGGGATTTTTCTTGTAACTTGTCGTCTTCCTCTTTTCAATTGTGGCCTAGGGCTTGTAAACGAACCGCAGATATCGAACTTTAATGGTTGGTGATACGTTGAAAAGTCACAAACCTGTGCTCAACATGCCTGGTGCCGCCGAATCTTAGAATTTAACGTTTGAGTATACGCTTTTGAACAATTCATGAATCGAAATTAAACTTTACTTAATCTAATCGAACCGCTTCGAGTAAACGCTTTTGAAATACTTTTAAGGCTTAATTAACGAATCGAATATGACGAGTGGATAAAATAAGAAGAAAATGAGATAAATGATGAGCACCTAGATTTTCAGATGAGGTTTCAAATATA
The DNA here is from genome assembly GCA_019722365.1 of Lithospermum erythrorhizon. NCBI lineage: Eukaryota > Viridiplantae > Streptophyta > Magnoliopsida > Boraginales > Boraginaceae > Lithospermum > Lithospermum erythrorhizon. The sequence continues at coordinate 242,438 of JADFUC010001492.1, forward strand.
GTTTCTTCTACATCATATCTAAAGCCGATAGCCTGATCAAACGTAGCTAGTAATCGAATTATTTTGCACGGTTCGCCCAAATTGGCGAACCTTGGATTTTAAGGTTCGCTTTCATGAACTAGCCATGAAACCAAACTATTTCAATAATCAATCGAACTTTTGGGTTCACTCATATGCCTAATTGTACCCTATATAATGAATTTTATAGTATTGGTATGAATAATAACAATATTATTTGGAGAGACTTTATTGGCTCTTGTTCAAAAAATTAGTATACTTTTTCAGTTTTTTGCATGTATAGTTTGTAATTATATAGTATGTTCTTCAACTTTCTCCAAGAGTTTAATGACCTGATACTGATTGATAAATTAAAATAGAATATAAAAACATGGTTAGTGTTGGCCTGTGTTCACTTGGCAATGAATAATTTACAGTTGATACCTTTAAATGTATCTCATGAGCCATGTCTTCCTGCTTAGAAGCATGTTAAAACTTCTCCAGAAATAACTAATTTTTCCATTTGCCTTTTCTTCAGATGCCCCATGAAGCTCTGGCAACGGAAGAGGTAAAGCAATTTCTTTTAGCAAATCATATTTCTTTTAGTATATATGTAAGCATGTTAAAGTTGTTACTTAAGCATCATTTTATGAACTACTGTACATATTTGTCCTTGAGTCATTTAATTTGTTGTATTTTAAGCTAAGTTTGTAAGAGCTTGGCCACGACATCCTCTCAAAAATAATATACAAAAACAAAACCAAGTATTACATTCCACCTTGCTTGGTTGAGGGAGGAGCCTTAATCTGTGATCATTATATGCCCCATAATTTGAACTCATATTGCCTTGGTGAATGTTTTCATATTTTATAGAGTTAAATATTTTATATTATCAAGCTATTGAAAATAATGAAATAAATTAATATGGTTAAATATGTTATCTATATTTTTTATCTATTGTGAAATACTCGTAGTATATAGTGTTCGCACATCACTGTTGGATATATCAACTTGGAAACATCATTCCTATTATCACATAGATAAAGTTGCGTACTGTTGGATATATCAACTTGGAAACATCATTCCTGTTATCACGTAGGTAAAGTTGTATACTATTAGCGATATTGGGACGTGTTGATGTGTGTTGCAATGGTGAAACTACTTTTTTGTATGTTCTGTTTGATTGCTTGTGGAGATTGATATGAAGTTCTATGATACAGTCATATAAAGTGAACTCAAGAGGATTGGAAATCTTCTCAAAGAGCTGGCTGCCAAAGACCAATCCCCCCAAAGCACTTGTTTGTGTTTGTCATGGTTATGGAGATACTTGCACATTCTTTTTAGAAGGCATGTGAGTTAACAGATTACAAAACATTGCAATATTGTTGTGCCTAAAGTAGAGATTACCATAACCATAAATAGAGATGAAATAAAAATATCTTAATTCATTTTTTTCAGGAGTCGCTAGAAAGATAGCTTCATCTGATTATGCTTTTTCGCAATGGATTATCCTGGCTTTGGTCTTTCAGAAGGACTTCATGGGTTTATTTCAAGTTTTGACCAGTTGGTTGATGATGTAATTGAACACTACTTAAAAGTTAAAGGTATAGCATGTTGAGGATCTTGTTTAAGGATTTATTTTAAAACTATTCTCTCAAGTAATAATATCCTAAATATATACAATGCCATGTTATTGTACAATTACTTTAAAAGTTGTTGCTTCAGCTTCAGCCACTCAAATTTTCAATATTCCTTCAACGATCTAAGTATAGAATTTGTCATATTTATTTCTGTGAGCATCAATGATAGATGACCTTATCTGATAAACATGTTCGTCCTGTTTGTAGAAAACCCTCATCTACGTAGTTTGCCAAGCTTTTTGTATGGAGAATCTATGGGTGGAGCGGTTGCTCTGAAGGTGCACCTGAAACAGCCTAGTGCATGGTCTGGCGCAATCCTTGTTGCGCCTATGTACAAAGTATTGCTCTCAACGTGCTTTGATATTTTTTTCGACTAATGTGATCTTTAATTTTACCTCATACTTTAGTGATAGATTGCAGATGAAATGGCTCCTTCTTGGGCGTTGACACGAATCCTTATTGGCGTGGGAAAATTACTTCCAAAGCATAAGCTAGTTCCGCAGAATAATTTAGCAGACATGGCATTCAGGGATTCCAAAAAAAAAGAGCAGGTGTTGTGGTTTTTCTTTCCAAATGAGTCATTCCTTCAAAAAAACAATACCTAGCGGCTAGCGGAGAATATAGAGGTTTTGTTTTTTCATCACACAATCAGGATGTTTCTTCTTTCATGCTACATGCAACAAAACTAACCGACCAAATCAATGAATACATATTACCTGTAGGACCCATACTTTTGTAGTAGGCAATAGCCATGTTAAAATGTGGAATGATGTTGTCATGTTAATAGATTTGCTTGATTTACTCAAGCTTATATTAAGACGAAGTCAAGTAATAGTAACACTTGTCATCGTTTATCGAGACACGAGCATGATGAGTTTTAATAGGGACACACGTCATCAGAGTATCGAGACACTCGGGCAAGCATTTACTAAGCACGTAAATAGATTAGTCATTCAGAATAGGATAAGTATGTATTTAGTTACGACACAAGCACTCTAAGTATGTAAGACACGTGTCGGAAGTTTTGACTAAGCTTACTCTAAGTCTATACTATAAACAAGGAATCTTAGGCATATGTTTATTCTAAGTTCATTCAGTAGAATCGGTTCCATCCGAGAGTCTTGTATACTATCTTCAGTTATGAAATAAAAGATCACTTGTCATAAACACTCTTCTTATGTATATATCTTAGTAGTACTTCTATCTAGTAGAGTTTAGTTATAGATAGTTCAAACAATATAATTGATATTCCGTCTCCATGATGTTAAAGATCCGGAAACCTTTTCATTGTGACTTCTATGTGGTTGTACTTGGTATCCGAGTCATGTTTATGTAAGTCTTTCTACTCTTATCTTTTAAAGATATAGTTTTTACTACTTAATTTTCTTCTTAACTCATAGCTATGCATAGTTGTGTGGAATATGTTTCCCCTCTATCTAGTTCTATGAATGTTTTAGAGAATGAAAACCGGTTTAGTTGTTCGAAAGGAATCATGGACGTGTTGCTTGAGAGTGGCATTTGAGTCCTAGATTCGAGAACATAAAAAACCGGCTAGTTTTTTAGAGTATGAAATAGAGCCTCGAGACAATCTCGGCTACGCCCGACTCACAAAATCAATTGGTTTGATTTGGAGAAAATTAAGTCGTATAATTACATCTTTTTAGATAGAATTATGAATCACTTGCATGTTCATGGAATTCGAAATATCTAATTATCATCATATGAAAAATACTTCTAATAGCATTATTCCCACTAGTTTTAGAAAGTCTACTAGTAATAAGTTAGATTATGTCTATCAAATAAAGTATATAGATGAAGAGAGTAAAGTTCCTATTACAGATATTCCTTTGTTAAACCCTTATAGAGCCTTTATCAAACCAAACACTTCATTTCCAAAAATAATCAAACAAGCTTTCGGTAAAACAAGTCAAGCAAGAGAGCTAATCTTAGCCTCTCACTTAGATCATCACCTCATCCCTTCAACTCAAGCCGATGCCTATTTCCTCCGGGTTAAGGACATGGCGATTAGCAATGGAAAACAACGGTATTCGTGACCTCCACTTTGACGCCCACTTCACGCAGTAGCATCACGGGCGGCAAAAGCGTCTCCCGGTGGTTGCTTGGGGAATGACACCGCTTGATTCTAGATACAAATCTTATCAACATGCCTGTATAGCCACTATACAAACCACTCTAAATGATGGTACAGTTTTTGTCACCTTGTTCCCAAACTTTAATATGGCCCTTGAAGACCCACAAATCACCCAAAACCTGCAAATCCAACTACAAATTAGTGGTACACCACAAATATCCAACACCTACATCGCTACTTTGTACTACCAAATGGCCTACCGTGTTCAAAACCATGCCATGGATCTGACTTTACCATCCAATAATGAAGAAGCCTTACTCATACAAATAGAATCACTAAATAATACATTCTGCACCCATGTCCCAAGACAAATCCCAAAAGTGAACTACTTATGTTACTTCCTGAAGCGTGGATTACAAAATATGAAAAGGTGCATGAAAATGATACTCCCATCCAGTACGATAATGCTATGTTCACTAAGATGGAAGATGGTTCATCATCTATTTCCTTTAAGGAAACAGAGGTGGTTACAAAATCCTCCATCTTCAACACAGAGATCAATGTGATCACTCCTTTGGAACCTTCAGTCATCCCAATCGCTTCATTCGATAAAGAAGGTAACTCAATCTATGTGTTCAAAGATGAAGATGGTCATCATTATTTTGACGTGACATGAATGCCAATACTCATGACGAATATTTTATAATGAGGATAAAGTCGCAAATCCTTGGGCAAGAGGAAGAACAACAAGAAAACGGGAAAAAATCAATGCAGCAAAAGCTCAAAGAAAGATATGAAGCTGGAGATCCAGAAGTTGATCTTCTTGGCGAACCATCAGGCAGAGGTTTTGAATATTATGTATTATATTCAAGGCCAAAGCTCTTAGATCATGTCATGCCTGAGATCAACATGTTTCAACTCGTATCTCAAGATTTCCCATCTAGTGATTTTGAGAGAGACGATGTTAAACATTCTTGAAAGGTCAAGAATCTTTTGGTGAGAAACTCAGATGGTACTATCAATGAACTCACTCCGGCTGAAGCAACTTTGAATTGGCAGCCTGAGAATTAAATAGCTTAGAATATATTCTCAAACATTGCTAGCACCCAGAGAAATTCTATCACAGACGCAAAGAAAAATATCCATCATAGAGACAAAGAATTCAAAAAATACAAAGAAAAGATGGCAGCCTTACTCCCAAAGTTAATGCCTTCACTTGGCAATTTCAGACTACTGACCTTCCACTCATCTTCCAAAAGGAAGCAGAATTAAAGTTTCTTAAGCCACAACTATTCTCATTACAAAATCCTTCACCAATGCCTATAAGTATGCGTTATGATCCATTCTCTCCATATCATGTTTTACCCTCAGCGGTAAATTACTCCCAACCACTTCCTCAACTACCTCAAAACCAAAATTTCTTTTTTGATTCATTCTCTTTCCTTTCATCAAAAAAGCCAGAAAATACCTACAAAAAGAGACAACACACTCCACCAAAAGATAAATCATCACATACAAAGACCACCGAGCCAGAATCCTCAAACAGTGCAACTCACAGACGCATTTATTAAATTCAATCTCTACCTTCCTCGAAAAGGTACCACTCCAAAAAGTAGATTCCTGCCTTGTTTAATGACATGATTCTTTTCCCTCGAAGATGATAATCAGTCACCAAAAGATAATGGGTGAATCTCAAATCCGTAAGAAGAAATTGAAAGGAAGGTGCAACAAAGACCTAAGCAAATTACTTAGTACCATAAAGAATTTCCTCCAAAAGCTATATCTTACATTGTAGTAAATTCACAACAAAGCTTCTCTTTTGATAAAAATCACGACTGGAGCTTCATTAGGAAAAAAGAAGTACGTAGGTTAAAGAAGAAAGCCAATGCTTTATCTCAGAAACAAGATAGCCACTCGCTTCTAATGTTCTAAACAAGAAGCAAAGAAAGAGATTTGTTAAATCTGCTTCACAATTACGATGTTGTAGGAAAACGTATATCGAATCACATTTTCAAGAAGATGAGCCCTCTAAAGATACTATCTTGGCCATCAAATCCAAATATGATTCGTCTGACGACTCATCTGAAGATGAAGAGAAGTTCTATGCCATAGACCTTTGTTCACTGGAGCTTTATAACACAAGGAGCACAAAACTCACTGCACACCTCAACCGTCTCCAAATGCCAAAGTCTACATCCTTCCAGATAAGTATGACAAACCAATTCCTGTCATAGCTTATTTTGACATAAAGATGTGATGCACCATTATGAAGTTAAATCCTTCGAGCAAATTCTACTGGAAAATTGTTCTCAGGTTATACAATCAAAGCTAGAGTCTACGGGTCTGATCTCCCAAGAAAAGACCTATTAATTGACTTTGATATTCTTCATTCTCTCAAAATGGTATCATGGCATCCAAAAGCCCTGAAGCATAAAAACTATCTTCTACCTTGGACATTAGTCTCTCATCTTTATGCATTAGAAGCATTTAACTCAATAAAAGATAAAATCATCCAAACCTCTTGTGCAGATTCTTACTCAGAATTCCTATCCAAATGCTCCAACCCTTTATGGCTAAATCCAGAATTCTTCATTTTCCTTCCATTTAAAAAAGAATGGAAGCATATCGTCAACAAAGCTAGTCGATGCGTATGAATCCTCATCAATATAAGCTAACTTTACAAGAAGTTGAATAGTTGCAACAACAAGGACTAATAGAAAAAACAACTTCTCTTTGGGCATGTGAGGCATTTTATGTCAACAAGCGAGCTGAACAAGTACGGGGAAAATTGAGATTGGTAATCACTGCCCACTCAACATTTTCCTAAGTGTATGATAAGTCTCACTTCCAAAAAGAGACGTCTTGTTCTCAAAAATCACCCAAGCCAAGATATTCTAAATTGATCTCAAAGTAGGATTTTACAATTAGGAATCAAACTCCTTGAAGACAGACCAAAGATGGGATTCTACATACCAGACCATCATCTATATTGGAAAGTCATGCCGTTTGGTCTAAAAAGCCCCTTCCTTATTTCAAAAAGCCATGACCAAAATCTTTGAGCCTCTTCTACCAAATGCTCTCATATATATTGATGACATTCTCCTTTTCTCTTCAGACCCAAGTTCACACTCTAAGTTACTCTTAAAATTTTATGATATTGTTCAGAGTTATGGAATCATGCTTCTGCAGAAAAGTTATATCAAAGTAAGAATCTGATCAACTTTTTAGGCATGCATATCGTGTATGTAAATTTAACTTCACCACATATCAAGTAAATGAATTAAGACATTTTGCATGTAAATTACATTCAAACAAGTTCAAGAATTTCCGGGGATAATCAATAACTACGTGGCCGATTTCATCCACACCCAACAAAGATCGATCCATCCTCTCAGCACAACTAAAGAAAAATACCACTAAATGGGATGAGAAATGTACTCAAGAAGTTAAAGAACTCAAGCAGCTAACAACAACCTTGCCAACATTAGAAATACCATCTTCAGGAAAAAGGATCCTACGCATGCATGCTGATTGTTTTGGGAGCCGCCCTTCAGCTAAGCATTTAATAATGAAAGAGACATATAAGTGGATACAAAAGTGGTGCATTCAAAGATGAAAACACATTACCCACTTATAAAGAGATCCTAGTAGTCAAACTAGAATTGAAAATTCTGAATTTCATTTGATTGGTCAACATTTCCTCATCGAAATGGATATCTCATCATTCCCGAAGATGTTGCGCTCAAGCAAAAAGATCCAATCACGCTTAAGCGATGGTCAAGTTGCTCCTCTCAATGGAAGTTTGATGTTTATCATATCAAAGGAAAAGAAAACCTTTCTCCCCAGATTTTCTTTCCGCATCACAACATACTCCATTGCTCCAATCTTCCCCAAATTATCTACTAACCAAATCGCTACATTTTGGAGACAGTGTATAAATCTACAAGTGTCATGTTAATAGGTTCGGCTAACGACTAAGTTTATAAGACGAAATATGTAATAGTAACACGTGTCATCGTTTATCGGTGACACGTAGCATTATCAGTCATGTAATAGGACACGCATCGTAGTATCGAGACATCAAGAGGGGATGACTAAGCATATAAATAGATTTAGTCATCTTATAATAGATAAAGATGTATATGTGAGTTACGACACATGTCAGTTTCTATAAGACACGTGGTCGAAGTTTTGACTAAGCTTACCTAAGTCTCTACTATAAATAGGGCCTTAGGCAGGGCGGTTAGTCATTCTAAGTTCATTCTCAGAGTAGAATTGACAAATAATCCGAGAGTCTTGTATAGTACCTTCCGCCTATGAAATAAAAAGACCAATGGTCATAAACACTCTTCTTGGCGTATATATCTTGTAGTAGCAATTTTATCTAGTAGAGTTTAGTTATAGATAGTTCAAACAATATAATTAGTATTCCATCTCCATGATGTTAAAGATCCCGAAAACTTGGACTAGTGGTATTTATTCTCAAAGAAATAATTTTTGTGATTTACAGAAAAACCTACATTTATCAAATGATATAATTTCTTGTGGCTTACAAGTAAAAACTATTTTGATACCAATATCTCTTTGTGTAGTATCATTTACTTCTCATATGTATATAACAATTAGATGATTGTTTTCATTCTCTATGTGTCAGCCAAGCAATGTTATTATCTCTTACAAGCATAAACCTCGCTTCACGCGACCGCGTTGGAGTTAGAATACAAGAGAGTATTTAAAACGGGAAAAGTATATGTTCAAATAGTTGCAAAATAACTTTTAACATTTCTGAATATAATATGCCAACTTGTATACAAAAATTGTTTCGACTCTAATCTTATGTTTGTTATTACTATAGAGTATATCTGCCACCGGGCAGTGCACTTCCAAGTATCCCCCCAATTTTTTCTTGAAACTCGTATTCTTCCTCGAAGCTTCTCTAAATTGCTCAAAAACATGCCCTAAAAGTGGAAGATAATTTGAACACGAGCTAATTGTTACCTTATGTTATAATATGCCTTGAATCTACCGTCAAGCTTCGAGTCAAGTGGGGGATATGTTTTTCATTTTGTGTGTGAGTTAGACTGTATTCCTGATCACTCTCTCACTATGTGTCATAACAAGAGCAACATTAGTCTTTGTGAAGCTGAAATTTTATTCAATCGTTGTTTAGGTGTCCCTGCCATTACTGATCCTCCACGGAAAAGCTGATATTGTGACTGATCCATCTGTGAGCAACTTATTGTATGAGAAGGCGAGCAGTAGCGACAAGAAAGTAATCCTCTATGACGACGCATGGCATTGTCTTCTGGAAGGCGAGCCCGATGAGATGATAGTTAAAGTTTTCACTGACATAATAACTTGGCTTGATGAGCACAGTCGATAACGATCTAATTATCAGCAATTATGCATCGCGAAAAAAATTAAAAAGTTTTTTTCACAGAGGGGTCTTATAAAACATTCTTCCTCTGAAAAAGAAAAAAAAACGATCTAATTATCAGCAATTTATGCATCTTCCTTCAATCCATTGCCTTCTCTGAGACCGAGGTAGTGCCCCCTTACACTTATACAAGGACCTAAGTTAAACATGGTGGCGCAACAGATTTTTTCAAACATTTTTTAACAAGTAGTATTATCTTCTCCTTTTTTATCGGTTAGATACTTTGTTTTTCATTTTTATCTTCATTTTGGTATTATGTTTTATTCAAATTGAACTCCTCCATGCCAATTTGATTATTCATTTTCAGCAGTTGTGGATGCATCATATTAGATGAACTCTTCATTTTTCAACTTATTTTTACCCTTTTTGCCATGTTTTGATTAAGTATTTATTTTGTCCATGTTCTGTAAATTGAAAATCCATTTAGTTTGAAACTCAGAATTAAGTTATTAAGCTTTAAATTTAAGAGAGGTTATTAAACATTCCTAAATTAAAGTAATGTAGTTCATGCTAAACTAGTACTAGGCCTTTGGTTATTAAAACTCAACTGTGTACTGCTCCTAAGAAATCATAACAATTACTCCGTATTTACCCATTCATCTTCGATTGCTCTAGCTTCTAGTTCTAATGTCATAGATAGACCAAATAGAAACTCCCAATCATAAGTCCATACCTCCTCTCATACCTATTTTCTTGGCCTATTCAATAATTTCATTGAAATATGTACATAGGATCATCTTATATATAGAATGAACGAAAATTTAAAACTTAAAACTAACAATGTGGTAGGACACTTGCAACTTCCAAGGATCAGCTCTATCTCAAATGTGATTCAAATAAATTAAGTAAAAATAATTTTGTTTAAACGAGAGTGATCTTTGTCTTTTAAATAGATGCTATACGTAAAAGATCTGCGACATCTTTATAAAAAGGGTCCATGTCTTTTTAGCAAATGATTTTGTTATAATTTCTTATCATTTGAAAATATGAAATATCGTGTTTTTATCAGGACAATTACAATGCTATATGGAAATAGAAGGAACGACGTAAAAATTGAGTTGGCAAAGTAATTAAAAAAAGACTGAAGTAATAGGAAATTGCAAAAAAAAATGCTAACTTAGATCCGATTTTTTAGTTGTCATCCTAGCTTTACTAATAATTAAGGATCATTAAGAAATGAATGATATTTGTACATATATCCAAAATTAATGAATCAAATAATAATTCAATGAATATATTGATATTGTGGCTTTTTATTACATGTACACAAATAGGGATTTAAAAAGAAAAAAAATCAACTCTAAATGTTGCATTGAAATCTCAAAGTGACAAATATTTCAAACAAAATTTTTGTTAGGATGAAAACTAAAAAAACCGAGGGAGTAGCTATTAGAATTACACTAGACTAATCTTAATCTAATATATAGAAATAAACTTTGTAATTGCTAAACGCCTGCTTTGAAAATTGCTAAATGTCGGTCTCAAAAATATGATTAGACAAATTTAACCTTAATATATTTCATTGATTAAAACCTTAATAGCTACATACATTTATTGAAATTTATTCCCCAAAAACAAAAATTTGTTCATTTCTTTGAGATTGAAATTTCTAGTCAATAAGCGCATTTCATTTTTTTCAAAAAAATTTCAATCATTTTTTGCCGATTATTCACTGACGTAGTTTTAAAATTTTATTTTTCTTGTGTATAACTAAAGTTCCATATCCATAACGATAAGAGGGGCACACAAAGTAGGCTGAGATAAAGTTCAATACACTGGAAGTATTTACACATGAAAGTCTTGTATGCTCGAATTTTATTGGAAAGACTTTGATTAATTTTAAAAATGATAGATTTGAATTTTTATTTTATTTGTTGTTAATAATTTGAATAGTGAATCTAAATAAAAAATATACAAAGTTTCCTATTATAAGAGATTCATTCTAATATTCATATAAAAAAGTAGTAGGGATATAATAGTCTAATCATATTTTTTAGACCGACATTTAGCAATTTTGAGATCGACGTTAAGTAGCCTCTTAGAATAATTCCATATGAAATTTGTTTAATCGCATTAATAATTGTGGATAAATTCTTACTCTAACTTTCTTAAACGTATCATATAATATTTCCGAAATATTTCTATTTTACTAATCCAAGTTTCATTCAAAATACCTTTAGAACCGAATTGCTTCAAGGACTAAAAAGCACAATCAAAGTTATGAAAATAACTATTTTGACTCTAATAAAACTTCTTCAAACAATACATTTACAAATAAAGGGGCCTAAAATAGTACTCTATACATATTTTAGGGCAAGATCGTAAATCATCACTCATTGCTACAAAGTTTTAATTCAATCAATAATACACGCGCTACGACGCAGTTCGGGTCCAAGGGTAAATTAGTAATTTCATATATAAAAAAACTGAAAAAAAAATCAAAAATATTATTCCACACAATGGTAGAGAATTGAAGATTGGAGTACCAAATCGAGTTAGTTTTCGTCAATTTGTTGGTCTCGACCCCAGTAGTGCTGATCAATTTGAAGGGTACTGCATCGATGTTTTCACTGCAGCACAGAATTTGTTGCCTTATGCCCTCCCTTACAAACTAATTCCTTATGGGGACGGGATTACCAATCCAAAACTGGTCCGGTTGATCACAACAGGGGTGAGTCTAATATATATGGTAATCCCTCTCCAATCAGAATCTACATGTTGGCTAACTAATCTGGTTTTTCATCTGCCGCACAGGTTTTTGATGCAGCTAAACTCTCAGCTAATTATATCAACCAAACAGAGCCTTAAGAAATCCATAAATAAATCAATCGATATCAACATGGCTGCGCTTTTAAGTACTTATAAGATTAGCCGCCATAGAAGTCAGCGGCGCCGGAGTTCGAGTACGGAGGTGGAGGAGTGGCGATGTTGTGGTGTTGGGGAAGGATACGCCAGTTGCTTGCATTTTGAGTAGTAAGTTTTGTGCTAGTGGTGGAGGGAGTCAGAGGAGTGTGTGGCCGCCGTGGCTGCTCTCGGCCGTCGGAGATCCATTGCTGTCCTTGTTTCATATAGTTGATGATGTACTACCATTAATGCGGGATGTACACCTACTATAGGACATGATAATGTACAACTGTCCGGATCATTTATTACATGTTTGTTTCCATGAATATTGAGAGGTGATGTAGCTGATGAGTGTGGAGGATCTGGGGCTAGGCCATGAATATTTATTTGCCCCTGAAGTTAAGGAATATAATATTTTTGATTTTTTTCAGTTTTTTTATATATGAAATTACTTAATTTAATTTTGACATAACACGCATAGAATACGCTGCTTCACTGACGACACTTACGTAAAATTAATAGTTAAAGTAAAAAACCAATAATGAATGAGCAAGCCGGAGCGAATTTTAATGTATATGAAACATGTCGATTTCGCTTCCGCCTTTCGGGCTCTACTTTGTAATACCTGCTTCGGGACCAAGTTGATTCGCTAACCGCTATATACGCGCAAACAATTGTTCCCGCTCATTTACTCATCACCACTGTTTCAACTTTGAAGAAACCTCTCTCATCTCTCTCTCGCCTGCCTCATCTGACATCTCTCGTCTCTATGGAAATAGAGATATATACATCGACACGGATAGATTCGATCCTCCTCGTACTCCAACCCAATAATAATAATAATAATAATAATAATAATAATATTGGACATCACTAACGTTTCAAAAAATAACCATTTCGATCACTCAACTTTAAACTCATCCTGTTTCGATTACTCATGTTCTTAAACAAATTTAATTTGGTATTGACGCCCTAAAATAATGAAGTAATTTTGTCATTTTGATATTTAAGTATTATTAATGACCCAATACTTTTCTATTATAATATTTTAACACCCTTTTCTTTCCTCAATTAAACTATTACCCTAATTTTTCTTGTCCTAAATCATTATTGCCTCAACTCATCACCACCACCCCCACCTCAAACCAACTCATAACTGAATTGCAAATCATTAATGTAACGGAAGCTAAAGGCCATTAATAAAGTCTTTAGCTCGAACACTAAAGGATGACCCCGAATATTCAGGCAATTGCTTCATAGAAGCAGCTCTAATCATCATAAAATCAATGAATTCAGTCAACCTAAATACTAAATTAGTGGAATAAGTGATACTTTCTCCGTCCCTAATTACTTGATCATATAGCTAAAAAATATTTTATTAAACAATCAATTTATTTTACTATTTTTAAGGAGACATAAAACTTTCAACCAATGAAAATAAAAATATTGAGAGATAAAACAATAATGTTAATTATTTATGATGTTGTGAAAATATTGGTCAATTTTTACTTCTCTCAATCTTGTGAAAATACATTGTAGTCAAAATGATGACTTTACTAAACGACAAGTGATAATCTTAGTGGTGCCTCAAGTACGTAAATTGTCGACCGTTGGAGTAGATCTGACTTCCTTCAATATTAATCTTTTTTAATTATATAGGATGTTGTTTGAAATGCTAATACAAATCTTGACATCTCTCCTGAAGTAATCCCTTGTACAATTCCATGGCAAAAGGGATAACTATTGTTATTGGTGAGGGTGTACTTCAAATATTTTAAATTATATAATATTGATTTCAAAATATTTTATTTTATTATTAATTTACTTAATGAGATTAAATATTTATATTTGTTATAATATCTGTGTTTATACAAATATTTTTTAGTATATATAACTTATCTTGAATTTTTAATATTTTACAATGTTTCTTAAATGTATCTATAATGTATTTAAATCGAGCTTGGAGTTGCACGCAATTTAGAATCGACCGGGGCACAGTCAAACCGCTTGGGAGTAAGGCCTAACCCGGTACTGATTGGACATTTTAGATTACAATAAGAACTATATAAATATAATAAGTTTTAATTTTTCTCTAAACGAGGGTGTAAAAATGAAGGTAAATTTGGGTAAGTTTCCATTATGATTTTCGAACTGTAATCACCCGTACCATCCGAAGTTTTTGGTTCTCGCTTTTTATTATTTTATTTTATTTTATTTTTTATTTTTTCTCAGGGAGAATGTTTTTATAGCACTGCTTTAATCGAATCTCTAAGATCTCTTTATATGAAGCCGCTGAGCAACTATTAAAAGCTAAGTCATTGCTTATATAAATATATTAACAATATTTGTATACTTTATTTTTAAATAGTTTCTGGTTCGCTTTTTAGTCCTAGTTTCAAATTACCTGGCCTGCGAACGTGTGATAAGAAAGTATGGAGAGATGGAAAGAGTTTCTCTAAAAAAATCACTTTCCAAAAAAATTAAATCAAAACGACATCTAGTAAGAAGTCTTAGTTAGGCTCCCTATGGTTCTAAGTGTTTTGCATTGTCTTAGAACAATCTAGTAAAAAGTTATTATTTGTAATCCAAAATTCGGTTCAAAAACTCAAAAACTTGTCAGTTAAGAAAACAAAAGTGTTTCTTGGTTTTATTTCCTCCCCATCCCTTGACAATCAACCATATCATTTCGGCGGCCGGTAACCCTCTTCTCATATGGTTAGCTTCCGCGTTTATTTTTTTTAATTCTATTTGATTTTTATTTTTACTGAAGTTTGTTTATAGTTTAATGGATCATTTAGCTAGGATTTATTGTAAATTTCATTTTTTCTTTATTATTTTTATAATAATTTTGTATATAATTTATAAATAGATTTAAATCCCATTTGATATATTTAAACCCATTTGCTCTGATTAGCTTTTTTCTTTAATTGGGGTTTGATTTTTTAATTTTTTTGGATTTTTTTTTTTGTAGATTAATGAATTATTGAGCTAAGTGGTGTTTGCAATTTCATTATTACTTGCAATAATTTGGTAAAAAGATTTAATCTTTATAAACCCATTTGCTCTTATAAGCTTTTTTTATTATATTCTGTGTTTAATTTTTAATTTTTCTGAATTTTTCCTAGGTTAGTTTATCATTTGAGCTAAGAGTTAATGAAATTTTGATTCGTGTTTATAATAATTTGGTTTAAAGATTTGATATTTCATGGTGTTTAGTACATTTTATGAGAGTTATAAGTTTAAATTGAATTAAATTTGCATGCTGAGCTAGGTTGTTTAAAGGTTTGATCATGTTTTTCTGTTACATGGTTTACCGTTTGAACAGTGAACCTTTTCTGGGAAAAATGTATTTGCTATGTCTAAAGAAATTTGCTCGTTTGATGTCGATGGGAGGTCAAAACAGAAAAGAGTATATTTGTGGGAAGTCGAAGCTGTTGGATTCCTTAAATATGGACTTGTTGGTTAATTACTTAATTACCACTCTTATATAGAGCAGTAAAATTTTAAAATTACTGGTTTTAATAAGTTTTTGCTTTCTTGATTTAAAGCATTAGTTTTTTTCATAATAGTTATTGTGTACTGCCTTTTATCAGCTTCCCTTAGTTTAATTAGTTTGAAATTTTGACGGAGTCCCTTAGTTTATAAAACAGGTCCGTTTTAGCTCATATTCAATTCTCGATTTAGGGTGAATAGAAATGTTTATAGGAGGTGGTATTCAAGGGTAAGTTTTAAGGTGATATTTGTTTAGCTGAAATTTGATGTTGAACTATAAACGATACTGTTATCGTATGTTTTTCTATTTCAGTGTGTACGTTTGTTGGATGATTCAAGCTTCATATTCTGTTCTAGAGCATATGTTTCTTTGAAAAACTTTGATATTGTTTTGCGATGCCAGTTCGACAGCTCTTCATTTTCACAAACTGAGTAATTGCGTATCTAAGTTGTCTAATTGTTCTTTTAGATAATAGTTTTCCTTCTTCGATAGAGTATTGCTAAGGATGTTAATACGAGATTTAAGTTAATGTAGGAGGATATGGTAGGAGGATATATGACATTTCAAATAATCGTTATTGTGCTACTCAATACTAAGTTACAAGTGTTAGTAGGAAAATTTGCCTTCTTGTACTACTATTTTATGCATTAATATTTAATGTAAACTACAAGTCAAACTACGATTTTTCCCAATGGAATTAGCTAATTAGTCACCTGAAACGGGGTACGGGGTACGATCGGATACGGGATACGAATGTTTATGTGAATCCGGTACGAAGGGGGTATACTTATTATTTCTTTAATTATTATTAATTTGTTTTTTTTATTTATTGTAATATTAGTATTTTTATATTTTATTGCTAATTTTTATTAATATTTATATTATTTTTCACTAAAAATTATCAATGAACTTTCCAATTTTCAACCATTTTATATTAAACATTGTAATATTAATTTCATTTAATTGCCCACATCTGAAGCCAACTGTAGACCTTACTAGAAAATATCAATTATATATGTAAAGTAGTAAAAATTTGAACTTTAAACCCGAGTTGCCGAAACGCCACCCATGGCTGTCCCCGGAGAGTTTCGTACTCAGTTTTGAGACGGAAGTCCCCGAAACGGGTACTATAGCTAATCTTTAGTTTCCTGTGACGAACATATTTTTCTAATTGACATGATCTTTCTGCAAGATTAGTTCCTAATCAGTGAAACATTGTAACATATAGTGCCACAACGTGACATCATGATCTGTTTTTTCAATCCATCTGTGCATCCAAACCCTTTATGTTACTTGCATATTTCACCTGGCTAATTACCTTAGTATGATACAAGTTTTTTTCTTTTGTGTTAAAAGAATTTCCATAGCTTTAGGAGGTCTAGTACACGAAACTCACACCAGCTTATATGGTGGAGTTAATGGTAACTTATACATGTCATGGCTTAGGAAACAATTTTTTCATTTAATAAAATATATATTCTGTTAACTTCGTCATTTAATTGCTCATGATATTACATAGTGATTAAGATGCATGTTCTTTGTTGTGGTGTGACTTGTGAGATAGAGATCTGTCAATGATAATTTGTTGAAAATAAAAGTTAGACTAAGAGGGGGAATTGGGTAATTTACAGTTGGAGAGGTTTTTGAGTAATTATCGCAATTGCTTCATGAAACCTGTAATGATAAATTGCGATAATATAGGATTCCTTGGTTTGAAATTTTTAATGAGATATTTGTTCCTTTTCCTGGTGTTATGTCAGTTGATTGTGGTCTACATATGTAACTTGTTTCAGGATGCTAGACAAAGGCCTGATGTGAAAAACTTACCATCACACCTTTGGATACACCTTTGGTTCTCTTTAACAAAAATAAAATGTTTGCGGCACCAAATGACGAATTTTTAAAGCCTTGGTACTGAAACCCAAAACCTCAACAAACCATCAAATCCAAGGGAGAAAGCAACAGATCCATGGTGATTACCCTCTCTAGAAGAAACACAGACCTAGCGAATTGTATTTATACTTACCTAGCATCTCATTTCTCATCACAACACAGAGCCATCATCCCTAAACCTCTTAAAGTTCGTAATCTCTGCAACACCTTCCCTCTTCATCAATGCCTTCAATCGGATGTTCAAATAGGTAAATATGGAGTGACTAGTAGGTTTCTGCATACATCGACAAGTGGTACAAATCTGGATTCAAGTTCTTTTGTGGATGCGATTGAAACAAAACTGGATTCGATTTCTTATCCAAAGGTGAGTGAATTATCATCTGAGTCGGATTCTGAAAATCTAGGAAGTTCAGCTCCAGAGGGTTCTACTATTTTCAGTGAGGAAATCTGTTTCAGTTGGATTGCTAAACTCTGTCGATCTGGAAAAGTTATTGCCGCCATGGAGGTGGTGCAGTCATTGCGTGGTAAAGGCATACATGTCAGCATTCGAACATATAATTTCCTTCTGAAGATGGCTGTTGAACAGAAGAACATTGATATCGTGTCCCAATCTTTCAAGGAACTTTTGACATTCCCTGAATCAGTGGGTTCATCTTCATTTACTTTACTGGCTAAGGCATTTTCTGTAATTAATGATGATGCTCGGCTACTGATCTTTATTAGAGAAATCTCAGACCTGACCTTTCCGAGAAATGTTTCGGTTGTCAACAAGATTATTTTAGCTTTTGCAGATTGTGGACAGGTTGATAATTCCCTTATGATATTTGGTCAGATGAGGAATTTCAATTGTGAACCTAATCTCATCACATATAATATCATTATAGGCGTTTTGGGTCATCATGGTCAAATAGATGAGATGCTCCATTTATTTACTTCCATGCAAGAAGCTCATATTTCTCCAGATATCGTTACTTTCAATACCATAGTAAACAGTCTAAGAAAGGTGGGCAGGTTGCAGTTGATTCTGGTATACTTTAAACAAATGATCCAACTGGGGGTTCAGCCAGATTTGAGGACTTACACTGCACTGATAGACAGTTTTGGTAGATCAGGAAATGTTGAAGAATCTCTTAGACTTCTGGAGGAGATGAAATGCCGTCGTATCTGCCCTTCTATTTATATTTATAGATCACTAATACATAATTCAAAGAAATCTGAAAAGTTGGAGACTGCAATGAAATTGTTGGAAGAGATGAATTCAAGCATTTCAAGTCTTGTTGGTCCTGAGGATTTCAAGAAGAGAGACCGGTAAGATTACAGTGTTAAGGAGTTCATAATTCAGTCTTCAATGTGACTCGGACGAAAAGGGGTCGCTAAATGATTTTGGTGATGATCTACCACCTAACCACTATACATTTTCAGTGGTATGTCTTGTAATTTATCCTCTAAATCTCTAATGCATTTTCTTTTTTTCATGTATGCCATATCTCTAAGTTAAAAACTTCAGAGATTTGTTTTTTGTGGAAGTGTTAGAAATTTTGTTGAAGTAGTTATTTTCTAGTAACCCAACAGGTGAGGCAGGCCATAGTTGAAAATATATTCATTTGTTTTATTACTAATAAGACGACGTCTCCCTTTCCGCATATTTTCTCTAATGAGAGGGTCATATAGGCTTTTGTGGTGAAACTAATAGTTGAAGTTCGCTGAGGGGTTTGCTATCATTGTGACAGGCGGGAACATCTTATGTACTCAAGTGATCTGGTACTGCTACATCTTGAACCAGCGAAAACTTCTTATGGTTAGTATGAAGGATTTATCTATAGTGCAAATTGTTTTGGGGTTAGCAAAGAGTGCAAATTGTTTGTAAATGTGCTCATTTCTTATTTGATATGTAATAGTACAGTGAACGAGTTATGTTCTAACGCTTTTCAGTAACCTGATCATTATTGAGTCGAGTATTTGCCCGGATAATTAATTCATCGAACAATATAGCGTTCTCAAGCTCAACCAAATTGTTTTGGGGTATCCCATAGCTAATCAATCTTATTTGAGCACTTATTTTTTTGCCAAAATCATATTTTAAGGGTCGTCTAAGATCTTTTGTAGCACCCCTTTTAGGCATTAGTGAAAGCAACATGAAAGTAAAATATAGTAACTTGATGTCTTGATACATGATTACACATCCTTTTAGTTATCATATACTATTAGACATATGTATAGCATAACTGAACAAACTGAATAATAATTAAGGAGACGAAAAATAGAATCATAATTCCTTATCTCGTGGAACCAAACTACAAATGTATAGCATGACATGAGTAATACATATAATATAATCGAAACAAAATACATAATCATAATCCCTAACCTTATGGAACCAAACTACAAATGTAAATCATCAAATGAATTATGACAATAATAATAAGGGAGACAAAAAATAGAAACCATACAAAAGAAAAAAAGAAAATACCACAATGAACAAAAAGATTTGGAGATACAAAATCATTATTCGTAAGTCGCTTTCTTGACTAATTGAACGATAATTTTTTTGTCTAGTTATAATGTACTTAAGTTCAAATTTTTATGCACGGTGCATATTATATTGAAGATCAATTAATATGTTATTAATTATTAAATATGAATATATTACTCGCTCTAACATTACTCACAACTAATGCCAATATTACTTATCCCAACAGTATAATATTTCTCATGTCCGATGCAAATGTTACTCATGGGGGATCATGTGAAAAGTTTGGATTATGCAATGAGTTTGTTCTTCCAATGGCCCCTACAAATGAAGTCCAAAATTCGAAGCTAATTTACTCTGCCCTTGAGTCATTCTTGCTAGTTACTATAACTATGCACCTTTTCTAGAGACCCTGTTGAATATAAATCCAGACCCCAAAACTCTAATTCCTTACAACCATTTGATTCAATAATTATCATTCTTTAGTACATTCCTCTAGAAAATGGTAACATCAAATTGGATTTTCTTTTTGTTCTTGTGTCTGAGAATGGCATGTGCCAAAATAGATGACCATTATCAGCAGCATGTAGCTGTTGATTGCAGCTATACTTTATATCCAACGTTATGTATGCAAACCATAGCGAATGCCAAAGTTCCATCGAGAGAAGAAAGTCAAGAAACTGATGCATTATCTGCACTTGTTAACAGGGCAATATATGAAACAAAACTCTATTATATGTCTAATTCTAATCTTGAAAAGGTCGACTCTCAAGCTCACTAGACAGAAATGGCCTCAGGTGTTTATATGAAACAAATAAATAATGTTGTGTACATATGTGTTGTTTGAACATTGTTTTGTTTTCTTTTGGACTAATTATATTTTACTTTTATAGGTAATTATTGTAACATTTCATGGCGATGTCGCTGAGAAGGCTCAAACAGGCCCAGGAAGCAATCAAACAATCTTCAAGAAAGAAAAAACAGGACATCCAAACATGGCTCAGTGCTGCTTTAACATTTCAAGAAACTTGTAAAGAAGAGGCCGAAGCAGATGAACCTCATCATGTTTACACCCGAGATAAAATGAATCGTTTGATTCAATTGAGTAGCAATTCCTTGGGGGTTGCTAATAGAATTCCTGAAGATAATAGTTCTACTCCAGGGCACCATCTTCCGGATAATCGGTTATCGACTAGGGAGAGGAGATTGCTTCAATCTTATACAATAAAAGCGGATGCCATTGTAGCTGGAGATGGAAGACGATATCTGAGGCTGCCCAGGCCGCTACTGGAGATAGTTTTGCAGGTGTTTATAGTGAAAAGGTTAATATTAACAAAGATGGCATCAGATTGATAGGAGATGGGAAGGACTCAACTGTCATTAGTGGCTCTAGTAGTGTCAACCTTACAAGGCTCCGCTACAGTAAGTACTTTTTCGGTTTCTCCTCTCTTTCTTTATTTAACTATCCCATCCAAGAATGATCCATGGTGGAATCAAGGGAGTCGGTACTGAGTTGTTATACACACACCCAAATAGTGTTTGTTTGAGGGGTAAAATGACTATTTTGCCCTCCTATTTTTAAATGTAGTACTACTTTAAATTATATTCTAGACAAATAAATATTTCATTACTAAAAATCACCATTTGGGGTGTGTGCATATTGGTTCCCAGTCGAGTAGAGTAATTTTTTTTTTTTTACCTTAAAAATGTTCATGGTTTTTCATGTCAGGCTCCAAAAGTACAAATAATAAATCTTTTTGTAGACTTGTAGATATATACTTGGTTCCTAAAAGTTTAGTCATATGCTTCAGCCATTATTCAACACATCTAAGAACTTAATTATTCAGATAAATTCGAATCGAAACTACATTTTCATCCCTTTATTCAAGCTTTTTTAAAATAAATCCCTTTTTAAAGTCTCATTTTACTAAATTGTGCATAAGAAAAATCTTATGAAAAATTACGTTTAGCATTTAATTCAAATGCTTTCTCAAATTTTACGAAAAATTAAATTACCCCAAAAAAACGATAAGATATTTTATCCTTCTTCTCAGCAGTAACTGGAGATGGATTCATAGCCCGAAATATCCGATTTCGAACTACAGCAGGACCAAAAGGGCAGCAAGCCATGGCACTTTATATCACATCAGACCGCTCACCGTTGTTCAAATGTAGCATTGAAGGCTACCAAGATTCGAATCTGCGAATATTACTTAGATTATAAAAAATAATAATTCAACGAGATATATTTTACGCATTTTTACACCTCAGAATAGTTTTAATACGATCGTAGAGAATCCCTTCAAACAACCAAAATGTATCGTCTCTAAAAAGTTCACACAAACGATCGATCAAATCCTTACTTGGCTTTACTGTAACAATTAAAACGCACAAAAGAATTTATTTAAGTAAAGAAAAACTTTTTATTCCCTACGCGGAACGTTATGGTAGTTGTTTTTCTTTCATCTTTTTAAAAAGCATTTATTAATTATTAATCACAAGAAAATCTCACATTGCCCCCTTTTATATGTGCTTTTCAAAGCCTCTACAATTTGAAAGAGACCTGTAATAATCTGGGAAGACATTCTAGAACCCCCTTTATTCTTGTTATTTTCTACCATGTGGGTGAAATTTCATAATCAATTTCGCTTCCAATATTTCCTTTTACATTTAACCTCGGTAACTTATAATCGTATTATAGCTGAATCTGTCGCTACGAAGAACACTATACACACACCGTATCAAGAACTTTAAGAAAAATATCACTTCGGGCTCTTAACGAAACTTCCTTAACTACACTTACAACAGTGTGGCGTAAAATAATCATTTTACACCCAACCAATACTATTTCATACAGATAACAAATTAAGCCAGCTGACTTGTTAAATTTCTCGACGACAAGACTAATATATTAATTCACGTTAACCAAACACTATATTAATACATGACATGAAATGACCCTCAAGAGCTTATCATAACCACTAACGCCAACGCGAAGTTAATCCTAATATGTCAATTGCTGAACAATCTAAAAATCTGGCCAGACACCGAATTATTCAAATCCGACATATTTATAAAGATCCCCGATATCTCATATTTCCAACACTTATACGCTGCATTCTCCGGCAATTTATGTAGAACGCGATTATTATACGGCACAATGGACTTCATTTTTGGCAATGCAAATAAGTATTTTTCGTGAACGTAACTTAAGATCAAGTAGTGATTTAAGACCTCTAAATCCCTTCGAGCTTCAAAGCTTGAATTAATAAAAATCCATTTAAATTTAAGCTGCCGGAAATAAATTGCACACGTTAATTTTATACGCTCCCCTCAACGCGAAAAGTGCACCCCCCGGCTGGCTGCCGCATCCACTAATAAACCGTAAGATCGTTACGTGTGCCTCTACCACTAAGAGTAATTCCATGCTGAGATTTTCTTATACACCGAAAATCTCAACCATTAAAGTTCTATCGCCACCAAAGATAAACTCTCTGGGAAGCTCTTCTCAAGAACAAAACCATGCTCTTCAATAATATTAAAGCACTCCATTATTCTGCAGTATTTAATTTTCTATTCTATGTGATTCATGCTGACAAATAAAAACTCATTTAAATCATCCCATATTTATAGCTAACAAAACCCAAGAATACTACGTTTTTCAAGGCCTCCACTTTTCAAAACCTGGTTTAAAAAAATAAAACCTACCAAGCGCTAAGAGATATATCCTACTGACTCAAATTAAAATACTGTGTACCAAAACCGCCTCAAATTGCGCCTTCAATTCCAACAAGACTTAACCAAAGTGTACCAGAGCCTACAATGTAATGTTAGCACATGGTAGGACTGATCCAGGGCAAAACACTGGATTTTCATTGCAAAATTGCATTATAACTGCTTCAGGATATTCAAGAGATGCATACGAGTCATATCTTGGTAGGCCATGGAGACAATATTCCAGGGCTGTGATTATGCAATCAAGTATGGATGGCGTTATTTCGCCTAAAGGTTGGATTGAATGGGAAGGAAGCTCGGCTTTCGATAAGATGTATTTTGCTGAACATGAAAATGTTGGTTCTGGAGCTGGATTGTCTAATAGAATTGAATGGCCTGGATTTCATGTTCATGAGAGAAGAGAGGCAAAATAGTTTACAGTTGCTGATTTTATTGGAGGGACTTTATGGTTGCCTTCTACTGGTGTCACATATGCCTCAGGTTTAGGGTAGTGCTATTGCAGCTCAAGAATGTGTTTGGGCATCCCTAGTGAATTTGACAAAAATTATCATTGAAAATATTGAAATTTTCATTTTATTTTATTATAGCAAAAGAAAATGTAGTGAGGAAATGATTATCAAGAATTTTTAAGAGTCTTGCAGTTCATAACAAAGCATCATCGTATTATATTCTACACAATTATAAAAACAATAAATATATTCTCCTCCTCGTGATTCTCTCTCATTTCATTTATATTATTCTTACTTTTATTTCTAACAATTTCCATTTATAACTGGGTAAGATGAAAATAAAATGAATATGTAATGTGTAAAACAATTAAATGTTGATAATATTTTTAGAGGGATATTTTGTGTGGTCGTTTACTATGAAAGAAACACTGAAAAGACCATCAATTTATTCCATTCTCATCTCCACAGACAGAAGTAGGATTCTACAAAATTATACTCCATAAGAAGTAAGTTGTATGTTTGCAAGTTATGAGGATATGATTAGCAGAATAGCAAGATCTAAATTTCCCAGAGAAATTTGGAACGATAACACAAGTCAAGTAAAATGATCAAAAATAACACCCTTTTATTTTCTTTGACAAAGTCATGGATTAATATATTAAAGTAGCTGGGCTTGCCTTAGCCACCGAGGTGTTTTTCCAATCACATAGTTTATCACCGAGGTTTTCCAATCATTTTTTTTTGTTCCTGCGGATATCATCCTATATGTAAAGTCAGTGCGCCATAATTAATTTAGCTGCCCTAAACGTAACGATAAATCTATCCACATGTCCCATCTTATTACAAACCATATGTCATTCTATCAAAAACTTATTCCACCAAAAATAGGCCGCCCAACGTAATCCTCTTCCCATCAATAACTAAATCCCCTACACATTGTTATATTGAGTAACTCCCTACAACTTTCAAACTCCCAACATTTGTATAATGATTATATAATCTCATCTCCTAAAATTTAAAAACTATTACCGAACATAAATGAACTAAAGCATGATATAAATAAAGCACTTTATCGCCAATTTCTCGAGCTTAACAAGAGAAAGAGGACATTAAAAAAGAATCTTTTGTCCCCTGGTAATATTTGTCAAGCATGTGCTATGAAGTTTTACACGTGTCACCATGCCCCGAACGAGCCGGCTGTTTTCCTATAAATATCCCTTCATTTATTCCTTTGAGAGGCACGTTTACTCGCCCAAATGGAACTAAGTGGATATGGTAGACAGCGACCAGCACTGCCGCCAAAATCCGCCACACGTCGGCGCCACCGCTGGGAACGATATAATCCAGCTCCGCAATTATCGGGCTCACGCGAGCGTTCACGGGCTAACTTCGTGAGCGACGCCGCCGTGTGGACACCGCAAAGTTAAAAGGTCCTATTAATCATCGCCGCTCGATAAATCTAGCCACAACAACTATGCCCCTCGAAGACGTAGGGACCATACCAAGTATTTATCAAACAATGCAAACTCCGACAACTCACACATTAGGGCGATCAACCTGGCCAATCCGGTTATCATTTAACCTAGTGGTCACGCTGGGAAGCCGACCGCTTTGCACAAACCCGCTTTAATGACCACATCGTAGTCATAGAAAGTTTTTAAATGGAAGTGGATTTAGAGTTCGGCCGACCAACTTTCTGGGAACTCCGTCATGCGGCCCTGCAGACCGAACTCAAGCGGCGGTGTTCATACAAATCAAGCGGGAATGTCATCTAAAATCCATCCTTCACAAAGAATAAATACCATGCCACCTCACTCTTCCCCGCTTCAAAATAAAGCATATTCGCTTCACCCCTGCTCACGTGAAAGTAGGACATTACCTCCCCTGATGAACAACGCCAAAATCTTTGAAAAATGATCGATTAATCGGGCACCACCCCGATGCATAAACACCCTATAAGGCCGCTACTATCGCCTGAGCGGCGGACCCAGCTGACGGCACGTAATTCAATTGTGTATTTAAGATAAGCCGATTTGGCGGCTTACGCCTCAACCGCAACACGTAGTTAAAAGATTCCTGTAAGACGTGGGTGTATATCCTTCTTCCGTGGAGTGTCGTGGTCTCGCCATCAGTGGAACTCGTGATTCTGCACTTCGTGACGGATTTTCGAGTAGTCAAGTCGTGAGGCGGGGCGAAGATGACCCTTCGCAACCACGCTCTTTGTTGTTCTGCTACGAAAACCCTCGAGGGTCTGGGAATCCTTCACCCCCGGATCGTTAACACACTCCCTCGACACCCTCGATTCCAGCAGTAATTTGGGTATCTTCGACTTTTTGGGCTTCCTCTTCGGCCCCTCGCCACTGGCCACTTTCCATTTTAACGTGGGGTTTCAACTCTGTGCTCCCCATAAGAGGCTCCGCTGCCATTATCGACAAAGAAAACCTCCCCGCTCATTCTCGTGGTTCCCCACTATATGTTCCTTTAAATCCAAATTTCAAGACGTTATCCTCATCGTCAAAATTAGAAATATAACGACCTGGCCTGCATTTAGTAATGCACACGAGGATAAGAGGTACTGAAACGAACCATAAAAAGGCAATAACCCCATGGTGTGAAGCCACAAGTTCAAAGCAGTTCCATACCTCTCAGAGAGTTCTCTCCACAACGCCTCTACTGCAGGGAGCCCGATTTCTTTTGAGAGTCTGCCAAGTACTCGTGAGGATTCTTTTCTCGCTTTCAGCGGTAGACTGCGCTGAAAGAGGGCCTCTGCTTTTCTCTGTGCTATGGACGCATCAGGAACAGAAACGAGGAAAAGTCGAGACATGAAAGATTTAAACTAAGGAAGAATAATACCTTTAATAAGAAAAGTTATGATATACGGTCGGGTTCTTTGGGAATTCGGGAGTGCCAAAGCGACGGGATTAGCGTTTAATGAACCTATTTAATACCGAATATTCCTACACCATTTAAAAAAAAAATGGCGGCACAATTATTCAAGGCATTAAAGGGTGGCAATCGATATAACAGAGTTTCCTATCGAGCCAATTTCGAGCCCAATAGAGAAACAGGACATTAAAAAAGAGTACTTTTGTCCCTTTCTCTGGGATATTTGTCAAGACAAAGGCGAGATGACACGTGGTCACCATTTCCTCGAGCTGGCGCTCTTGGCTATGCTCTCTACGTATCACCCCTTCATTTATTCTTTCGGTATGCGAATGCTTAAACAATGTTTTGAGTCGATTATTCTGATAAATACTAACTTTTTATCATCGATGCATCGCGATCGACTTTGGCCACGGCCTAAAATTTAGAGAATGTCGAGACCTCGATATAATGGAATCCAAATTACCCAAGAAACTAAGAGTTAAGTACTGTGGCCCAGAGCGACGTGGCGGGCGAGACATAACTCGTACCCTCGTCCTCATTAACTGGCCCAAGAGAACTGGCCAAGGCCCCTTCCATGGAGTTTCAAAATGAGGCTTGGTGGCCGACATCCCGGCACTTCGCCCCAACAAATGAACCAAGAGAGATATGGGGATGCTGGTAGAGCAGACGACTCAGCACTGGGCCAAGAAGTCACAAAACTGCTATCATCTTCCTTTCTCCATATTTTGATGTTTTCATTAAGTGCATTTACGGGCATTTTCAATGTAGTTGCTATATATGTCAGAAGGGTTGCCAAACAAGTTTTTTAATTGATTTTTATTTTTTATTTGTGTCTTTGTTTTATTTTTAATAAAAACTAGTTGATTCTTAATACATTATGTCTAATTTGTTATTTAGAACAAGTTATTATAAAAACTATGAAAAAATTATTATAAAAATTATAAAGAGGGCATGCATCGGTTGGACTCAGGTTCAAACGATCAGTATATGTTAAAATATGAAGTTTATCAACCACGCTAAATCACGAACATCATAATGTGAAATTCAATAATTTCCGTATTCGAACTAAAAGTATATTTCAACATATAGTCATTGACTAATAGTTTTCCTGGACACTATTTTTTGTTTAGATTTTTAGCTAACGAAAAGTATTATTACTATGCTGTGCATGGAATAATTATTTATTCAAAATGTGTTAATTACATATAATTTATCGTAATATAAATTATTAATATTTGGAAAAAGTAAGAGTTTAAGTTTCGTTAGAATTTGAGACAATAAATTATAATGATTAGTGATAAGATTCTTTTGGATGCATTATCTTTAATAATTATAGTTTTATAAAAAATAAATTATTTTGACTTTTTCAAATAATAATTTATTAATAAAAGAAAATATAGGCTCAGTATACATCATCCCAATAACCTAGTTCACCGGATTTAATATTATCGACTATTATCGATTCACGTAATCGTCGGTCAATCTCGACTACTTTCTAGTCCAATCGATGACGGTTATTTATCGCCGTGGGTTTTATTGAATCACCATCGTACTACACGTTTAGTCCATGTTTATTCACCGCCGGGATTCATCGACCGCCATCGGGTAGATTTTGACATTCTAAATTCCTATTTATTTACCACCATGATTCATTGAATCACCATCTGCAGATCATCTCGACAATCTCTCTAATTCATATTTATTTACCGTCAGATCAATAATCACCGCTGTCAATTCGACTACTTTTTAGTTCATATTTATTCACCGCCGGGATTAATTGAATCACCGTCGGTTGATCCGACTACTTTCTAGTCAATATTTATTTATCATCGAGATTTTCCATCAATCACCTGCCGGTACTCTAAAAATGATTCACAATCTATATGATATATGATTTATCAATGATATATTTCAGTCCGTAAAACTAAATACAAAAGAATTGCGGAATAATATCACGGAGGATCTAAACTGAAAACGGGAGCGGTAGCCGCCACAACAACGGACGCCTTCTGGATAATTCTTCCGACTATACTCTCACCGACGAAGTTTCCTCTCAGCCGAAGTTTGGGCGTGCCATTACGCGCTGATGCCCCTTTGACCTGCTACCGACTCTTATTTCACCATCGGATTTCCTTAGTCGCTGGCTGTGGGCGGTGCCACTTGTATCTACCCGCGTCGGCCGCCTCGGTGCAGTCATTAAAACTGAACACCGCAGTCACTAAACCGACGGACGACTCAGCTTAAAACACGTCAAGCTATCCAAAATGCCGATCACAATTAAGCTTCCCAAATCAAACAGCTTTTTAAAAATTTATAATCCATCACCGATATCAAACGACTCAACCCATAAATATATACACAACATATCCCAAAATAAAGTAACGGTAAGGCTACAAAAAGATGATACATACCGTATCCCATCACAAATGACAACAAATTGACAAGGCTAAAGTTTCAAAAAGAAATACAACAATCAAAACAGCTGACAACACATCAAAAATCGTGACCGCGAGTGATCCTCCGCCACCCGACACACCTCGCCACTCCTGAACAAAACCTCAAACGTTCTCTCGCTCAATCGCAACCTCGGCCAACCCGGCACAAACGAAATGCCGCCTAACGCCGGTGCGGGGCGTAAGCTTACTAAACTTAAATTAACATTGAAAAAATAACTCACCATACTTTAACGGCATAAAGAAATATAACGATAAAGCCATTGCATTTAATTAAAATACACATATATCCGTGACTATCTAATCAGTCATGTGATCGTAATCCCAAAGAAAGTCTCATACATAATAATACGTAGATATCATGTAGGTTTCAAGAACACACAATTCTCCTGTAAAGACATCAAGAGACTCAACAACGACTAAACTCTACCATCAAACCTCCTATCTCTCATAACCCCACCAAAGATATCAACCTCTAACGCGCGATATACCAACTGCCTACCCGCCAGGAACGGACTAATCGATAATCACTCCCCGCACTTATACCGCAAAGGCCAAAAACTCCACTCCATACACTAAGCACAAGTATCAATCATCTTATACACTAAGCATAAGTGCACACCGCGACCTCTATGTAATATCAATAACATAAGTGCACACCGCACTTATACACACAAGATAAGGCACACCGCACTTATACACTAAGTATAAGCACTCAATAGTTGTCACATATCCTCGCAGCGAAGCGAGAGTCACCTAATCCCCGGTAATCCCCAACTCGTAGGTCACCCCCCTCGATACTCAAGTGCCTCAAACTCATGCATAACCAAAAACTACTTACTCCCAAACAAGATATAAGACACAACTAAAACATCCCACAATCGTGAATCAATTCATAATCACGATGCGCCACAACATATCAAAAGCGCCGATAAGTAATAAACGCATAGTCACGCCGAAGGAAGACCACATAATATAATAAATACTGCCAAGGCCACGTAATTCTAAATATAAGTTTGGGAGTTCAAGCTGCTACTTACCTCCAACGTCTTCAACGCCTTACGTAAACACAATCACATAACACAACAATTACACGTATATTTCGGCTCCTCATAATCATAACACAATAACATGTATATCACAAACTGCTGCAAAGACGCAAGTAACACCCGCGATAAGACTACCTCTCAAGTAGCCTAACAGAAAACCTTCGCGCGAAAGACAATCAAGTGTAATCGCCTCTTTTCCACGATCAACACCTAAACAACAATCTTTAAATTCTAATCAAGCACTCTTATTACTATACCGGCGTTTCCGAAGATACATAACCAACTCTTTGGGAGAACTATTCTAAACGCCTTACCTCCGACTCGTGATAAACTATCGAATTATAATCCCATCTGACACAACCTAATCGATCCTCCCCCCGCTTAAAATTTCATCTTATTACTTAATCATTACCAATCAAATTATAAGTCATTTTAATTCCTAATCAAATAGATCCATAATTTCAACAACCCATACCCGAAATATCAATTTATACTTCAAACGGAATTAACACTTTTTCAACATAATCCTCTTTAATCAATTTTAAATCACCAATCGAAAATCACAACAACTATAATAAGGTCCCACTATAACCTCCCTACACATTTAAAGTCTTATAAAATATCCACATAAAAAGTCAACCGAAAACCTAAAAGTCAACTCCGACCATAACGCCCTCAAACGATCTCTAAATCACGACTATCACTTATATAATGGCCATGTAACTCCATAACCAACTAAAATTTATCATAAAATTCAATTATGGAAAAGTCAACTATGTCAAACCCCCAAGAAATATCTCGAAGACTTGAAATTTCTTACCTTAACTCGAAGAGAGAATGATTGGGGAGAAAGATATTCTACAACCGATCTTCGAAGCCTGGCGCCGACAATCGAAGAGAGAAACGGAAAAAATGAAATTTTTTAAGCGGGAGGCGGATAAATTTTGGGCCAAACAAGAAAAATGGTTAATATCATTGGGTTACATTACGAAAGATAAAGCGCCAAGATATTTTAAAACCGAAGTCCCGCTCGGCTTTGCCACCGCTTATCGTACCTAAATTCCACTTAACCCGATTTCAAAGATAAAATTCTTCCCCCTCGGCAAACACTACTAAATTATAAACGTAATTCGCAAAAATTTTACGAAATAATATATCATCGAAATTAATTATACTCATCCACTCAAGTCCCACCGTCGAATCGAAAAATTAATTTTTTTTTTTTTTCAGAATGGTTATTACACCACTTTTGTTGATGCCCCCCCCGGGTCATCTCTATTTTCACTATCGAAACCGTGAGATTTAAGCCGCGACGTTCTCATAGCCTTTAAGCGCACAAATGGAAAATTACATATCCATATTCAAGGGTCTTGAGATGTCGGAAAGTTGTATTTATGTATGTCAAAGATTTGATTATCACTAGTCCAGAAGACTAGTTATGTATCCAATGCATCTTACTATAATCACAACTAGTCCAGATGACTAGTTCAAAAGATTAAGAGTTTAGAATCGACAACCATAAAAAAAATTAAGGGCTTCTGAATATTTTGGAAGAATTTCTATCAATGCCCTCATTTTCTTTTTGAAAATAATATTAAATCATATGAATTCACTTACTTGTGACCCAAAAAGACTATATATACTCAATAATCTGTGATTCAATTACACGGTGGATTGAATTTTATCGATCATTTCACCTATAATTTCTTACGGATCCAAAAGCATTCATTTAATGAAATTGATTGAAAGTATATAAAAAGATCCGAAATCTAAGACAAATTATAAAAGAAGATATGCTATTTTTTCATACTATTCTAAATAGATAAAGAAAAATTTTATACGATAACAAGAGTAAGAAATATTATCACAATACGAGTAAAGCGAAAATTACCTAAAGGCTTCTAAAAGCTAACATACTTGTCCTTGGAGGAACACTTATGTATATTAAAGTTGCACCGTAATCCTCTAAGTCTAATAAAAACCTATTCAGTTTCCTCTGTATACATAGCCAGTCTGTTACCATTACTGGTAGACAACAAGTCAAGCATCGATGACTTGAATACATATTACAAGTTCATCATATGATAAAATACGGAGTAATGTTCTTTCAAACAAGAAGTTTGAGAATTATGAGAATGTTATTATTTGGCATGATCCTGCTGGGACTATTCCGCATCGCTATTTACGGGGCACACTGAATTTCAATTGACATTCATTAAAAGAAAGTGAACGAATTCCTCGCTTTTAAAGAATTTATGGTAGCTTACTAGTGGTCACAAATAATCTGAGACCCAAATTACCAAATATAAACGAGGGCTCTTTTATTAAATTTATCAATAATTTTTGTTTGCAATGATAGTAAAAATAAGTAAACATATTAATTTAAAAGTCAATTTTATTCAATATACTATTCCGAATATACATTAAAAGTTTTGTTGCCAAAAATAAATAATTTGTTTAAAAATTGTAATTCGCCTCTTGAAGCAAAATCAACAATCAACTTTTAATATCTAATTTTCTCAAAAAATTTAACATATTAGAAATTCAAAATATATGTATATAATTCAATACAAAATCAAGAAAACCATCATCAACTAACGATCAAGACAACACCACAAACAAAATATTTAATTGAGGGAAAAAATGACATTACATCTTTACTTACTCCAAATATTTAAGTTAATGAGAAATTAGGCAATTGGATGCTACAACCTACGGTGCTATTCAATTTATATAATTATATTATTATACTCCATGTTGAATTTTGCAAGAGTGTACTTCTAATGTCTTATACCTTAGGAGCATGTCATTTTTTCAACTTTAATTTTAATTGAAGACGGGGCCACCCAAAGGAAGTTGGGGTCCTTGTTTCAAACAACTGCATCAAGACGGGTATCACTAAAGTTGGCCCGGTAGCTTACACGTAGTAGTGATTATTGGATAAATGGTATACTGGCTACGCAATGATACGTTCGCAGATTGCCAAAAAGTTATCATACGATTTCCCAATATAGTTGGTTTCCGCATGGTAAGCCAAATATTTTACCCTTCCAATTATACGTGCATCATATATCAGAAAAATCCTGACGACTCGTTAATCGATAAATTTAAACGCGAGATTATTAAATTGATTAACGTGAAAATTTGAAACCACTTTATATTTTTATGCACGATAAATTTTAGGTCGAATTTATACGTGAGGTAGCCAATCGGTGCACGCTTGAATCCAAAACGGTCGAATTCTCATCCGAATAAGCTCGTTTTCCCTCATCTTTTCCCACTTACCAAACAACCCCTTAAATAAAAAAATAAAAAAAGGAAAACTCCATCTTCCCCTTCCCTTCAAATTTAACCCTCCCTCTCCCCCTTGAAAATTCTTTTCTCCGATTCTCCCATTTCGCGAGCTGACCTCAAATTTCTTTGAGAGCTTTCCTCATCATCGCCTTCGATTCAAGACTCGAGCTGAAAAGCTTCATGGATCGATTGATCGGTTGGGCGCTTAGCGTATCTAGCTATGGGATTTATCACTGCTTGATAACATTATTTTACGCTTTTTGAGCGAAGTGTATGGTAAATTGATATGTGATTGTATTTGTGTTAGAACTTATCCGTTAGTTGTAGCGTGAATTTGTGGAAATATCGGAAGCTGCTTCATTGGCCAAGTAAGTAAATACATTATTGCGAAGATGCTCTATACGAATCGCTGACTGGGTATATTATGGTCGCTATACTGGGAGAATGTCGCGCGATCGTTGCCTTGTTGTTCTATCCGGGTTGTTCTAAATACCGGACGCCGTCAATCGTGTGTGGTTGTGCTTGTCATGGCTGCTGCTTACGTTAGTTGCTGTCATGTTTGGTTTCATATAGAGAAATGTCACACCATGTTAGACGCTGTGGGGTACGCTGGAGTCGTGACAGAGGTCGCTTGCGCGTACGGGTGCTTTTTGTGATATTATACGGGTAATCAAGCGGCGAGCCCAGCTGAAAAGGATACGAGCATGACAAGCTCGACGGGTAAGCCGGCGATTTAGCCTCGGCTGAAAACGATATGATATTATGTTACGTTACGCGGGCGGTACTCGCCGGAAAAGTGGGCAACGACATTATATAAATAAAAAACGAATACGCTTATTGTGCGCATTGTTCTGCATTAAGTGCTGACATTGGGGATGTCATCAGGTTCCGAAATGCCGATCACGCTACTATTTCGTTTCGAAATTGCTATAGCGCCAAGCGGTCATTAAGTATTAATCGCTGTGATTGAGAACTTACGTGTTTTGTTTGCTCGAGCGTACGCTACGCTAAATTTATGGATATATCACATAGAATAATGTAAGCGAGTCCCTTAAAATGTGTACAATACGTGATTTACGGTTATTACTATCAAGCGCCACTACGAATACTTAGTTCATTTTTACCCTATATATACGATACTCTATCACCGGGCCAGGTATCTCATTCGACTTCAAGTAAAAGCATTACCCGAGGAGGCATTTCCACTAAGCTATCGAGCTTACCCCCTTCCAACCTCCGTATTGACAGTGCCCTCATAGGCGGCCGAGTTCGTGAGTATCCAAAGGATTTTCACTTAAAAGTAGACGGGGCGGCTAGATCCTCAAGTAGTCATCATTTGTTCTCATTCATTTTCTTATGTACTCAAATTTCGTATTTTGGTTTCTTTGGGCGTTGAAAATGTATTAACTGTTTTATGGAGTATCTTGATTTTGGAACTTTTATGAAGTTGTATTTTGGCTCAGTTAGACGATGCCAATGACGACAAACTCGTATGGAACGCTTTTGAGCTTCCGAACTATTTTTACTCTTATCAAACTAATGTGTTCTACCGATTTCCAACAGTATGATTTTGGCCAACTATCGTAGATGCATGATCAGATATATTGTGCTAGATAACGACTCTTAACTCGAGGCGCATTTAATTTCGAGGTGGGTCGCTACATATATCATCAACAATATGCACAAAGATATGAATCTTTAAATGTTTAAGCGATACCTATTGGGTATAAACATCTATATACTGAAATATCAAATTGAAAATAATTTTTCATTTAAAGTGATATATCAATATTTTCAACATCGGTGAGCAGAATATACAACCGAAAACAAACTATCTTGAAATGAAATATTCCCTATATTATATGATCATCAAATGAAATAGATATGAACTCCGGTTCTGCCAGCATAACATTACCGGGGCTTCAGTGGATAATACGAACTAAGTTCACTATCAAACAAAAATTTCGACCTAAAAAATGATAATGAAGTCTTATACCGCTTGTTAACACTCAAATTAGAGTAAAGATTCTTAAAGAATCATTATAGATCAAATAGCTCCACCCTACTAAGATATGACATCAAGATTGCCTACATTTATCACCTCCGTAAGAGTAGATGAATAATATATTTCATGAATGTTTCCAAAGATATAACAAATATTTAAGACATTTACATACCAAAACTCATGAATATACCTAGATCTCAATTATCGCTTTAATATGGCGAACTTAAAAGAAAAAGATTGTTGACAATAAATATTGCATACAACGAAGAGCTCTATATCACGGCTAACATGAGGATTCAAATCTATCTCCCTTTAAATGAGTAGATTCATATATTTATGAACGGTCAAAAGAGAAAGCATACACAATCAAGAGTAAACGAAAACTCATTATATAAGTTGCAGAAATTTAGACTCAAATCTAAACGTAAGCATTTATACTAACAAGACATGTCTTCGGTAATTTCTATGGGTAATAAATGACCTAAGATTTGTCATATAATATTTGTATCCTGAAGCACTAAATAAGTTATAAAGTATCACATATACTTTTGGATAGAGGGTATGACAATTGTATTTGTTTGGTAACAATAAAATATAGCCTCTTGATATGCGTATATGATGTATAATATAGCATGCCGGTAGTTAAGTATACATGAAAACACGTAGTTAATTTACGCTGCCCATACGACGCCTCGAAGCACATATCTATATTCCTCAAAACTTAACTCGCCTGAAGTTAATATGGGGAAATATTTGAATATTTAAAGCCATCCGAAAGCATTTGATCAGTTTGAACTCCGCATTATTGGGACATTTATTTGCATGATCATTTTATTCAGCAAGATCGCACGTATATGCAAGTCTATCGATAGTATACGATACATAAGCTACTTTGAATTTATATTTGTTTTGGCTGTGATTGTATACTATTTATTTACTTATTATGTAATATGAAACATTTGAATTATTAACAAAGAAGTTGACATCGGATTCGTGATATCTTTATGGTCGATTAGTTATTATCATTTGATCTAAATATTCACGATGTTATAAGATTTCGATTATAATTTTTTATGGTAATTCTCAAGAAGTTCTCAAATTTAATTAAATTATCATGAATATAAAGCAGTACAAGAAACTCCTCGTAGAAGTTACTAATTACATTAATGTTTTGGCAAACGATATTTTCGAAAAGAAATACTCAGGAAGATATATATTACTTAGGCAAGTCACTTAAACGTTGACTATATAGCTTTAAACACGGTAGAAATGTTTCATCTTAATCAAATGACTTGCAGATACTTTTTTGAAAGATATGAACTGGCCCTCGAAATACCAATTTATTGTGGCATTCAAGCAACTGATATACGTATTTCATAATTACGCACATGACAAACGTCAGAAGTTGTGTTATTTGGATATTCTACTCAATAATCTTACAATCGACGCATTCCTTATTGTAGGGAGATGCGATATACAACGATATAACGATGATCTCATCGTAGGGAGATATGATATGCATTGTATTCTTTTTTCTTTCACCGAAGCTTTTTTCCCTCTCTCTGGTTTTCTTGGGTGTTTTTACCCAGATAATTACCTCGAATCTTATCTAAAAAGAGAATATAAATAAGGTTTTTATTTCACTAGGTTTTTCCTCTACATGTTTTTTCTAGTGACTATTTAACCAAGATTGCTATACAACGATCTTACATTGCCATCGCATTTACGTAAAGATTGGGAAATAAGTTTTCAGGATAACAACAATTTATGTTTACAACTAAACATTACCTTGAATCCTCAAGAGCTTCCCAACGGTATAAACTTATTAAAGAACCTTAATTTCAGATGAAATACATGACACACCATTACTGTTACCAACCATTATAGTATCACTAGATATGAACAATGACTCATTAATTCGTAGTTATAGGTACAAAATAATTATCTCGGTTCAAGTTATCATATGAGCAATCGATATCAAATAATGGGATATATTAGATTAGGCGTATTGGAGCGGTTAAATGCATAAATGAATATGATAGTCGCTCCGCCATACGAATTCTGGGTGACAATTGACTACGACGTTGATGCTCATATGATCCCCCCCCGATCACAATATATGCAGATTTATTTAGTAGCGACGTATTACAAAACGGAGAACTATATCTCAGAATTCATCCGTAAACACCAAGACGCCTCAAATACGAGAAAAGAAAAGTTGTGAATATTTTTGCTGTGGAAAAATATGATCCATCCCATCCATATTATCGCTGGCTATATCATATTTAAAAATTCAATTCCGTGACGCACCCTCAGATAAACGATTATTTACCAAATTTAATTCAGACAATCCAACATATATTTTACTTCAAGCTCACTCCCTACCTCAACATTCAAGAAATTATCCAAAACGACGGGACTAGCTTATCAAAGGAAGCTCGGGCGACGATGCGGGTCAGCGCAGGGAGTTTATACGCTTTATACTTTTTCTTTAATTAAGATTTTTTCCAAATGGGTTTTTCCTCGATAAGGTTTTAATGAGGCGGAATACTGCGGTATACTATGTTAACGCAATTATTTTTCTTTCACTAGGTTTTATCCCATAGCGATTTTTCCCTCGATAGCGCTTTTAACGGCGACGCTCGATGACATCGGACATCCAAGCAGAAAGGTTATGAATAATTACCTGCCTGTGGATGTCCATCACCTAACAAGAATGTAGGAGGAGTTGATTATCAAGTAATTCTCTAGTTTATCTTGTAAGCCTATAAATAAACACTCATTGTATTGTATTCTACACAACTACAAAAGCAATAAAGATATTCTCCTCTCTCAGATTTTCTCCGTGATATTTACTTGTTCTTTACTTTTATTTCCATCAATTCCATTTATAATCAAGCAAGAGGAAAATAAAGTTGAATATGTTAGAGGCTGGAGCACCTTTTAAAATGGGCGGGCAAGTGTGAGTAGACTGAAGAGGGACGACTAATTCAATTGTTTTATTTCTTAGGTCCTATAACGTAATGTTCATAATATTTTTGAGTGGATATATTATGCGTTGTTTATTATGAAAAATATCAAAATGTCATCAATTTATTCCATGAGATTCTGCAAAAATTATACTCCATAAAGAAGTAAGTCAGGAGTGTCCGCAAAGTTGGGCTTATGATATGATTAATAAGAACATCTAAATTTTCAGAGAAATTTGGAATCCATAATACAAGCCAAGTAAATAATTGCAAAAACACAATCTCTTTCATTTTTTTTTTGATAAAAATAACACGCCTCCTCCTCGGAATAATGCTTGTCTCTTTTTAAAACCTCCCCTCTTCTTCCTCCTCCTCTTCTGAAAAACACACCCTACCTCCACCACCACCACAACCTCTTTTTCTAAACAACATCCTTCCAATCGGCCACTCCACCATCATCCATGGGCAATCACTCACCACCTACCATCAACCACTGAATGATTTCATCACCCACCACTCATCCCTTCCCCCCGAGCTTTTCTCCCCCCCATCCCCTCGTTTTTTTCTCCCCCTCCTGAAAACCCGCGACCTCTTCACCTCCTCGAAGTCGCGACCCCCCCTCCCTACTCCTCAACTCGCGCGACTTCCTCCTCCTCTTTAATTTTCAGTTTTAGTACCTGGAAAAATTGGGGGTGTTTCTATGAATTTTAATCAAAGCGGGTTGTGGTTTCAAATTCTCGTAAAGCAGATCGTGGAGGGTCAAGCTAGCGGTAATCAGGGCGGTGGTTGGGCAAGTTACCGCCTGGGCGACAGCTTGCAAAATACACCAAAAAAATACCAATATATCGAGTTATTGATGCTATTAGTGTATATCGATGTATGTAGTATTTTCACGAATGTTACGGTTTCTCATGCCAGACAAGGGCATCGTGCAATGGCTGTCAGCGGGGCCGCTTGTGGATTTGACAAAGCAAAGAAGAAATGTAGATCAAGCTTAAAGCGGGGCGTGGGGGCGGGTCGCTATTTTTTCAAAGTAGATTTTTCAGGCGCATGTGGCAATGCATGTAAAGCGGCTGAGAGAGATAAAGGTAGCTGTGTTTCGAGGAAAAGCAAGGCTAAGAAAGTTGTTTTAAAAAGTTAAAGTGTGATTTTTATCATATGATGTATGTTATTTTATTAAAAAGAAGTTATTAAATCTTTTCCATCGACTACGTTATTCTACTAAATTTCTAAATTTCCTATAAAGTGAGCTACGATTCCTAATTATGTACATATCATTCCTTCCTCAGATCATATATCTGATAAAGTCTTCTAAACACTCGTTAAAAGAATTTCAACAGTCTCCATGAATTAAATTTATGTAGTCAAAGGGAGTATAATTTTTTTTTATGCTTAAGACATAATAATTTTCAATCCTCCCTACACACAAAGATTCGAACCCTAAACTTGCTGGACGTTAATCAAGTGAATGAGTTCAACCGCTGTATCTATCTGAATTATCTCAATGAAAGATAATTTTGCATTTTAGCAGTATTTTGACTTTTAATGAGAAAAAAATTTAAAGAAGTAAAACGACAAAAAATGCTTTGTGAGTTCAAATAGAAAGACATTTTCTTCAAGTAAATTGTAAACAACGGACTCAAACAACCCTTATTTAGCAATAGAATGGAAAGTCAAAGCACCTGCATGCTTTCAAATCTTAATGCCTCCATAATTTTTTTCTAAAGTAATGATTTTCTTCGTGTCCTCGAAGCTTTTATGTTAAATGTCAATCATTCCCCTCGAAGCTTTTTTATATTACCATTTTGCGCCCGAAGTTTATCTTAATTATCACAGTTCCCTTAACATAAAATAAAACATTTTATTGACTGCTATAATTCTTCCATATTTACACTATCATTTTTATTAATTTTGCTAATAAAAATAATTTATTTTATTTGAGACATTTACACTTTAACATTTTTAAATAATTTAGCTGGATCAATAATTTTAAATTTACCATAATTTGATATATTTATTTTTAATAAAATAAAATGGGATTAAATATATACATGACTAAAATTTCATCCTTAATCTACATATTAGCCTACCGATCATATATCCGCGGACGTTGTTCGCCATACTAAATGCTAAACAACTCATTAATGACTAATATTACATGGGGTCGATTTCTTCACAGGATTCTATCAATGGGATTTTGCTCACACCACGTTTGTCAAACAAAAAACGAAGTCCAACCCATTTCAGTGGGTTATTAGCCGCAGCACAATCGTGAAGCCTACTTGGTTGACAAGACTCGCGACAAAAATTCACAAGACCATATGTTAGACATCGACAGATAAAATATTCAATCGAACGCATACCCGCCTGATTATTTGACTCATACTCAGATCCCCACCCCTACCTTAATTATTATGTCGGGCGCATGCATTTTTTCATTACATAAAACAAGACCGATACATCACAAAAAAAAGGGTTAAATATATATATTGCCTCCCTAATTCAATCAGATTTAGTAATTTACCATTACGAATTTAATATCAATCATCGATTTAAATAAAAATAATTGCATCACAAAAGCGTTAAATGATATAATGTATTTTTAAACACACTATAACAATTGTACTCATATACAAAACAATTTAATATCAATATAAATTTCCAAGATTAATTACGCGAGGCATAAAGAATTGAGAGTCCAAATTGGGTCAAAGGACGTAAGCATTGCATGTTTTAAAAAACTCAAATGACCTAATCGACATTTATAATAAAACTCTAATCTCATACGTCATTCACCCTTTTTCAAGAGTATTTTTTCTTTTCATTTTTAT
This sequence comes from Lithospermum erythrorhizon, assembly GCA_019722365.1. Lineage (NCBI taxonomy): Eukaryota > Viridiplantae > Streptophyta > Magnoliopsida > Boraginales > Boraginaceae > Lithospermum > Lithospermum erythrorhizon. Next base: position 283,975 of record JADFUC010001492.1, read on the forward strand.
AAATCTCAAAACTAGTTCTTATTCCTATTAAAAGTAACACATTTTGATGAAAGAAAAATAGAGATTAAAAGACAAATTTTAATTTTCATCAATCTTTATGCAAAATAAATAATTGTAAGACTATTATTGAGAGACATTATACCTGAATTCCCACAAAGAATGACATATTCGTGAGTGGGCCCTCGCGGCTGCAATCAAACGTAACCGTCCGAGAGTATTTTCTGGGTACTGACCCGGATTTTCATGACTTTAATTTTCCCAACAACAACAAGGCTTTAAGACTGGCAACATAATTAATGATGAAGTTCAATTTGATTTTTGGGGATTATTTAATAAAACCCCTTTAATCTCATTCACATGATATTTCTTTTCCACATGTTTTTCATTTGACATTTCTAACCAATGAATTGAACAACAAAAATCAACGACTCGATTTAGACGAATCACATACTCGATTTAGCTCGACTCATAGACGCTGTAACAGCTTGCAAGAGAAGCCTTATTTCATCAAGTTTGGCGCCTCACACCTCTTTCGAAAACTATTTCTTTCCCTCCACCACCCCCAACCCCACCCCACAATGGAGCAACAAAGAAACAACAAAATGGTGCAAGAACAACTTCATGAAGAAGGGGTTGATATTCATCAGGGACCCTTTCCTGTTGAGCATCTTCAGGCATACAATTCAACTGTTTTTTTCTTTATGTAAATTACTCAAAATGCAATTATTGTTATTTTTTCTTGATTATAATAAAAAATTGGAACTTGGGTAGTGGTTATTTTGACGATTATTTAACCAGATTGTTAGAATTTTATTTGGGCATTTTCATTTTTTTGTGATCTTATTATTCTATATAATATGAACAACATAAAGCTTAAGTAGTAATACAATATGGTAACAAATCACTCAAAATGAAATTATTATTCCTTCTCTTGATTATAATCGGAAAATGGAACTTGGGTAGTAGTTATTTTGACCAATATTTTAGTAAAAGAAGACTAAATGAATGAGTTTTTGATGATTTGATGAAAATTATACATCTGGGTCTTCCAAAAGGGGATTTTTAACCAAGAATGGAGTTTGGGTACTAGTTAATTTGACGATCCTTTGACTCGATTGTTGGAATTTTATCTGGGCATAATCATTTTTTGTGATCTGATTATTCTGGATAATAACAGTGATAAAGCACTAAAGGTATGATCTTTTCGTGGGTTAGTGAAAAATGTTCATCTGGGTATTCAATATGGGACTTTGCTCTCTCAGTATTGAGTTCTTTTGTGTAACTGTGGAAGATGAAATGGGCTATTTAGTTTGGTAGGAAGGATTCAATTATCTGCGAAAACCCATGGTATGTTGAGTTATTAGCTATAGCTGATGTGGTTTTTCTGGTATAAGATACTATAATCAAAATTATTCATTTGTTTGCAAACTCGGTCTATTAAATTTATTGAAGTTTCTAAACAGTTGGTAACTCAAATTTTGTGGGTCAAATTTGATTTGTATGTTTCAAATGCAAAGTGTTTATGAACTGAAGTAGAATCATTGCATTTTTGTAATTTTTTCTTTTGGGTACTTCTAGATTTCTGTAATCAAATACTCGTAGTTTCTTCTAGTTAATCTTAGATTTCTGTAATTAAATAGTTCAAGTGCATAAGATTGTGACTAACTGAGTTTATTGGGCTTAATTGAGCTAGATAGAATGTGCTTTCGATTATATGATACTAAGAAAAGTTTGTCTTTCCGTTCTCAAAGGCATCTGGAATTGCTGCCATTGATGTCAAAAAGCTTAAAGATGCGGGTATGTGTACAGTTGAATCTGTTGTCTATTCTCCTAGAAAGGAACTTCTCCAAATTAAAGGAATAAGTGAAGCTAAAGTTGACAAGATAATAGAAGCAGGCATGTTTTCCAATTTCCACCCTCTTTCTCTTCTTACTGTTACTTTTCTTAATTATTTCATACATATTACTGTAAATAAAAAGTTTGAAATGTTAAACGTGTCTCTGTTTTCTGACAGCCTCCAAATTGGTGCCGTTGGGGTTCACTAGTGCTGGTCAACTCCATGCACAGAGACTTGAGATAATTCAGATAACTTCTGGATCAAAAGAGCTTGACAAGGTCCTAGATGGTAGGTGTGTGATTAAAAGATAGAATGAAAGTGATTTCCCTTGAAGCACTGTAGTCTCATTTCATCTTTGATCTGACAGGAGGAATTGAAACTGGATCGATCACTGAGCTATACGGTGAATTTCGCTCTGGAAAGACTCAGCTATGCCATACCTTATGTGTTACCTGCCAGGTGATAATGAAAGTCCATCATCCTTTTAGTATTATCCTGATAGGACTCTTCAATGTAAAACCACAGATTAATGTTATCCTTCTATATATTCATTTAATCTTTTCCAAGCTAAATTGTGTAGTTAGAAACTGTCTTTGTCAGTTACCATGTTTTGTCTTGTAAAAAATAGATTATTATTACATATTTAATAGTTTATCAAGAAAAAGCTGACTTTAATATATGCATTGCCTCAGCTTCCATTAGATCAAGGAGGTGGTGAGGGAAAAGCAATGTATATTGATGCAGAGGGCACATTCAGGCCTCAAAGGCTCTTACAGATAGCAGACAGGTTTAGTGTGTAACTTTGAAGAGTGACATCAGTGTAGTGACATCAGTGTGGGTTTTGGTTTTATTTGCCCTTGACATCTTAAATGCTGCAGGTTTGGGTTAAATGGTGCTGATGTCTTGGAAAATGTGGCGTATGCTAGAGCATATAACACTGATCATCAGTCAAGATTGTTGCTTGAAGCAGCCTCGATGATGGTGGAAACTAGGTAATGTTCATGTCTAATTACTTGACCAACTGTGGGAGAAGAATTGTTGAATCAATAATCTTTGGTTCACATCTCACTTCTATGACTAGTTATAAGCTGTAATGGATCATACGTTATATGGTTTGCCAGTACTTGTCTGAATATCATTGTTGCTTCTAGAATATATCATCAGTTTTTTTCTTCTTTATTTTCATTAATCTATTTTCCAATGGTTTTGATTTCTAAGACCATGTCATTGTTTAACAACTATGCGTGATACTGATTAAGTCACTTGCTCTAATAGGCTTGTACATATATCTTTACTTTGAGTAGCTTGATGAACAAAAGATCCAATGAATTATTGAACTTTTTCAGTATTCTCTTCTTTTCTGTTCAAACCTATTTCCCAATCTAGGATTTGCCAAAGCTTTCCATGTGCATATTGGGCTTGAACTCTGCACCTAGTGTTTGTTGATGCAGGTTTGCTCTTATGATAGTTGATAGTGCTACTGCACTTTATAGAACCGATTTCTCAGGGAGAGGGGAATTGTCAGCCAGGCAAATGCATCTTGCAAAGTTTCTTAGGAGCCTCCAGAAACTCGCGGATGAGGTAGATGTGTCAATTGACAACTAACTAATAATCAGTTGTTTTCCTAGTCTCAATTAGCTTATCATCAGCTCCCATTAGGATACCCTTCTATTTTTTGTTTTTATGAATGAAAGTTCAGAATTTCAACCACTGTATAACTTATTTCTTTTATCCAATGCTTCCAGTTTGGTGTAGCTGTTGTTATCACTAATCAAGTTGTTGCTCAAGTGGACGGTTCTGCACTTTTTGCTGGACCACAGTTCAAACCCATTGGTGGTAATATAATGGCTCATGCTTCTACAACAAGGTTTGTGTTCTCTGATAGACTTTTCTGCTATTAATTGCCGATGAAATTACTGAAGTTTTACCATATTATTGACAGGCTAGCTCTGAGGAAAGGGAGAGGGGAAGAGCGCATCTGCAAGGTTGTAAGCTCTCCTTGTTTAGCAGAAGCTGAGGCAAGGTTTCAAATCAACGCAGAAGGCGTAACTGATGCCAAGGACTGATCTTTTAGTTGTTTTTCCATGCTTTTTCACTTTTGCTTGTGAAGCTGCTTATTTCTTGGAATCATTTGGAAAATGTTAAAGGTTCGTTTTGTATCAAACAATCTATGCAGGTAAACAGATGAACATGTACTAACAAATGTAATGTGCAGTCTGCATGTCTTGTTTTAGAAGCATGTTACCTTACAAGAATGACCACTGGGCAACCTCCATCAAAGGATCATCGAAGTAAGAAAATTTTCAAATAGTCTTATGTAAGAGCATTTAAGTTTGGTTCTATTTGAAAGGTTTGATTCGATATAGTTCAAGCTAAATTCCAATTTAAATTTTAGGTTCAGGAAAATTCTAGTGTGCCGGGATTGGATTCAAGTCGGACTAGATGTAAGTAATTGAACTGGCCTCAAGGGTAGACGTGGCAACGGCCTCGTGGCCGCTCGGGGCCCGCCCAATTATCTGTTAGAATTGCCCGGCCCACTGTGCCCATGAACGCCCGGTTCGTTAAGCAGCGGCCTGACGGCCGAGGATTGCCCTACGCTTTGGTCTTGGCTCGAGTCCTAATCTATATTCTAAGTGTATTTGGGCCAGTCCTGCTCGAAAATTTTGTTTGCGCTCTTCGCATCTACCATATAAATCCGCACTCACGTTAATACTGGGGTTCATCGTGGTACCGCTTGCCATGAACCGCATCACTTAATACCAACATTAGTGGTACTTTCATAAATGGCACGTTTGGGAGACTGCTCCATCCAAACGGTACCACGCTTATAGCGTAAAAGGCAAAATTTCACTAATAACCGAATCAGTAACATTCACAAGACACAACATATTAACATTTACAAATATCAAACATATCAACCATTACACCATTCACAATATATCAAACTACTATATCATTCACAACATTTACTAATACACCATTCAATGACATCAAACATATCAAATGATTAAGTTCATAACTATCATACATAAATAAAAGTACCTAAATAAAAACATAACCATAACCATCATTGTTCAAACACTATAACCATCATACATAATAAAAGTATCAAATAAAAAATATTGTTCAAACTTGAAAACACCGATAAACATCATTGCTAATATATGAATATATAAACATTATCTACTATAAAGCTTTCACGCCCTTCTTCGACGATCGGGCGTCAAAATCATCAAGAGGGCCCGGTGATGAGGCGGGCATCATGAGTGTCACCAGTTGTCAGTAACGTCATGCCAATCAAACTACCGCACATCCTACCCATATGGATCCTCATCACGCCATATCGCTCATCATCCTCTTCCCCCGGTCCTTCATCACATTGACTTCTTTCATGAATCCTGGGCACCTCCCACCACCGAGGTCACCTCATTCTTCAAAGTTGTTTATTCTCCTCAAGCAGCCTCACAAGGATTCTGTGGGTTCTAAGACAGCCTCTAAGTTGCTTGTAGTGGATATTCTAATTTTGATAAATGATAGAATCTCCTCCCAATTTCCGCCTCGGGGCTCAGATCCATCAAGTTCCATATCTCTATCCTCAAAATGTTTGTAAATCTCCCACTTCGATCTCAATGCCTCCTCCACAAATAAACATCAAATTTAGCAATCGAAATTTCCTACCATTCGTTAACTCATGACATTCTGAAGAAAGTACTTTTTTACATTAACCAACAACGATGACGCCATATCAAGGCGCCTTATTTTATGGTAAAAAATGCTCTAGGATAATGAGAGAAGTTAACTGTAATTTATTCATGCCTCAAGTTAGCAACATTTAGCTGTTTAGTTCGGTGGCCCGACTAGCATTGAAACAAAACTCCCGACCACCTTCGATACAAACTTCCCCGCCCATTTAGATCAGATCACTTATAATCTAACTCCTGAAATCTGCGCTCCATTGTTACTAAATCTTAGCACATTATTCTTGTCTTATCGGCCACCTCACACTACCCCCTAAATGATAATCCTCTACACATCCCTCGGCCATCATCCCTACGATAGTAATAAAAAACTCACTTAAATCCTCCTTCGTTATCATCCCTTGTGTAATCGCTAACATTAAATGTAAGTCCCATTTATAGACGGCATTTACCAAGTTCAGTCTTACGATCCATACCCATTGACTTATAGAATCGCATTACAATTTCGGATACCATTCACAACTAAAATGCACAAATATTACTTAATTTAGCCATCTAAGTGATGAACAGGAGGTTACCCAGAATGTTTTGATCTCGTCACCATACATTCCTTGCCTCAGATTTGAGCCCACTTTCCACACAACCCCAACATCCCTGAGTTCTGCCTCCTCGACTTCCTCATGTTGTTGTTTTTCATATTGCGGTTCTTCTTCCTCCACTACAACATGTCTAGCCTCTGATCCTCGTTGTAATCAGGCCCCCTCTTGCCCCTTTTTGTTGTTTTAAATTACTTTGAAATTGAAAAGTTAATGAATAATAGATTTACAACAGAGAGTATAAAAAGAAGTTTACGGGTTGATATTATAGAACAATGAAGAAATTTGTAGGTTTAATCGTACTAAAGTTTGGGCACTGTGGAAGTTATTTGTACTTGGGTCTAAAATTCAGAGTTCCTTCTCAAAACCCTATATGATATAACGTACCACGCTTCACTTACAAAATGTTTAGCTTAGATTGTATTCGCGGATACCGCTTTCAACAAAACGGGGTACCACGCCAAATACCAAACCAAAGGCCGTTGTTTTTATACGCGGGTCGCTTATATTGGTAGAAAGTAAGTCATTTATTGACTTATGTACTGACAATTCAATTTAACAAAGGGTATCATAACGCGTAAACATCTCCGCTTTTAATGCCACAGCTGTACAGGCCAGAGTTTTATTAAACGCCTCATGTTTGAGCTCGCAAGGGCCGTGAGCTTACATTTAGTTTCATTCAATCAAAATTGTAAAGTATACAAATCTAATCATCATACACTAGTCTTCGGGATTTTCTTGTCGGAGTATACTTATCAGACGTTTCCTTTCGCCTTACTCTAATTTCTTCCTAATGTCATCAAGGATCGTTTGAACAAATCTTTTCATTTCCTTCCAGAGCTGGCCCTTATTCTAGATCCTATGCTCGGCGGTCATTCAACTTCTTTGACATACAAACACATACTTTAATCGCCGAGCTAAAGTCCGGACTGCCTTTGAGTGTATCAGCTTGCTATGCTAAATGCGAGATATCTACTAGCTATTGTGTAGATAGGTATATATAAAATATTTTTGCCATCTTAGACAATACCGAAATAATGTTTCCTTACCGCCCTACCCATTTTAATATATATCAAAAGATTTTATTTCATTATATTGACCTAATTCAAAGTTGTGAGTTAAATATCAAAGTTAACTCATTAAGGTTCGAGCCATCGATTAGTTTCAATTTAATAATTGTAAAGCATTCCTAAGGTGATCATGTTGACTGAAGGGTTGTAACTCCCGCACGGGGTACATTAATACTATGTACACTAATGTAGGCGCAATCTACCTTGTCCATACCTCGATTGATATATTTTCATACACGTTATACATATCGCTTTCAATTCCATCTTTCCATTTTGAATATCAAAACTCTTTAGTTCGGGATTAAAGGGTACTAATGCTTCATAATACGATTTCACAGTAGAAATTAAAATGTCTTAATTTAGCGTTAGGGATCCAAGACATACCAATTGCATACGATGCGGATGCGATGAAAATATTTTAAAAACTCGCCTTCCATATATTCTAACCATATTCTAACAAGAGAACTGTCTCTTATGTTTACTATATGAATGAAAGATTAATTCACATTCTAAAGCAAGATGAGGTTTGTCTATATTTGAGTTGAAAAAGTTTAGTATAATCTTTTAAGAGGCTTTAGAAACTTAAGTAATTCATAACAATATTTTCAATTATTATTATATGCCGAACATAATATCACTAATCGGCAATGATTCCCAAATGCATTCTCCCTTATACATATGCACGAATCCATAGTAGATTCTGTGAAGTCGAGTTCCATCTAGTATCACAATCCAAAATTAATTTTTAAACTTCTTACCCGGTTTCAACCACCTTTGCTATTCATGGTCTTCTAACCCCGCCATTAACAACAAAAATTAACGGCCTTATGAATCGGTAAAATAAAATCATCCCCAAATAACTTTATTCCATCTTTGTAAGTAAATCCAATTGAAGGACGACATAAACATCTAACATGAAAAAAGTTCACTAAACCGCTTAATAGTATCTTTAATCACACCGAAATGGTATTAATGCATTTTGATTATCAACGAATTAAAGTAATCCTATTCAAACATTTAGAAATCATTGCACATGCAAGTATACCTTCCGAAATTTGAATATTGGCAGGTTTAGCAATTCCGATATAAAATAATATATAATTCTCCTTTGTAGCATCTAAATCACGATCAATTCAATGACATGTTATACACATTTTTATCAAACCAAAGACACCAATACTAGTCAAACACATTTTATAAGGCAAATTCATAAGAGTTTTGCAATTTGTAAGATTCCTTTCATTTAAAATATTTAAAAGCATTAAAAGTTAGTAATCGGGGATACGTAAGACAAGGCCGAATTAACGACATTTTAAATCCATTTAGTGAAATCTTCATCCATCACAATGATTAAAACGCAAAGAACTACCCGATTACAAATTTTGTGTTTAACTTATAAGCTAAAATACCAAAAAAAAGTTTTTGCCAGTTGGGGTATCAATAATTCCTTTGTACCACCCTCCTACCATAATTATTCTGAAGTGATCTTACGACCACTTTGTTGTCTGCAGCATTTAATTTGCCCCCTTTTACTCCCCACCCATTTTCCATGATGAGTACTCCTACAATTTAAACAAGTTGCCGCTTTTCTTTTCCCGGTTCCATGAAATATTTTCCAAATCCACGAAGTTTTTTCCTCTCAATAGAAAGATCCGTGTTAATTGCACGAGGTTAATAACGGGTAGTTCATCCATACACTATCATCCTCTAAATTAACAAAATCATTAGACATACTAGCACCATCACTTTTGAACATTTTTACCAAAGCTTACGCTTTTTGATTATTAATTTAGAAGAAAAAATATCAAAATTTATAAAAAGTCATGATAATACCGTGATCGAAACGGAGCAAGTGTAAAGATTGCTGATATTTGACAGAACTAACAAGTTTAAAACCAAACAAGTAGAATGGTAATATCAGAAAGTATCGTTATCGTTTAAGAATGATCATAATAACCCTGCTATTTAAAAAAAAAAATTATTAATTTTTCTGGCTTCTACGCGGGATCCGGGGATAAGATAAATAATTTCTAGCGATAATATTATTATTTCGTAAAATTTTTTGAGTTTAATTACATTTATAATTTAGTAGCTGCTTATTGAAGCACTTTATCTTTGAACTGTCGGAATAGTTTTAACAGCCGAATCGGTCATTGGTGTGATATTTCGGTTTTGAGAATTTTAAAGTTTTAATCGTATGGCATGATATTATTTGGGGTTAGTTAAATTTATGTCGAGTTGTGGTTATAAACCGAGACGAAAAACCAAAACCGAAACCGAACGAAAGCGAGCAAGTCTCTTCAGATATTTTTGGTGCCAATCTCGAGACCTTTTTATACTTATCCTTTAGCTTGTCATCCAAAAAAAAAAGCTTCTTTCTTTCCGCCGGGAGTTAGCCTGACCCTCTTTGTTTTCCTCAAGGAAAATTTCTTCACCCTTTCTTCCAAATTTCGCGAGCCAGTCCTAAAATTCTTATATATCTCTGTGTCATTCTCTACGCTCGAGGTGCAAAAGTTCGAATCTTTGAGCATTTCTGAGTCTGGTGATGTTTACTTTGGGAATTTGAGTTGACTTTGAGCTTGATGTTTATTATGTTATGTAATCTGGCTCATTCCAAGCTAGGATTATCGATAATAGCTGAGTAATTATCGATGCATGGGGTTGAAAAACGGTGATCATAGTTGACTTTTTGCTGACTTTTCTAAATGCAGTTTAAACGATGGTATGTACTTTCTGACTATATTGTGATCACTTATGTCATGATTTTAATGAGTAGTAACGCTCGATATTAATGAAGTTTTAAGTTGATAGTGAACTGATTTCCAGATTAAAAGATGATTAGAAATGTGATGATTAGTTGTTAATATCGGAATGTTAGTGTGGTCTTAGCCTGCAATTGAACCGAATACACAGGAAAGCGTCAGCGAACTTAAGCCTTGAATAGGTCAGAAGTGAAACTTTAGGTTATTATTCTTGGGGCATGAGATTAGATATACCGGCAGAACGCTTATATTATTATTGCAAGTATAAGTGAAGAATGTAATTTCGGTGTTTTGATTAGATCATGGAACGGGCACTTCTGGGATCAATAGCTAGACGTTTTCCTGCGATTATGGAACCAGCGCATTTATCTCAATGCCAGATTACCTTACGCATTTTTTTAAACGTAAAATTCGCCCTGTATTATAATCGCGTAAAGGGTGCATGTGTCTTGTAATATAATTATGTGTGAATGGGCGATATGTCCTCAAGGAGCATGACATGCTGGAAACGGGTATACACAAGGACATGCAGCCTAATATGATTACGTGATTCTATTCCTCGCAGCATCAAGGCCGGCTCGAGTTAAGCGATGGCCTTCGGTTCCCAACTTATATTTCTCAGATACTGCGGGCCTTGTCGCAACTTCGTGGTATTTATGTATTCGCGCACTTCGCGTATATTTATGTGGCCTCGCGGCGGCCGCGATTGGATTTACGATTGCGCTGACATTAGTTGTATGCTTTGCTATTTTTGAAGTAAAGTAGCTTGGTTATCGGTATGCTGGCTGGGTTTGAAGTTATGTATGATTTTGAAAGTATCGAGTATTAGGATACGACCCTATAGCTCGGATTACCAGGATTGTGACTCTCCTTCCTTTGTGATACATGTGATTTATTGGCCCCTATACTACTTCAGATAGCGCGGGTTTGACCTTATACTGGGTATAAGAGCGGTAATGACTTTTGATCGCTGCCGCGTAACATCCGTAAGGCCTTATACACATGAGAAGCAAGGGTTTGGCCTATACTACGGTATAAGAGCGGTAGCGAGTCTTTGATCGCTTTGTCACAGATGCCGATGCGTCTGGCATGTAGAGCAAGCAAGGCTTGGCCTTATACTGCATAAGAGCGGTACGACTCTCTTTGATCGCTTTGTCGTATGATTTACGGGTTGGCCCTATACTTATATATGGCGCGGTTTTATACTTCGTATAAGAGCGTGTTTATTAGCTATTTATCCATTCCCGCCGCGGTAGACTGACGAGTATACGCGCATTGCAGGTCGGGTATACTTCAAGGGATACGGTAGATGTGGCGCATTTAATTAGATTTATAAATAATAGCCTCCGCGATTTCATTTCACATTGCAGTTTATCTAACCCCATTATATATTCACGTGTTAAGTGTCCGAGACTCACGTGGAATTACGTCAGATGACCTTATCCAATAATCCCCGTATACATGTATTTGGTCTATATTTTACCTGCTTGGTGTCTATTCACAATCTTGGTTGTTGCTACTGCAACATTGGGCCACGGTTGTACTTAATTTTCATTGTACTTTGTTTTAAACTATTTTTGTATTCAGATACGGTATTTACTTTCGCTTGTAGCCTTGCCAGATATCGGGCTTCGGTAGATATGTTATATATATATTAAGTGGCTAAATGGATTTAGATACCTTTTGAATGAGAAATATTTAGTGGGGCGTAAATTATAAATCAAGTTTAGGTTAATCTGCCGATGATTTGATGAGTATTTTATACGGTGGAAAACTGGGTCTAATTACAAGAATATAAGTAATCGATCTAACCACGACGCCGACAATTATCGAGGTAAATAAGTTCAGATACTAAATGGAGAATTTGGGTTATAACTTATACTTGTGCTATTCAATTTAAGATATATCGTCACCATATTAGAAATGCATATATTTGAAGATCTTGGCGAGAAACATTAGTTGAAGAGGAGTATGATCAGAATCGGGGAGTACTTTAAAGTGAACTGGAGATAAGATTGAAGTCGATATGTAATGAAATATATATAAGTTAAAATATATGTTTAGTTTTCAGGTGTATATTATATCAGAATTAATGCATATTTCCGAAAAGATAAATGACAGAGAAATACCTCATGATTAAGGTAATTTTAGTGTTGTTGACGGAAAAAGGTTATCTAAGTTAGCTTAAGCTCAAGGAAAGTTTTATTTTGTGGCGAGTAACCTATAAAATAATACTGGGGGTATATAGTCTCTAAATGAAGTGAACTAAATTATTCTCGGTCTGCACGACTGCAGTTAACTTCTGGCATTTTATTTTCACTCGCCCGACTCTATTTTCCCTATGGGCGGCGCTTTTCTCATGCTAGAACACTGATATTTGTCCTAGCCGCGGCACCCGCCAAGACAAGGATGGCCACACTCCCAAATACTTTTTTATCTTTCCTCAAGTTTCGTTGTATATAATAATTATTATTGACTCGGTAGTTGTATAACAAATTGTTTGATGTGTATTTATATTATGATTTTCAATGTCATGTACTATTTGCCATTCAATTCGAGTGAACGAAGTTGTATTTATTTATGATGAAGAGCTCATTTTTATTTCATATCCATCGCTTGCATGACTGACATATTGCGCTGACGACGGTCCAACTCAGTGACCCACCCATGGCCAAGTTATCATATCGGAGAATGGGCGGGAGGTGTTGCCCCTTTATGCACTCTTTATCGCGAGTCATGTAAACGGCGACGTATCAAGCAGGTTCAAAACGTGGGTACCCGCTTGTATTTAAACGGTACCACTTTTCATCAAACGGCACCCGCTTGAAACAACCCTGGAGCAATCAGCGCAAATTATGTACAGCCATTGGACAATAACGGTAGTAATTCATCGTCCAAACGGCTCATGGCCTGCATGCCGCAGAGCTTCATATAATCCGTTACGCATTATCGGGGTACCGCTCACCCTCAACAAAGATAGCCAGATAGAAAATGTGTAAACATTTTTTCTTCATCTATAAATACACCATTTTCATGTTTAATAATCACAATTTTTAAGATCATATTCCATGTTATCGTCTTAATCACAAATCATAACCATCACCATACGCCCAGAGAGGCATCCCGCAGGGACTACTTTAAAGCCGATTCTTCATTATCGTATCAAAATGCCGAAAATCAGATACCTCCCGCCTTTGTTTGAAGTGTGTCAACTTTTTTTTGCAAGGGCGATTGTAGTTAAATGACGACGAGCTTCATGACGGAAATTTTAAAATTAAAGGTCCGAGGATACACTAAACACACCATTTTTACTTCACTTTACGGGCGGACAATTTAGAACATCACAATCCTCACCGCCGGGCGACTTTGTAACTTTCAAAGTTTCATCCCAGTTGACCAACCTTAATCATCAGATTGTCTTCGCTATTCGCTGAAATGATGAATGTCATGAAAAGGCCCCAGATCTTAAAAATAACTCTTGAAGAATTAATAAAAAATGTATTTCATTAAATGTTATTCGCTCAATTTTAAGCAACGTTTCTTTGCTCAATTTTAACCAAATTTTGAAGGTTCAAACTAAGACCCGTTAAATTCCAACGAGGCACTGCTTAGGCAAAAAAATAATCATGCATTAATAGAACGTGATCATTTAAATCAAACTGCATTTTCAGCCTGGCCTCCCTCGACACGGGCCTCTTCAACTAATAAAAACAAAGATCTCCTTTATAATCTTATCCTACCTGGCCCGTTCCTAAGTATTAGCTCGGGCCCTGGCCGAATATGTTGTCGGGCCGGGCCGGTTCGCTATGTCGTTGACTCTAATTGTTTGGACTAATAAACCGAATTCATGGGCTGGTCGGGTCAGAATTAATTCAAGATTCGAGACAACAGCCTTTTATTTGTCAAAAAAATTTCACACCTTAATCTGTAATTGGTTGACCTAATGAACAGAGACGCATTTTAAGGAAAAGTAGCTAAGGGAAACAATGAATCGGCTTTGCCATAACATTAACATGAAATAAATATCTCAGGCTCACAAACGAAAGATTCGACATGAACATTTGTTCCAATGGGTTCTCTTTACATGATTAATTATTATCTATATATATATTTTAAATGTGTGTGTTAAAGATTTGTATTTCTTTTCCTTTTTTATTATGACCAAATTACTCCCCCCTTCTAAGTAGAGTTTAATTATAAATATTGATTAATGAGAGTCATCAAACAGTTCTAAATGTGTTATAGATTTGAATTTCCTTTTTTGAGCATGCACTAAATTGGGCTCTTCTAGTAGTTAATTATAATATTGATTAAAGAGAATTATCAAATAATCAAAAATATTATAATTAAAATCTAAAACACCTCTTCAACTTACATCTTATATGTCCTTATTATTCAAAGAATTTTTTTTAACAATTATATAAATATTAAGTAAGTCAGACACAAGCACAAATCATTCTCTCTTTATAATTAAAAAGAAGATCGTAACACTTCACCAAATTAAATAATAGTATAACAAGAAGATGACAAACAGTTTATAAGGTTTCATGCCTTTGGTTTGAAACTATCGTATTATGTAGCGCTTACTTTTATGTTCAACTATTTCACTTTATCAGAAGTAATTTCAAAATATCCTTATTATTTTATTAATAGACAAAATTTGAGTCAAAAATTAAATTAAATTGACAAGACGATTTAATCAAAATTTACCAAGAAATGCAGCCTACTAAATAATACCACGCGGCCGACAGTGGTTCGATTAAACTCAAATTCAAATCCAACCCTCGATCAAACAAGGTCTCGGAAATCAAACCACCTGAATGAATCAAGAGTTAAAAAATAAGGCTTACATTAATTAAACCCTAAATTTTAACTTGAAATAGGATTTTCGAGAAAACAACAAGATTAATGCTTCACCAAAATTAGGCTCGAACTCCTGGTAATTTTATTAATTAAAATCGCCATGAATAGTCTTAAGCCATGGGTTTCCAAAAACGAAGAATCTAAAAAACCAGGGTTTTGAAATGGGGACCTAGACAAGCATGTGGTTCAAAACCAGACCGGGTTATGGGTTCAACTAAACACTACAAAAATTATGTGTTCAAAATCAACACTCAAAGTCATATAAGAAAATCAGCATCTGTAAAAGCATCTATACTTAAAATACTTTGACTTAAACTAACTTAACCTTCTTCCTTCCTACGAAAAGAGGCGCCCAAAGTTGTTTACTGAGGAAAAGTACTCAAATTATCCATCGTCCGTATCTTGCCTCAAAATTCAATCTGCCGAGACGCGATCCACCCGAAATCAAATCGCCAATCGAAGACAAAAGATTCGAGGCCCGTAAACCTATAAATACCTATATTTACTGAATCTTACATCATTCATTAAAAAAAAAAAATCACAACATTCCACCCAAAAAATACACACAAAACCCCTAAGAAATATAGAAAAACCTCTGAGATTTCTCTAAGCCGCCAAAGAAACACCACACGCGGCCGAAAAAATACCTCCGTATATCTCAAAATAGGCGCATTTAAATTAAGGATTATTTCAAACTAGCTGTCTTTTTAAGCTTGGGAACCACGAATTCGACGAAGTTTCTCCGTAACGCTTCTCGAATATCGCATTAAGCTACGAGCTCCCCCGATTATTCAAAAACTTTAATAACATCTAATAAACTTAAAGCTATTCATCAAATCTAAAGATATAGGAATATATCGAGCGTTTAGTCCCCTATAGCTTTATTCTAGGTAGGAAACAAGTTCGTTGTTGCCCCCTGGCTTCATTGACAAGATTATCAACAAGTGCTTGGAAAGTTCCTTCATACCATCATCACTACAAAGAACAGTCGCTAAGGCCGTCAGAATGTGCCAAGTAATGCTACTTCAAAGCTTAAATCAAGTCCCAGATGAGGCCAAATCTCACTAAGTCCCAAGCCGAGGCCAAATCTCACTAAATTCCAAGCGAGGCAAAATCTCACTAAGCCCCACGCACATATATATCCCTTAAATCTCACTCTACAAATAACAGTCACAGCGCTTCCAAAGATAGTTTGAAAAAGTAACGCCTGCCCAATGTTGTAAGCCTCATCATTCTATACAAATTAAGCTCGGAGTCTTATCTCGCTAAATCAAGTGTCATATCAACGCATCTGTTCCATCAAAGAAAGGTCTCTCGCCGCATAAATTCCACCACAAAGTCAAGATCTCCCCGCCAGAATAACTTCAAAGTCCCAATCAAGACTATATCCAGCTAATAAGTCCCACCTAATCCAGATTTAAAGTCCCACACCGCAAAATGGCAGTAAGTCCATCAAGATAACATGCACGAGACAAGCTCAAGCACTCCAAAGATCGCTCCATACATCCAACACGCGAATACGCCGCCAAGTGCTCCCTACTGACCATATCCATGTCTAGACCAGCCTCAAGTCCATCACATCGTGACACTTATCCGCCTCCCAAAGCTTCTATCCAAACAAAATCAAGTCAAGTTCAAGTCAAGCTCAAATAAAATCAAGCCTGCCCAAAGCTTAAGCACTTAAATCAAGTCAAGTCAAGCAAGCCTGGGAAGATCCACAACCACCAAGTAAACGCTTAGGGACTCATATTTTGGACAAATGATGCTCTTCGACGTGATAAATCACACCGAGGGAATTTCCTAATGATTTGGCTTGCACCATATCATAAATAATAAAAATTCTTCTTCTAGATTACAGATCAGGGCATCAGCGGACTATCAACAACCCTTCATCATTGTTGACGAATCGAGATGTTACCAAGAGGACTATCCCAACTCCTCCATCAAAGCGCTACTATACGAGGCGGGCCGCCACTCAAGACAGCCTATCAAATACACGACCGCCCTGAGACGTCCCCTCAAAGATCCCATCGAGTATCGCCAGAGCTCTGTATGCACTGTCACAGACGAGGAGTTGTCTGTGCCACCGACAGAACCTTCAACACATAGATGAGAACTTAGGGTTAACGAACACCGAAAGCCTCGCTAACTACAGCTCTACAATCTAAATGAATCTAACAAGGATCTGCAATCGTAGTTCTGCCTCCTGCGAGATCTCCTTAAGACTCAACAACGATGACCGGCATTACCTCCTCGAAGAATACATGGCCACCCGAACAGATTTAGAGAGCAGCCGCAAAAGATTCAAAGACTAGCATGCACTTATCGCCTCGATGCCAAAAAGACGGGCCGATCAAGAACATAGAGCAAAAGCAAATTAAGCAAATTTAAAGGTAAGAGCGCCCATGACTTGGAGTACGGATGTCCCCTCACTATGCCTCTTGTTCATCACAAGTGACCTAACAAGAAACACAAAGTAGTAAAACTCCTATCATTTCACAAAGAGATTGGATTTATTCCAAAGAAGACAACCTAAAGTTGAGTACATACTGGGGCACAAGTATTCTCTAAGATCGAGTCACCTTCATATATTTCATACTAAGCCCTATACCCCTCGTGATAGACCGCAGCTTTGAAGATACTTAAGGGCTATAAGTCACCCCAAAGTCTCAACATTGAACCTGAAACCCCCAAACAATATGTAGCCCACTTTATGGTGTCAAACAACATTAGGACCGAAGTGGACGAACGGCTCAAAATGTAGCTCATTCATCCCTCAATTCTGTATACTAACTCGAGGAATGCCCATAGATAATGGGCTTAACCTGAAGGTGAATTTCTTAACCGGCTTCTTCAAGATTTTAAGAGGACAAGCAAGATGACGGGAGCCAATCATACCAAATAACTTAAAAGAAGAGCTGGCCAAGGCATTCTCTATCCACCACGGAGGAATATGAACTCAAGTCACTAAGATAAACTCTCGTAGCTCATCACCATACAAGACGCGCATCCAAGAACGATCGACTATAAAGACATCATGCAAGGAAATACTTCCTAGACATCGCCGGCAATGCGGAAGCAAGGGTGATAAAGAAAGATTTATATCGCGCTGAAAAGAACATATAAAAATATATAACTCTCGGTGACATACCTTTTAAATAGGTGTGCGGTCTCTGACTTATCCTTGATTATAAGACAAGGTGCTAACTTTGTGATATTCACCAACTTTTAGCCGACTTTGTTTCATGGGGCGACGCTTTATGCCCAGTCGTCAAGGGACGACCGAGACGACGGCCGAGTACCGCATCTGGCCGGGCGTGGCGATTGGTGGCTTCAATGAATAACAAATATATACTTTTATATTCTTTGAGTTTTTGTTGTACATAATAATTATTTGAAACAATCTGTTTAATCCTCGGGCGGCTGGTCGCTATAATTTTGGATCGTGAGCCTAGTTTATATTTTCTTGTGTCTTCGTGTGGTTATGTGCCTAGGTTTCCAAAGTTGTGTTGCGGTTGCCGCGCGAGTCATTCCTCGTGTTTCGAGTCCATTTTCATCCGAATCCGCTGACCGCCGAGACACCACTAGAAGATTTCGCTGACCAGACGGTGGTCTTGTAAGAGACTACTTTGAATTTTGTATTCGTGGTGTTAATTGATTGAGACGTGTTATACTACCTAGACGCTAACCCGGGATTACAAGCACACGACGATGCAGCCTATATGTCAGACGCCGTAACCAAAGTATAATACGAGATCAAGACGACGTGGTCATATATATACGACGGGTTATATCAAAACAAAGCATGTTAAGTGCCTTTAGAAATTATGATGTAAGGATATTGGAAATATCTGGTATATATCGGATTTGGGCGATATTACTTGGGGAGTGGCCCATTAGTCATGCGGCAGCTTTGAGCAGTTCAGACTTTACGACCGAAAGCACTATGACGAGTCATGAGTAATTAATATACGTATATACTCTGAAAGGAGTTGTAAATAATATCAATGGGTTTATAAGTAAGGATACCGGCTAAATAAAGATGGATTATAAGGAAATATTTAAAACGGCGTTCAGAAATGGTAAGTAAGTCGTATGATACAAATCGAGGCCTAAGAAGAAAGAGTTTGTGTTCATCCGTTAATAATGTGTAAGTAGTTCGGTGGCCGAGGGAGTTTTATGTGATAGTAATGATTATTTCAAGGATGTTCTGGGTCAAACCCTCGAGACTTAATGATTATGTTCTGAGAATTACTTGAGAGACAGATGTAAACTGGAAGTTGTTTATGGATTCTCAGTAAACTCAGCTGCTGACAAGTCATGAATCGCATGAACCATGAGTATATTTACAATGGAGGAGACTAAATAATAATTTCAATGGATTAGCATTCAATCTAAAAAGATTGACTAAAACAATAAAGATTTAGTCTCAGATACTGGAGAAATCTGGGATAAATAATATGAAACAATTAAATAATACCAACTAGAATATATATAGGAACGAGTAAGCCAGTCATTGCAATAAGAAGGAAATGAAGTTTAACTTTGAATGCATAGCAGATCAGGATTTGGGGTCGAGGTGGAATATTTAAAGCGATTTAGCTGATAATGCATTTGGGAGGGCACGGAAAGAGAACATACGCCGTTGGAATGGAGCCTCAGAAATGGGTAAACGGACTTGCTATAAATGGAGAATTAAACAAAGAGTACTTTGATGGAGTTATAAACTCAAGGGAGCCCAGAACCGATAACGCTGGACAAGTGGACAAGGAGTTGAATAGAAATTTATTAAGGCGACGAGGTATACGAGGATCCGCGAACAGTGATAAGTGATTGATTTAAAGCGTTGCTATTTAAAATTTGTACGCTGAATAAACCATAAGATTTCGTGAGGTGTCATATAAATCGTTAATGTTAGTTGTGGATTCAAGGTGAAATTTAACAAATGCGTGATAGTAAAATTTGGGTGTCGTATGTGTCTATAGTATTAGGACGCGTAATAATTTGAGGCGATAGAAAGGCGAGGGTAGAGTTGGGTGGTAAAATGCGGACGGATTTTGTCTAAAATGAAGGTATTATGATTCTATATAATAAGAAGTATTCATGGGGAGAAGCTGAGGCAACAAGGCGAGTTTGAGTAAATTCGAGGTCAAAATTTTATAAGGCATTGAATAACCTGCCTGCACTAATAATATTATCAGAAGAAAAGGCCAGTTGTCGTGGATTATTTCGAGGAGAAACTAAAAATTTTGTTGAATACTTAAAAATACAACGACCTGGCCGGTTAGTAGTACATTTCCCCGTTAAATTTTAGTTTAGTCGAATGGAAAATGATATTACTGGTGGTATTATAATTTGAGCGTAAATGTTAATGCTTGGAAGTCAAGGTCGAGATAAATTAAAACGAGAGGTATCGATCGAATAAACTGCTCGATTGTCACCGTTGACTATTGGGCCCGATCCACTTACTTAACCTACCATAAGCCCAAACAAAACAAAAAACCCAATTCCCTTCCCCCTCTCTCGGGCGACGACGACGCTGTAGCTCCCCTCCTCCCTCTTTTATTTTTTTTTCTCACATTTCTTCCATCTTTACGTAGCTTTGGACCTCAAATTTTTGGAGAGCTTTCCCTCATCATCCTCAAGTAATTTGGCCGCAGCCGCTCGATCTGAATATTTCGAGATCGCCCGAAATGAATTTTTGTAATTTTGATTTTTATTGCCCAATCGAATTCGGGTTCTAAATTAGTTATTCTGGTGCTGAAACATCGTGTTCGATGTGGAATTTCTGGACGCTTTGGGGTCTGCTGGACTTTTTGGAATTTTGAGTTGACTTCGTTTTTACAGATATTGAATATAATTATCAGATAAAGTTTAGATTATAATATAAGAGTTGATGATGATCGAGCATTGGGGTAGAAAGGCCAAGAGTAGTTGAGCCGAGTTGATTTGAGTTGACTTTTTTTCTAAAAAATGCCATTATGTATAAATATGTTATTGGGACCTTTTATTGCATTGTTTCAGGTGGAAATTATGATTTACAAGTTGTCGAGAATACATGCTGAAATTTCAGTTTTATTAGATTTTGAGTAAGAACGGGCTTGGGATTCGTGCCGTTAGAAAATGGCCTACATGAGTCGGAAAAGTCGATATCAAATTGAACGTTTGAAATAAGAATTTGATAAGTGTAATAAATTATTTATGGATTTAGTACGTAGTTGAAATTCATCATTTTAATAGCCTTTGAAACATAATTAGCAATCTATGCTTAAGTTGTTAATTTGTAACTCTAAAATGGGTCAAAAGCCTGAAATTTAATTAAGATAAGCGGTTAAAATTATCATGGTGCAAGAATTGTTATTTCGGTGTTTTGATTTAGACGCGAACGCGTAAAGACACTTCGATCGAGTAGACGGACGCTTCTTATCAAGTAAGGGGCGCGTAGCATTTCACACGGGCGCTACTTTACGCATTTCTAGTTTAACAAGGTGAATACGTCATCAGGAGTACGACATGAGAAACGGCATATACGCATATCAGGTATGATTATGCGAGAATGGTATATGTGTAATTGCCGATGATTATGTGATTCATCTGCGCGAGCCAGCGTTATGATTACGCGACATTTGGCGCCAAGATTACTGAGTAAGATTTAATTAAACCCCAACTTATGTTCTATGCTTTGTACTTTGGCTTCAAGATTGATTCTCAGGCCCTATTTGGACCGTTGTATTTGCATTCTTGTCGCACTTTTGGTATTTCGTGGCCTCACGGCTGCTGCGATTGATTTATGATTTTGTCGTTTAAATGCTTGGATATTGTTCAAGTAGAGTAGCTGTTATTGGTGAGTTACGCGTGACTTCGGAAAGCGACTCGAGTATTTGGACGCTGACCTATAAATATGACAAGTCGCGGCTTCCTCCGTGATATGACGCATTGGCCTCACTGTGGCAGTTACGCTTGCCTTATGTTTAAGGTATAAGCTGCCCGCTCTTATAATTTCATGTGTGTAGATAAGCCGCGGCTTGCCTTAGCTAGAGAAAAGCGGTTGGCCTTATACTTTGCGTATGTCACGTTTGGCCTTATACTGCAGTATAAGTGCCGCGATTATCGACGTCTATTCAAGCAGTAGACTTGATCGAGTATACGCGATTAGAGGTCAGTATACCATGGGACAGAGATGTATTTGCCCGACGACTGTAGTTATAGTCGTTGGCTGAAGTCTCGAGTTCTTAAGGTTAAAAGTTGAGTTGATAAACGGCCGAGATAACTTTGGAATGAAAGTATAGTATAAAAAATCATAGACCAAGGTTCATACTAGTCTATAGATGATGTTGATGATATTATATATATAGTTGAAGTCGATTCAACGTGTTAGTATTTAGGTTATGATCTAACCACGACGCTGATACCATTAAGATGAACAAGTTCTCAGAAACTAAACGAAGAATTGGGGAGATAATTCGCATTTGGCGTTATATTATTGATTTAAGATACACGCTGCTCAGCTTGTATTAAGATAACGAAACTGATTTGAGGTTCTTTGTAGATAAACATTCGTGATGTCCTAGGAGTGCATGACTATAATTGGAAGTAGAGACTTAAGGTGAAACCAGCAAGCGGTCAGTCAGCAGATGCTTGAAAGGCGACGCCGGTATATATGTTTGAGTCATGGCGTTTGAGCGTATTATATCTGGAATTAGCTATACTTCGTAAAAGATAACTACTGTAGATAAATCTCGCGATTTTGCGGCACGCGAAAGGCCGTCAATGACGCTGGCTATCGCGCATTTAGCCCATTAAGGAAAGATTTATATTGCGCGAGTAAATATATAAATATAACTCGAGGTATATAGTCTTTAAATAAAGTGGTCTCTTTTCATCCTTGATTATATGAGTGGCAAAAAGTTAACTTTTGTGATATTTGTATTCACCAACTTTTAGCCGACTCGGCTTCCTACAAAGTAGACGCGTTGAGGCCAGCTCATTATGGACGACTGATGCATCGTCGAGTAACAAGCAGACTAAGCGGCGATGGTGGTCAAGACCAAATAAATATATCACTTTTATATTCTTTTGGAGTTTTTGTTGTACATAATAATTATTGTTGTAAAACAAATTGCTTCACGTCAGATTTATATTATTACTTTTTAGTCAAGCTGCGCGTTGCTAGTTCTCACCCGATGCATT
This sequence comes from Lithospermum erythrorhizon, assembly GCA_019722365.1. NCBI lineage: Eukaryota > Viridiplantae > Streptophyta > Magnoliopsida > Boraginales > Boraginaceae > Lithospermum > Lithospermum erythrorhizon. The sequence goes on from JADFUC010001492.1 coordinate 306,991, forward strand.
TAGTCAGATATTTATTATCAATGCTAAATGAAGTCGCTTATTGGGTCCATCGCTGCACTCATGACAGTTGATTACTCGGCCCCAACCTCGTGGGGGGCCACTCAAGTGGTCGTTAATATCTAATTCGGATACATTATCTATCATGTGATAATAAAAGCGCTCGACGCATAAATCTGGCGCGCGACAAATTTATGGATGTCGCTAAAAATCATTCTTTGCCAATGATATTACGGGACAAGATGTCCGTGTACGAGGTGTCAAAGAAATGTGTCAGATAAATGCTGAGGTCGAGTTACATTTGATCGTAACGGTTTCGCTGGCGGATATTCCATACGGGTCTATCATGGCGAGAATTTTGCTCCTCAAAATGTTGTTATGACATGGTCACAGACCAACAAGCAATGTAGGGGCCACGGTGAGAATTAGTATAAGAATATGGTCAAGACGGTTTAAACCACGCACCGCATCACGCTTGAATTTAGTGACGCCTGGTAAGAACTGCAATGAGGAGCAAAGCATACTACGATTTCATAGCGTTGTAAACCAAACCGCATGGACGGTTGCACCGAATTTACGGCTATCCATTACTACTCAACCCGGTTACCTGGTGTCCGAGCCTAAATGTCACAAGAATGCTTCACGCTGGTTTCATAATCGTTGCCAGACTGACAATGCAAAAGGAATATACCCATGATTTTTGGCGAGGCAAAAGATTGTTGACTCATGGCCTAGTAAAATACATGCCAGGTCAATTGCATGTTGTTTTACAACGAGACCGAAATGTTGGACTCGCCCCATGCTTCAAGTGGGAAGAGTAGACATTTGTTTATGGCGGATAAAATATAAGTTAAGATCAAGGCAGCGTTTTCTGGGTTTACTTAATTACTCAGGTCCCCTCGCCTTCACCCTAAGTTGTATATGTCGCAGGAAAACGCCGTGATTACTTATTACGGCAACCGCCCGATAAACAGCTCGGATGGACGACACCGCTGACGGTGTCGCATGGAAAGACTCACGCAACTTATCCATTATTTTCAAACAGAGCCGAGAAATGTTCGTGACGGGTTTGTGTTCCTCCGATGGTTTTAGTCCGCTTGACAAGTTTGGGAGTCAATATTCGCCTCGCCGATCACCGCGTATATAATTTTACCACCGGGATTGGGCAAGCAAGGAACCATATATGTTCTTATCTCTAACTATACTAGGGCCAAAAAACTGTGGAGAAATATATTGGATGCTTTTCCCGACCTTTGATCACGAGTTGGGAAGGAGTCGCGAATACCGTATCAGACATTCGATGCATCAAACTAATGCAAAATTTCAACATGAGGGCTTCTTTGATTACTGATTAGATTTTCCCCGCATACGGAACGTTATCCGGCCGAGTTAACATACCTGAGTTAAATTTCGCTTCGTATTAAATGGAAAAATATCGGAGCATTTTGACTAAGAAAGAACAAAACATTGTCGGTTTGATTTCCACCGCCCTTTCTGCCTATGATTATCCTTTTAGAATGCAAAATGTATTTGTAGCGGACACTTATCTCGACGGCGAACGATTGACGGAGCCGATATATTTGGCAGACGCGCGCTGGTCGGGATCCCGATGTCCTCGCAGCGTAAATATTCGCACTATAGATCGCCGGATATAACGTTTCAAACATTAACCGTGAAAAGTATATTTTCGAGTCGAAGTATTATCGTCGGGCACAAAAATCGTATTAATAAATATCGAATTTCGGCGTAATAATGAGTGAATATTGTGAAATGTATCACATACCGTGAATGGATGTTCCCGGAAGATGAAAGATAATGAACGGTCGAGGCTTGACATCTCGCACTCAAAGGCGAGACCGTGAGTCAGATATGGATGCGCGGAGCGAAACATAAACCAAAATGATTTATACTTCAACCCCGCAACATAAAAGATTTCGTGAAATGGTCATTCCGCCTACAATTACCCACGATACGCTTCAAACATCGCAAGACGTGGCAAGAAATGTGAACTTAGCGGACTAAAAATTCACACGTATATTATTGTACAACCATTACCTCAGAGCACTGGGCTATCTCCCTCGCCCATTCTATATATTGAAACAATCATGTAGCCGCGTTATTTCTTTCGCGATATGTCAAGAACATCTCTTAAATGAAACATGGTACTCGGGCGTAATATTGTTGTAGATAATTTGTGCACGGGAGAAGATATTCTACATTCGCTTTTGACGAATGAATACCTACCGATACATTTGTCATACTTAAGCTTTAAACGGAGGTCCCGTAGTATGATGATGTACCCTTCTTCGAGTCGTGAGTTTTCACTTTATTATATTTTCACTTTTTTTATATGTTACTCATTCAACTAACTCAAAAGTTTAGATTGGGGGATTAAGAATTGAGGCGCAAGTACTATTGGGCGGTCAATATGGTATATTCGGGTCAAAGAGGTTTCAAACTTTTGTTCAATGCCTCTTTTGGTAAAAGCGGATCGAAACCAACTTAAATAGACCAGAGGCACGATGTACCGACCGGACGGATGACCCAACTCGCTTCCATTGTTTCTTTATCACCTAGACGCGGCAACAGAAATGGGCTAATGTATACCTAACGGGAGGTCTATACAACACCGGCCACGCAGTATATTCCTCAGAATACACCAAGCACCCGGAACTTTCATAGTGCATATTTGTTATCAATTAATCCAATTCTTATTATTATACTTAACTAAAATCGATAACGCTTTGTTTGCGATCTACCATTTATCGCTCGATGAAGTCAATCCCGACGCGACGCACGTAGAGAGAAATCGCGACGCCACCAATGTATTTCGCCGAATGGTTTCAAAGTATGTACGTATTAATATGGATATACACTACACTTATAATTCTTCTTTCATTAGGGTCCCGCACTAAATCAAAAAGTATAAAGTGGTACTACATCAACTAAAATTATTTCGAGCATCGTGCAGAAATACGGTAATAATAGCACTTACAATAGCGTGTGTTTGTGTCAAGGGTTCATGCTTACCAAGATGATGATCATGTTGACTACCAGCGTGCCTTGTAGGAGATTCAAAGCGGTCGACGTTTCGGTACTCCATTAATTGCCGCCCTCTTCAAATGTTTATGGTTTGACACTAGCAACCGACGCAGCCAATCCGAAGAACGAATGGTTCAAATCAAACACAAAAGCAAAGCGTTCTAAAGATGAATCAGTTATCCAGCATCTCGCACAACAAAGATACTATCTCCGCGATGATCACGCAGCCGAGATCATAGTATCATGGTCGTGAATGATCGAACGCGAGAAGTCGAGTCGATTGATCATACGCAAAAATGGGATGTCTCAAGGCTATTGAAGATATCTTCCAAGAAGAACAACAACTTCCTCCTCGCTCTACTGATGACCAATACGCTGGCCATTGTCAACCCGCATTTTCGTTTATTTACAAGACATGGTGAAGACGTGTATCCGGTCAGCGGGAGATGGTTCAGACATTTAGTCACCACTTAACACGCTCATGACGATGACGCAGGGTACATAATTCTCCGGCTAATTAATAATCAAATATTTTGCCAAGTTTTCATAATTTGCACTTATTAAACTGGGATTAAATGCACAACGAGCGTATAGCCAGATTAGATTTATCGCTTCTTGATATCAGGTTAAAAACTATGATATGTATTTATTGCTTCTTTGATATCATATTCATGACAAGTGAGTCTGCCTGGTAAAACCGCATCTTTTTTCGCCAGATCGACGCCATGTAGCCTGACTGGTAATGCCCAGTAACTTCGCAATCTTTTTCCACGGCATTTATGTAGTCGGACGGAGATCGTTTTTCAAGTTCATTTCTTCCAAAAATCGAGGGAAACTCAAATAATTAATTTTCAAAACGGAAATGGGATTACGACGGGATTGGTTATGTATTTTCATATTCCCCTATATATATCCTTTATATTATCATCATTCCAACAATTTTTTTTTCCAAACTCACAAATATAATATCCTCTTTATTTTAGTGTTACATCGCATTTCATAATTTTATTGTCTACTAACCTTAAATTTGATTTTATTTTGTATGTGACTTTAAAGAGGTAATTATTAATACTTTATTCACTTTCTTTATTTTGTATGTAATGAATTCAAGGAGGTAATTTCTAATTTATATATATTTTTGTAAAAGCCGACGAGTTCAAAAGGTAATTTCATTTTTTTAATTTCGTTATTATCTTAATGAATGAGTTTGATGAATATATTTTAATTTATTTTTGTTACTTTTTGTTGTGAAAATACTATATTCAAGGTTCGAATAGGTAATTTGGTTTTTTATTTTAATTTTATGTTTGAATGTTTGATGTTTTATATAAATTAATATTTGATGCTTATATGAATAGAATGTTTAATATGTTTCATGTTTATATGAATTAATGTTTGATGCTTAATATATTTGATGTTTAATATGTATTTGTTATGAATTGTTATTGTTATGCTTGAAATCTTTGATAAGCTTGAGAATATTTGTTTGAAGTGAATTTTGGATTTTTGATGTTTTTATATTTGCTTGTACGATTTGATGGATTTTTATGCTGTGATCCCTGCTAATGATGTTACTACAAAGAAGAACTGGTCGCTTTTAAAAAATGGGCGGCGCTCTGACGGAGACATCGAACTTTGAATTTTTTGGTACTGGGTCTTCGAATGCCATTGTGTCGGAGTCGGATTCTATTTAATCATGTCGGAGTCGGGTCGAGCCTGAAGCCATGAAGCCTGGACGGAGTCGCTTATGTATGGATACTAAGCGTCAATTAAACGTAAGACGTTGTGAGTCAATTTTGAATGAGTCAAATGAGTCGGATTGTATTGAGACGGGTCGCAGCCTGAATAATGGAGACGGGCTCAGTCTGGCGCTGAGACGCTATAGAGCTCTAAGATTTTAAGAATCCAAGAGCATGGTACGCTTTTGAATGGGAGCCCGAAATTCAAGGGCTCGTCTGGTCGGACGGTGATTTGCACTTCCATTTAGAAGATAAACGGCGGCCGAAGCGATTCTCTCGATCTACCCCCGCTCTAATTAGTAACAGATTTGCTCATAATTGCTGAGACGGTTTCTACACTTCTTTCGCCTCTATTTTCAAAGAAATAGGAAACTAGGGGCGTCCAAAGTACCATCCTCTACTTTTTTGAAAAATATAATTTTATTTAGTATTTTTTTCAAAAATTATAGTCATTTTTAAAAGAATTATGTTGTTTGCCATTGCTATATTTTTATATTTTTTCTGCAAGATGCAGATCAAATAATCGCCATCTATATACAAAAATCCCGATTCTCATTACTACATGTATACCATTGTCCTCATTTGAGACTATGTCATGTTTCCAAAAACATTTATGGTTAAACCACAATATTTACTATCAATCTCCATCCCACTTTAATCGAAATGTTTCGTTTTTATTTTCAATTATCGAAACTATGATTTATCTAAGTTATTTGATAGTGGCTTCGATCAGACTACTTATTACATTTTTTTTTTTTAATTTTGAAAAAATGAAAATGTACATGAAATAAATGTGAAGCCAACTCAAGACAAAATGCAAAAGGTGTCATTCTTTCCACTTACTGATTGGATGGCCCGAAATAGAAAACAATAATTGTTATATACTCCGTACAATATTATATTGTTGAATACACTCATCATTAGTGTATTCTCCATTCAAAGTTGGTCAAATGAAAATTGTTTTTTTAAGTAGCTCAACATTCGAAACGTTGTCTTTAGGCCTTTGGATTTCCTCACATTTAGGCAAGTTCCCTTTGTCCATCACCAACTGACCCTAAATAATAATTATACAGAAACTATTACGAAATTATGTATTAAGAATCACTAATCATATGGATAATGTCTCATTTTCATGGTTAGGCTCTTGTTTTATCCTTTGTCTTAATAAAGAATGAAGCCAAAAGAACATTAGTGCTAAAATTCCTTATTAGAGAAGTAAAATATGCTTCAAACTGTTTCGCTTTTCACAATGTTTGTCTTTTAGTTGTTGTATCTTCAGTTCAGGAATCCATCTGAAAACTCCCACATTTTATTTTGTAAAACCAATGCTTAAACATAGCTCACCACGATTTCTTTTCATGCCTCCATTTTATTCATACTGATGGTTTCATTATTATTGGCTTAATAAATTGCAACAATTGTGTTCCTGTCAGGTATTAAAATGCTATTGAATATCAAGTGTAGATCGTGTTCACTATCTAAGACATTTTGACAATTAACTCCGTTGTACAAACCAATTGTTTTGGCATTTCTCATTTGCCAGCCTATACAGGATTTCATGGACCGTTAGCACTTGCAATTTGTTTGCTCCATTTCATTTCATTGTACTTCAACTTCCGAGTCAAACTTCTAAGGATTAATTTGGCAAACATATAAATAACTGGACTCGAATAATCGATCCCCTTTGATAGCCTTATTTTATGTCTTATTCTATAATTAATTATACATTATATTTTGTAGACATCACACTATATATAATTAAGTCGTGACGGAGTTTAGAAGAGATCAAAGGGGGCAATGGCCCCTCCCTAAATTTTAATTTTTTTTTCATTTATCTTTTAAATATAAGTATTTTAAATAAAATATAGCAATTGTCCCCCCTTCCCCCTTAAATAATGAAAAAAAATCCTTCTAAATAGATGTAATGCTTTTAGCCCCGAATTTCGACTCAAGCTCCACCACTATAGTTAAGATCAGATGTAACTACTATGTTGAACAGAACATATATACGGAGTATAACATAAAAATTGAATGAGACACAAAAATGAAAGAGAATTGAAGTAGGCTTCGGGACTAGCTAATAGATGTCTTATCGTGATAAGTTTTTAATGTTAAATACAGCATGGGTGTATGAATTTTGAGGGATTTACAATTTGGCCAGATAAAGTGTGACCAACTTGTACATATTCTCGCACTTCAGAGGAGTCGAGCCGAGTCAAGTTTTAGTTAATTTATTATTGTTTCTCTGTTTTTTTTATCCAGTTTTAATATTGCTTAACCAAAGTAATAAATGGCAAATATAGTTATTATTCAATCGCCTTGAATCCTCTGTACCAGTTCATATTACAAAGCCTGTCACATTAATGTGTTAATGCCATGTGTCTTTTTCAATATACAATTTCCATAAAAGTAATGAATTACTTACATCAGCTATTTATCATAAAGTGTTACATGTATCCATGTCAAGAATTGGTGATATGAATAAGTATGTATACATACACACTTTTGTTCCTCAAGTAAAAATCTCATTATTAGAGGCAAATAGTTAGGAAGGAGAAGGGAAAGTTTCCGCAACACACCCGGCTACAAAGTGAGGAAACTAGACAAACAAAGCAAAGAGGTCGGAGGGCCTTTACATTTTTTATTATTTTATTCTTCGGATGTAGGAGGAAGGGTCCTTTGTTTCTGCAATGGCAAAAGTTGAATGGTCTATTTATTGTGGGGTTAGAGGCAAATAGAAGAAGAAAAACAAGGCAAATTGTAGGGGAACAACAGCTAAAATGTCACATGTAGGGGCTCAATCAAATCCAAATGAGATGGAGAATAAAAGATTTATGGACCAATCTCAAAATTTATCTCCTTCACAAGGCATAACTTCATTGATTACACACACAAAATATCTATTGTTTGAATGCCTCGGTAGAAAATCTCAATCTGGTGGATGACAAAATAATGATAGTGGATAAGACTCCCTTTGGATGGTTGTGTATGTTTTTATGTGAACTTACTACCTTGAAAGAATTGATTTACATTACTTGGTTAGAGTGAAACTTGAAACTCGATAGTTTGAAAAGAAATCATGAGTTGATTACGAGATTATAAGCTAGGAAGTTGGTGGGTTGTGGTCTTGTGTACCATTTTGCCTGTGGGCTGCCAATTGGGTAACACATAATCTTACTACATTATGAGATTATTACTGTGGTAATGATTTGATTGACAGTCAAATTAATGGTCCGTCCTAAAACACCTGATCAATATATTATTAAATTTAATGAATTAACTTTATAAATCATTATAGGTCTTGCTAGCACGTTTATTTGAGGGATCACTCATTATAGAATTTTTCAAGGCTAAACACACTTAATCTTGAACTCCTAGATGTAGACTTTTCGAAAAGAATCATAAACGATTCTGATCCATCATCACTCCTCTTTCTTTAGTCTTCCATTGGATAAATTTGATTATGATAAGCTTGCAATGGCGTCGAATTTAAAATAAACTATACTAAGAGCAAATACTGTATGTCATAAAAGGTACAAATAGAAAGTGTTAAATGAAAATCGAATTGAACTTCGTGAGTCGTAACCTCGTGATCTGTATTCAGCATCTCATTTCTTGTGGCACAAAATCTTAATTAAAACATTAAATTGTTAATATATCATATATAAATGCCAAAATAATACATCATTTAAATTAAAGTGAGCATTGTAAGCGTCGTTCTGAAAGTGGAAGAAAATTTAGCCGAAATGGTCACAGGTAAGTGGGTATCAGATTGATTTGGTCGCCTTAAGGAGGTGGCGTGGATTGCGCAAATGGTCACGTAAGTGTGTATCCAGATTGTGCAAATGGTCACTAAATTAATACCTCCGTTATAATTTACTTGATTTTGCTAATTTTGAGATTCGAATCACAGTTTTGAAGTTTTTGTGTGTTATAAGTTGTAACGTTCTTGAGGGAAATAGTGCTATTAGTACTTAAATATATATATATATATATATATATATATATATATATTGATTATATAAACAAATTAAAAAAGTATATTCTATAATATTAATTTATTTAATGCTTAACCTATATAATATTAGTGATTATATAATATATAAAATAAATATATAATTAGATTTATATTTATTGAATGCTTTCGAATTGAGGAATATAGATATCACGCTGATAAAATCACATTAATATTAATAGGATGAAGATCACGTTATTACTATGACTGTGTAATCTGAAAATTTTTTATTGTTTATAAAGGGGTACAAAATAAAACTTCTTGAGAAAATTTCTCCTTTGTATAGATTTTATCCGTCGAAGAAGCTCATTGTCAAAGAATTATGGATCCACTAATCGTTTGGTGACGATTTGGTGAGATGTATTCTTTGTTTGACTTGACTTAGTGTGATAGGAGTTTGGTATGGGCTCGACTTGAGAGCGACTTGAGTTGGATATGTACTTTTCTATTCACGAAATTTGGTTGTAATGTCTTGAGAGTAAAGCGATGGATTGAGACTTGAGTGTGGACTTGGATGTGAGTCGGTAGAGGCATAGCCGGCGTATTCAGTGTTGGTGTATGGACTTAATGCTTGGTACATTTGGGCGATCTCAGTCTATGTCGGACTTGAAATTGGATCTCTTTGGGCGTCCGTAGTGTGGGGCTTGGTTTTTTTTAAGTACTACTGGTGGGACTTCGCCGTAGTGGGATATAAAAGGGTATGATCAGCGGGATTGTCTTGATTGGATAAATCTTGCGTCACAGTGGGACATAGTGAGATTTGGTGTCACTGGGATTCGATTCGAGCTTTGAAGTAGCGTCACTTCTAGCTTATTCTATAAGCTTGAGTTGTTGTTGTAGAGTAATAAGGGGTGAAACTTAGTTTTAAGTTTTGAGCAGGCTTTATAGTCGTAGGCACTTGCTCGAACATTGTTGTAGTGATGATCGTTATGAAGTGAAAAACGTTCGGCGCTGTTTGATGATCTTGTCGATTTAGGCTGAGGGCCTTAATAACGTGTTTCTGCGGAATCTAGCTATAGGGAGGCGAGCGTTTAGTGTATTCCACATATCACGGAACTTGATGGGTCAAACATGAAGGATTTATCGGTGTTCATTGAATTTTGGAATAATTAGGGGTTATACAAACTTTGTCGTGAATATTCGAGGCGTTAACACGATAAATAAAGGTCATATTCTCAAATTGAAAATTCTTACTTTGTCTGATAATTCAGCACTTTTTAGGCGCTCTTTTTAGTGCTGGTATTTCAGCCATGGCGTGGTGTTTTCTTTGTGATTTAAAACATTTAAGCTTAGAAATTTCGAGAGATCGTTCTTTGTATTTTCTAAATATTTTTTTGATGATTTACGAATGAATTTTTTGTGATATAAGGGGGTTTATATAAGAACTGGGGCTTTGAATACTCGCCGATTGGTTGGTTTGTTTCGGTGGATCGTGATCTTACTTGGATTGAATTCGAGAGCCCAGACTTCTTGGTCGGATTTTTAAGGAATTAATTTGCCTCAAGAAATAAAAGGAGTCTTTATTTTATGTAGTAGGAAGGTTAGGATTAACTTTTTAGATTGAATCGTTTTAAGTATTTATGCAAACTATGAGGCCTTTATTTTTGAACCTCGTTTTTCAGTGCTTTATTTAAATGTGGGCAGAAACTTGATTTTAGGCTCTATGGCCAACTTTAATGTGATAAAATTAGAGTTTTAGGCTTGAAGCCTCAAATTTAATGAGCGTTTAATTGAGGGGTATTTTCTCGGAAACCCTTGTTAGAGCTAAAGGGTTTTACATTGAATTTATGATTCGATCGATAACCACAGCCACGTGGCATTTCCTTACGATTTAATTAATTTGATTAATTCTTCTTAATTAATTTAATTAATTTTTAAGAAATTTTCACTATCTACACCTATGTAGTTACATTTTATTTTTAAAAGAAATTGCTAAAATAGTTTCTGAAACCTCCGATTACTCTTTGATGACCCTAGTTAATTTATAATAAATCGCATTATTTTAGTCCCTATAAATATCAAGAAAGTTGCATGCACTATGATCCAAATCTGACGGAGGCGTTAACTCTTTATCACAAATGCACGAAATTTGAAGAACACTAACATGAAAAAATATTAAATATATAATGCAAAAGATGTAGCAAATGACAACTACGCTACTCCTCATCATGGAATAGTAATTTGACAAGTCAATTGGCATGAACAAAATTTGACCCCGCCCGCCAGTTGTATGGCCAAACTTGAAAAGATGAAATGATAAGGATAATTAGATAACAAAATGTGGTGGTGCAAATGTGCAAAGCTTATAGGATTTTTCTTCCAGGTCAATGGTCTATGTCAATTTCCATGGGCGATAGTGATAAGATACTTCCTCCATCCTTTAATTTAAAAATCATTTTATTAAAATAGAAATTTCTTTTTTGGTTCTTATTTTACTAAATTAAATAAAAAAAATTAGATTAAAAATTTTGTTTGCAAGCGTTTAAACTTTAACTAAATTTTGTACAAAATTAAATACACTTAGATAAAGAAATGAAGGGAGTAAATTAATGCATCGAAAAAATATACTCCGTAATTCTACTGCCCATATGCTGCGTACGTAACAGAATTCTTTAGAAGTGTGTGAAGAGTTCCATTTTTAAAATGTTTTAATGAAGAGAAAAACATGAAAAGAAACTAAACTTTCCATCCTCATGAAAAAGACCTTTCCTTTGTCATATCAATGCATGCAAGTATTCTAGCTGCCCTGATCACATGAGGGACCCCTGTCCACAAATTTGATTATAATCTAAACTTGTTTCTTTAAGAGAAAGAGAAAATTAAACAAGCCATGGCTTCCAAATCAGTACTTTGTATCAAGGCATATAAACTACACTTCATTATTGAATCCTGTACCCCACTTATATATAAAAAATAAACCTGAAACTCTTTTGAATTTAATTCATAAAGTTAAAATCTTGATGATTTGTGAATCATAACATATAACTCTAATAATTAAATGCCCATGAATGAGCCAAAACCCTAACTGCCTTGAGTCCTCTATCTTCAAAACATGACAAAACCCAATGTAACTTTCACATATATTGACAACTTTCTAGGCCGGCCACCTCACATGCTACCAAAATCAGACCATAGTCACCCCCACCCCCCCTATCCTCTCTCTTCCTCTCTGATCACTCTTCCTACCTTTATATCAACCAATACTCATCTCTCAGCCTCTCTTTCTTTCTGTCTCTCTGTAAAACCATTTTGTAGCCCTGAAATGTTTCAATTTTTATGTCCATATTACTATGTATTAACACCTATGCAAGTTGCTAAGAAAAGTCCCTTTTGCCTAATTTGACCTCAAGTCCTCAACTAAGTTCTTTTAAAGGACAAGTAACTTTCTCATCAGCCCTTTTCTTCTTTATATGGGAAGTACAATAATAATACTAAAGAAATAATCTGTCTCCAAGAAAGAAAAAAGTTGAAAAGTCTATTTTCCCCTTAGATTCATTTGCAGAATTCTCAATCAAAACTTGCAGGGAACTTCAATAATGGATCCTTTTCTTGATTGTTTCCAGGTACCACTACTACTAGTCTAGTCACTTTCTTTCTTTTAAATTTGTCTCTCTTAATTCAGAATCTCCTTCTGAATCCAAATCTTCCCTTCAATTCCTCTCTTATATTCTCTCTACTACATACTTGTATTTTGATTTTGAATTTTCACATGATGCAATTTACTGAGAGCTTACCATCTCCAGTTGGGTACCAAATTTCTTCATTCTCAAATATAACCATGACAAAAGATAATCAAACAATCCAACGTAGTACTCCAACAAGACCATTTCTTGATTTTCCAACATCAAAAGTAGCATTAGGACATAACAACAGTAGCAGCAGTTTAGGAGATGCAAATTGCATGGAGCAATTATTAGTCCATTGTGCTAATGCTATAGAAAGCAATGATGCAACCTTAACCCAACAAATCTTGTGGGTTCTAAACAACATTGCAACCCCAGATGGCGATTCAATCAACGCCTTACTTGTGGGTTCCTTCGAGCACTCTGCTTACAATGCAAGGTAACCCGCTGCAAATTACTCACTGCAGCTGCGGCTGTCATACACAAACATTTCAATCAACACCACAAATTCTCCATCATCGACCGCGGGGTACGTTGATTTGACCCCGTGGCATCGTTTGGGTTCACAGCGTAATGTATTGTTGAAGGAGTTCTTGATGGCTTCTCAGTGATTCATATTGTTGATTTGAGCTTAACACATTGCATGCAAATCCCAACAACTTATAGATGCAATAGCTAATTAAGTCAGCCCCGTTAAGCTCACAGTGGTTGGTGCCACAGAGGGCTCATTCCACCCGTAATAAAAGTTGGTGAATTTTGGAAGGTCTAGGAATATTATTGTGGAATTTAGGGTCATTCCATCAAGTCCTTCGGATGGATTTTCGACTCTTATTGAACAAGTAAGAATGCAACATATTGAACAATCTTATCATCAAAGAGAGGCCTTAATTATCAATTGTCATATGATGCTTCATTACATTCCAGAAGAAACCCTACCGACATTTTCCATGGAAAATTGTTCAAGAATGTCTTATAGGACCATGTTCCTTAAATCCATTCGGAGTTTAGATCCAACCCTTGTTGTTTTGGTTGATGAAGATGCTGATTTTACATCGAATAACCTCGTGGGGCGATTAAGATCAGCGTTTAATTACTTGTGGATTCCTTATGATACTGTTGATACATTTCTTCCAAAAGGGAGCATGCAAAGGCAATGGTATGAAGCTGATATATGTTGGAAGATTGAGAATGTGCTTGCTCATGAAGGGGTTCAAAGAGTTGAGAGATTGGAAAATAAAAGCAAATGGGTTCAAAGAATGAGGAATGCTGATTTCAAAGGGGTTGGATTCAGTGAAGATGCAGTTTTGGAAGTGAAGAATATGCTTGATGAACATGCAGCTGGATGGGGAATGAAGAAGGATGAGGATGAACTTGTGCTTACTTGGAAAGGACATAATGTTGTGTTTGCCTCTGTTTGGTTACCTGTATGACATAATATCAATTTTTGACAAACTTTGGAGACTGCTTGTGCGATCATCTCATATACTTTGTTTAATTTCTCATTATCTAATTCAGTTTTAGTTGCTAATTGATCTTGCTTTGGGCATAGATGACTTAGATGATGAAATTGTGGTAGCTTTTATGTTTTATTGTTCTGACGATGATCAATTAATGATGGGTTGCAGTTTTTTGGCATCCTTAAACTTGAACTAGTTGTTTTATGTGGCTGGTAGCTTTTTAATCTTTGTTGTATTTTGACTCTACTGCTTTAATGAAGTCCTAGCCTTATTCCAAGATCTTCGTTGCTTGAGCACTTCAATAATTATGTTTTATGTATCCACATGAATCATTTATGACCATGGATTGATTGGTAAATGCTAATGGCGATATAAAGCACAAAACGATCGATCTTAAATCATTTTGGGTTCATATATATTGATTTTTGTAAAGTCATAATATATATATATATATATATATATATATATATATATATATATATATATATATATATATATATATATATATATATATATATATATATTGACGATAATGCAATTTCTACACTTGTTGGCTCAAGGTGAGATAAATAGATAATAAAGACTTTATAGGGTGTTATTGCAAATTTTTTACTTAAATATATATATTTTTTCACTTATAAACAATAACTAAGGCGTTATGAGTATCAATTTGAAGGGAAAAAATGCCCAAAGCATAAGAGTTGCATATTTTTTCTCTCGTCTCAGATTCTGGCTCTCTAATTGAAGGAAATGCTTAACATAAATTAGCAATAGCAATGTTTGTCAGCCATGAAGATGAAATATTAGTATATTCATAGCACTAAAATAATTTTAAGATATTTTACTTTGTGATATTTTTATCCAGAATAATCATTGGGCGCTTACGGTCGGTGCATTCTAAGTTAATGGACCATAAAATTGGCGTTGGGTATGACATCGAGTGCAGAGACGAGGTATAAATTAAACTTTTAGATTTGAAAATATTTATAAAATAAAAATCATTGGCGTCGGGTTGGTAGATTATCGTTTAAGTGTTTATTCTCTTAAAAGTAATAATAAAATAAATAAAATATAGAGTTGCTGGATTATATAGTTAAAATTAAATGCAAAATTAGAGAATTATAATATTTATCATGCAGGCAACAGAGTGATGATGCAGTATATATTTAAAATACCCCCAGACTGACAGTTCTTCTCTTACTCGGTTTACACTCCCCCTGAGTTTCATATACACTTGAGTTCATTGAGTTCCGTACTCTCGCGATTTGAAGCCTTGACATATTCCAAAGGTTGGGTTTTTTATTTCATTTTTGATTATTGTATTGAATTGGATTTTAAATTGATATGTGATTGAATGTTTAAATTGTTATTGGTTAGTTTAATTTTTTTATTTGAATGGATTGTTTAATTAATTTTAGATTATTGTAAATTAAATTTTCTATTTTTTTTAATTTGAATTATTATGCATTATTGTTAAATTAGTGTTTATAATGTGATGTGTTTGAATATGATTGAATTGAGTTTGAATTGTTAATTAGTTTGAATGTTATTATTAATTAGTTTGAATTGTTAGTAGTTTGAATTGTTATTGAGTTTGAATTGAATTATTTAGTTTGATTTGTTGTGATTGTCAATTAGTTTGGATTAGTTGTGATTGTTAGTTTGGATTAGTTTGGATTGATATAGAATTGTTAGTTAATTGTACAAATTTTTAATTAGTTTTCTTGTTTTGGTTGTCGCGGATGACTGTTAGTGCGGTAGGTCGGGGAAGGATAGGGATGATAGAGTAAAAGGTAAAGGCTATAGAGAACGCGCCCCCGATCTAGAGGAGAAACCGAGGTAGCATACGGATTCGCGATGCATCGATGACTCCCACTCTGACATATAGACATAGTAGACTCCCGTACCCGTCTGCGTATGAGGCGGGTTAGAAATTAAATTAATTTCATGAGGCGGGCCTGCTAGTAAGTCGCGTATCGCCGTCTGACCCCGTTCGTTACGATGCATTGGTGAGGAGGATGATGATGATGATGAGGAGGATGATGTTGACCCCTCGCTTAGCGTTGATGATGAGACCCGGTGGTGATCTTGAGGCGGTGATGAGGACGATATTTCTCATCTGGAGGTGCCCGCCCGTTGGAACTTTGTTGCGAGAGAATGATAGTATTATACGCTTTCGATCGTCAACGGGTAAGTTGGTTAATATATTTTTAGTTGATTGTGAAATTTATTTATGTTTTATTCATGTTATCTTATTTTTTATTTTTTATTGTCAGTTATTATTGGAAAGAAATTTTAGATTTTGGAGCAGCCAGAATCGTTATGCGATATTCGGTCTGAGGCGAACTATAAAGACATACGCAAAGAAGTTATTGAAAATATAAGTCATTCTCCGGATGTTAGGTCGGGTTGGCGTCGGAATTCATATATTTTCCACAAACATTAGAATTCGGTTCAGCGTTAGGTTAGCTTCAGAAATTTCCAAAATGTGATCCATCTTGATATTAAGCTTTTTGAGGCTTATTACATCCATTACATATATTGTTTGAATAATGGTGTATAATGATTGATATAATCTTGATTTACTTTGTACTACTCAAAACATTGCGATGTAATGTTGAAGAATGTAAATAGTTTTGTGTTTGTTTATTGTGTTATTTAACAAATTACGTATAAACACATTAAATCTAATATAATTTATCCACATAGTATATCAGCATTGCTATCGGATAATAAGTCGTATTCCAATGTATATGATATTACTTATTGTTCATTCACATGATAGGATACAAAATAGCAACTAATTTGTATTGTATGTCATTGGAGCTTAAATCATCTTTATGTAGTTAATGTACGTATTATAATGTAATATACGATCACGATTTATAAATATGCTTAGATGGTGGCGTCGGTTTGTCGGTCGGCTAATGTGATATGAATATTTACATTGAGTCGGGGTGGGGCGTCGGGTTAGCAGCGGAGACATTTGTTATAATTCAAATACTAATAATTTTAATTTTAATTAATTTTTTTTAAAGCGGCCCGGCGCCAACCCGGCTGCATGTTCGATTATATAAGCAGCGGTCGATAGAAAACCCTTTACTCACGACTTTCCTAATCCGAACGTCTGTTTCGATTCTCTTCAATTCGACATCAGGTAAGCTTATTCTTATCTGACTTATTTTTCCGACTAAATAAAATACATTGTTGTGTTTTGTATTGTTATTCCTTTGTAATTAATAGTTGTTTAATACATGAGTAGTATGTATATGTGTGGGTATAAATTTTAATTTTAGGTAAAATGTCGGAGGACCGTTCTTGGATGTATACAAATCGTTGCTCAATAGCGATAGACAATTGAGAAAATTTCATATTTGTTAAATTTGATGAAGTTTATGGATGTTGCTGAAAACTATTATTCGAAAATGGTTCTCGAGGATAAGATGTCGTGTAGGAGTATTAAATATTTATTGCATAGTAGGATGATGTTGAGTTCCATTTGAGTTTCCTAAACGAAAAGGATTTTTTCATGATTCTTGCAAACTGGGTGTATCATGGTGAGCATATTATTAGACATTTATGATGAGCTAGTAGACGTCTTATAGATCCCCTCGAAATGATGTTTATGATGAACAAGTGGGGGCGTCTTATGCTCCTCGAGAATAATATTTGCCGTCAAGATAGGCCAGGATGTAGGGGAGATCGAAATCGATTATATCATGAGTTGAGATGGTCACAAACTTGCGTGATGAGTGAATTTCGGGGTACTCTCTTGAACAACAAGTGGTATTAGAAGACCCGAATCCGGGGAGCGAGGCGTCTTCTGCAATTATTAGAGGCTCTGAGCCAACCGTTATGGGATGGTTGCCTTGAGATTCACTAAGTTGTCATACAGACTCAAATTGCTTGGTTAGCCTAAAAGTCGAGGAGTTGCAAATATCGCAAGAATATTTCCAACGTTGGATTTCCTTAATCAAGCGACTCGCTGATGATGGAGAGAGAACATACCGAGGCGGAATTTTCTATGAGGCAAAAAGATTGTTGACTCTACATTCCTCCCAAGCAGAGAAAATTGATGCATATGTTAATAATTGCATCTTGTTTTACAAAGAGTATAAAAGCGATGATAAGTGTCGGGTTTGTGATAGAGATAGGTTCGAGGGAAAGAAAGAGGTGACAAGCATGGCTCTTAAAAGCGCGGAAGGTTTGATATGCCCCCTCTGGCGCCCCGTTTACAAAGGTTGTATATGTCGAGAAGGCAGGCTCACGACATGATATGGCACCCATTCGAACTCAAGCGGTGATGGATGGATGATAAATCCGGATGGCGCGGCGTGGAAGGCTGTTAGCCTATATAACACTTAGAAGTGTTGAATAAGGTTTAAGTTAAGTTATTGTATCTTTTTAGGAGTTTGTAATTTAATAATGCGAGATAACAAGCAATAGGAATATAAATTAATTAGATGAACCCGACTATCAAGCTAGAGAATGATTAGTCAGAATTAAACAACCAAAATATGATTAGCTAAAATAACAAGAATAGCTTGAGAAAGTAAAAATAGCAAAAAAGATAAGAAAGAGACGATACCATGATTTAATGAGCTTTGGTTCCTATTGCTCGACAAATCGACTTTCGACCTCGGGATTTTGGCAAAGATAACTAGCTCTTGAAGAATTGTTTGATTACACACAAGCAACTTCTCTCAGAATATTATCAAACACACAGCCTCCCGGCAGAAATGACCCCGAGCTACCAGCCAGAGATTTAGCCTTTAATCTACACAGATTAGGAACCCGAAATACCCTCTTGGGATTTCAACATTTACTCGACTAGGAATAGCCAGGCCCTGCTACACCACACAAGGATTTCACTAAATCACAATTTAGGGATTGAGTAATACAATTGCACACAACTAGGAAACTCTCTACAAAAGATAATGAAGATTAAATGTGAGAGTTATTGACTTTTTCCTTTTTGAATTTGAAGGAATTTAATGCTTGAGAATTGGAATTAAAGTTGAGTGTTTTTTTTAAAATGGAAGGGAACTTATATAGTGCACAAAATAGGCTGAAAAAGTGCCCCGCATCGAGACCCCATCGAGACCAGGGGGTCTCGATGAGCCCTCGATGGGCGGAAATGCAGCGGATATAATTTTCCTCTGTGTAGACCTGTCGAGGAGGCGAGTGCCGTCGTAAGGACCTGTCGAGACGCACCTACCGATGGGGTGCAAATCAGCCAGGAACTTATGGCGAACCCGGCCCCTACCGATGGGAATGCCGATAATCGATGTTTCTTCCAATGAGATGCGTTTCGAAGCCAATTCGAGAAACAAAATGACCATAGCGATCGCGGTTATCGAGCCTTAACAATGAATGTCCCATACTTAGGATTAAAACTACGGACTTTCAATTTTAAAATAACCGAATTAAAATCGCAAAAGTCATTTACCATCTTAAAAAAGCAGCGTATCTTTAAAGTGTAGAGTTTCCTAGCGCCTATAACAATAAAGACCCGCGAGCTCCTTGAATAGAGCTTGGCGTTTGGTAGGCTAGGTCTTGAGCCTTGAACATCGATCAACTCTTTTAAGCGCTTGAACTTATTAAAGAATAAACTGATTACATGTTCGCGAAAAGTTAGTTCGTTTAAGCAAATTTGTTATCTTAAAAAAAGGTTTGAATCGAATCTAATTTATTAATAAGCTACTTTTTGATGATAACAAATTGACTTATGCTAAGGGGAAGAAAATATAAAACATAAAGCACCGTTCCCCCTCAACATAAGATTCCCAATGTTTTCTTACGAAATATAAACCATAACACCCATGGATGATATATCAACAAAGCACTAAATAATAGCGCGAAATAGTTAATAAAACATCCAACAAGCTACCATAAGAAAAGCTATAACAATCAGCATAAACCAAGAAGCATAAGTCTCTTTCTGGCTCACTTTGGGATCGTCACAGGCGGCGATCAAAGATTAAACAAAACATAATAACCGAAACACAAAGTCATAAAGGTCGAAACCATCAAAGTCCTCTAATTAATCTTCGGACCGTCCCAGCGAAAAAAAGACCCGTGCATCCTCCTCGTCCATCAGCAATCAATAAGATAATCCTTAAGACCAATACCGAGATAGGTGCGGATGTTGAAGTAGAGGCGGATGTGAACTAGTACCATCCCGGTGTGGTGATCTCGGCCTCGCCACCGTCGTCCGAAGGCTCAGTATTTCTTTGTGGGCGCGGGTCCTCGTTCGTCGAAACATGAGGGTATAATCCACTGACATAATCCTTGATCTAGCATTTTTCTTAGGTAGTTTCTCTTTCCCTTTCATAGAAGCACTTGATGATCTTGATGACTTGTTGCCTCCGTGCAAACTCATTGCTTCGTCTGTGATCTTGGAACATTTTCTTGGCCTTCATGAGAACACCACTTGCTTGTTATAAATCACCTTTTTTCATTATTATCCTTCGTCCGCTTCATCATCATCGAAGTCCCTCATCATCCAATATCCCCCATCGTCATGAAAACACGGGATCCTCCAAATCATCGACCTCACACAAACCACTTCCTTCCCGTCGTAGCTAAAATGGTTTTTACATCCTCATTGAGCTTGATTTTGCTTCCATTTCCACCAAAGGCGATTTTTGTGATAAGAAATAGTGCGTCTTATGAAATAATCTTTGGTGATCCCCTGTAGATTCCCCCTATCGATGGCACACCTCTTGGAAACACTCTATCGCCTCCCAGTTTCATAATATGTATGATAGCGTCAATAGGGAAAGTGGTAGCACTTGGTATTTCCCGTGGGTGACCCATTTCTACTTTCGGATAATGGGAAGATTGATTCGTTGTGAACATGAACTTGTAGGTTAGAGTTGACCACTCTGCTCGGATTCACATCTTGAGACCAGCCGGGTATTAAAGACTTCCTGTAAACAAGTGTTGGCCAATCTGCCTCCCGGTATACAAGTGTAAACAAGGCAAAAGTATCTCTGGCTCCGCCCAACTGCGATGCAGTTCTTAAACCTCGACCATTGTTCAACGTCGTGGTTACATTAGCCGCCAGGCTCAAATCATCCGGAGGTGTGCGTCAAGCGCCAACTAGAAAACCCGTTCGACGACAAACGAAATCTTCTGAAGTTCCTAAATGCTTATACTCAAAGTCACTCCCGTTAAATTCCAACTTAATATTAAAGGTACCTTTGGGAGTTTGTATAACCACGTGCTCATAAAAAGAAATACGCTAATCCGGGAAGATATCATAGGACTTACCCAAAAACTTCGAGCTTTTGAATTTGACAAGATCAATTTGTCCCCTCGAGTCTCTCCGTTATAGAGTACCCGTCGAAGAATGATAGGTTTGCCCGATCTTCCATTTTCCACCCATGATGGCAAAGCGTTGAGATAGTCACTTTGTTGTGGATTGAGAACTCCGCCTTGATAAAGAACCACTTGATTTGAGGATTTGGGAGTTTGGGTTCTTCTCTTTTGGTAGGTGTAGTAGGGTTTGAGGTCGTTTTAATGGATATTTTTGAAGAATGAGAGTGTTTGGGTTTGTGGATTAGTAAATTTAATGAATTTGAGTGATAATTTGGAGAAATTTTGATGAATTGTTGTTGATGAAAAAAGGTTGAAAGGGCGATTATGTGGGTGAATTGAGTTGAAGTTGGAATTTTGTGTTGAAATGGAGAAAGAAATCGGTTGATGATGTATTTAAGGGGTTGTTTATCGAGACCCGTTCGAGAGGCGTTCTCGATGGGCTCACGAGCAGGACCCGGGGTATTTTGCATCGAGACCTCGTGAGGAAGCGGGGGGGTCTCGATGGGGTCTCGATAGAATTTGCGGTGGTTGTTCGCCGAGGCGAGGGGGTCTCGATGACCCGGGCCGGGGAGTTCCTGATTCCCTTGCAGAGATAATCCCCGTCGTCACGTTGACCGGCCAGACGGCAGAGCACACGTTCGGTTAGACGACCGTCCACGATTTCACTCTCAGAAGCCACATAGAAACCAACATCTCTGCCTCGATACACAACCGTAGTCACTCAGCGCTTCAATAACATCCTGACGATCAGCAATCCCCAGGTTACCTTGTCAGACGATTTTATCATTTTGGCTTATCGTCCCAAAAAATTTGACACAAGTTTAAACCACGTAGCATGCATATAATTCAAAAGGCATAAAAGACATGAGAAGACAAGATTACTTACTAAGAGATCGGCGTCCCATTTCGCTTTAATGCGTTTAAATTGATCCTCGGGTAGTGTTTTGGTGAAGATATCCATGAAGTTGATCATTTGTCCTTGAACTTTAGATCGATGTTCCGCACGCACATGATCGGATGAAATGATGGCGGATCTCAATGTGCTTGGTCTAGAATGTTGTGTTAGAATCCCAGTATGAATTTGATTGTGATAAAAAGCAATTTATACGTCACCGGATCCTCGAAATGATATAAATTAATCTATAATACACCAATTAACAATTATGAATACAAAGTTCTTACATTCGCCGGCGGAAGGCGAGAAATAGAAACCAACTCCTCAAGAAGATGCCTCGGCGTGAATACCCTTGAAAAAACTTCTCAATTTCTTATCGGCACTTAAAGCGATGTCCTCTGGAGTGCAGCTTGGCGGAGAGTCGAATCAGTGAACTTGAGCTTGCTAGAGTTGTGAGGAACAAAATGGAAGAGAAATTCTCTTTCATTTCTTAGGAAGGCGGCTTTCTCAAGGTGAAGGCAAAGGGTTTTTTATGAAATGAAAAAACCATGTCTCTTCCCTTTAAATACCGTTTACTTAATTTCACCGTTAAGCGGCTTCGTTAAGAAATCCCGAGTTTAACTTCGTTAGCAATTAGACGTATGGCTTCGATCAAATAATGAGTTACTGATGAGTTGTTCCATTTAATAATTAACTTAACAAGTCAATTAAAATACTAGCAGTCACTATCGAATAACTTATCAAGTTATTCATCAATTTCAATTGCTTAATTGATTAAACTTGCAAGTTTAACCAATTGATGTTCATCGTTATATATTTATCAAATATATAAATATTGAGAAATACATTTCTCAATATACAAGTCTCGTTTAATTTCATGCATGAAATATAATTCGAATATCACTGTATGTGTGTGACGCTACAAACTCAGAGATAATAGTAAGTTGTATAATAATAATAATTGACGATTCTTGTGTATAACGATTAATGAGTAAGATCTAGCAATGGCTCATGGCCGCAAATTTATCATAAAGACCCACACTAGTAATATATACAATTACTAAGGTGAACACTAAGTTCAGTAATCATTTAACCAACCCGGTAAATGAATTGTCTGTGATTGTCATGGCAGGCGTAATAAAAGAGAATCGATTCTCGTTGATTTCCAACATGTTGCACAGTTTTTGCAATGTTGATGGCACTAGTGTTGTCATAACACCCAGGTACTTGATTATACTTGATTGATCCCAAAGTCCTCAAATGTTTGTTTTTAATCCAAGCACTTGAGCCATAATTTCAACACTTCACATTACTCCAGCATGCGCCGTTGATAATGCCCATCTTATTTTGTTTAACTTTGCTTGACCCAAAATTAAGGCTATGTCCAATGAAATGAAAACAAGTCCCACTAGTACTTTTACAAAATCCGCATCCGAGTATCCCACAAGTTCAAAGTTCTTGCTCATTGGATACCAAAGGCCATAGTCAATTGTTCGCTCACATGTCGAAGGATCACTTTTAACCGCTTTAAAGATGAGACTCTTTGGGACACGGCAGGAAGCGAGCACCTGAAGCACTTACAGCGAGCATAATATCGGGTCTAGATGGGTAAGATAAAGAGGCTACTGATCATACTTCGATATTTGTCTAGGTCATGGCTTGTACCTTGCTCATCCTTGTCAAAGCTTAGTCCGTCACTTTTCGTCTTCCGTCGAATTTCTTTATAATTTCTTTCGAGAAATTTGTTTTGTGACAAAATCCCGTCATCCATTTGCTTGGCAGGTTTGAGAAAGAAGTTATTAAGCCCGTCATGCTTTCATCTGAACTCAACTTTGTCATCATTTTTAAATTTCTCACCTGACAAAATGCATTAGTAGAATCGAAAATAATATCGTGACATATATTTGGACAACTATAAGATGTTTGCCACTTGGTTTTAAGGAAAAGCGTGGAATCGGTTTCCCTTCTTGAAACCATTGCAATAAATATTAGCAACCTCTGTACCGAAGCTCGGGGTGCTTGTTTTAATCCTTAAAGGGCTTTATCTGAGTTTAAACGTGATTAGGATAATTAGCATCTTGAAACCAGGTGGATTTGTTTTACAAACCTTCCTCATCAAAAAAACCATTTAAAAAAGCACTTTTAACATCCGTTGGTGTAGTTTGAAATCCGTATAGTAGCGAAAGCTAGGATATCTGAATGGATTCTAACTGCTTGACGAACAAAAGTTTCATGAAGTTTACTCATTCGACTTGATTATAACCTTGGACAACAAGGCGACTCTTGTTTACAAAACAACACCGGTTTTAAATCAGTTTATTTCTAAAAACCCATTTTGTTCAATAATGGTTTCTAGCCTGAGTTTTTGACTAAATGCCAAACTTTGCATCTTTCAAATTGTTCAAGTTCTTTTTGCATAGATAAAATTCAATCCGGATCCTCTGAAGGCTTGTTTAACATTAAGTCTCTTGAGACAACTTAAGCACTATGAGAGGCAAACATTGTTTTAATGAGGATCGATTAGTTACCCTTTTTGAGATCGCCTAGAATGAGGTCGAGAGGATGATTCCCTAACGATTCTCGTCTCCACTAGGTAAATCTTGATGTGTTCGCCCATGGAGATAATCATCACGTCTTCGCGATTACCGATGATTATTTGTTTTCTCCCCACGTAATTGATCTTCCCTCATTTTGAACGCTTGGTTTTAGGCTTTCATCCTTCTTTGTGAATTCATCCACTTTGACATGAATAGATTCTTGCAGTTCATCCTCATCTACTACAACTTTCTCCAACAAAGTTAGATTCATCAAAGTTAACATGAATAGATTCTTGCGCCCGTTGATCCTTGCTTATTATAGGTGATATATGCTTTACTGAATTTTGATGCTTGAAAGATTGCCACTAAATTAGATTTAACATCGAATTTATCAATCTATCTTTTGGTGTTTAGAATATAGCATTTACACCCAAAAACTTTAAAGTAATCAATCACGGGGATCTTACCATACGAAGTTCATAAGGAGTTTTATCAAGAATAGGTCTAAGAAATACCCGGTTAATAGTATAGCAAGCGGTGTCATGTCCCCAAAGTATTTTGGCAGGTTGTGCTCATTCAACATAGTCCGGCCCATTTCTTGAATGGCCCTATTCTTCAAGCTCCACAACTCCATTTTGTGAAGGTGTTCTTGGTGCCAAAGTTGTGTTGGATCCCTTCTCCCCATGAAAACTCTTGAACTCCTCGTTCTCGAGGCCCGACCTCCGTGATAAAACACATGGCTTTGATTTTGGAGCCGCTTCTCATTCATGAGCTTTTCTACATAACTTAGCAAACTCTTTAACGCATCCACTCTTATTACTTAAAGACCAATTACCCGAAGTAAACCTTGGTAATCATCCTGATACAAATACATATTTAGATGTCGTCCCCGAGCTCATGACATCATCCGCCCAAATCCATATCTGTAACAAATCGAAACTACATGGTTTGGCGAAACAAGATTTATAGATTTAAGATGATTTATGCATTTTACGAGTTGACATGCATACTTAAAGTTTGTATCACTTTTTGTCACGTGAGGCTTGGTAGACACTACATCTGAGTCTTATCTGATTTAGATAACATTCCAATCATAGCATGACCTTGACCGTCGATACCATAAGCTTCAGCATCATCATGAACCATTCAATACCAAATATTACTAGCTTCAGCAAATCAAAATTTACATAGTAAACATTATTTAATCGATAACCATCTTTAACAAATGAAGATGAAGCATTCGAAATGACACATTTATGTTTAGAAAACTTGACCTCGCAATCATTTCGCACCATTGACTCATAAATAGAAAAATTAAACTTTACGCCATCAACAAGCAAAAGTATTGCAATCTTAAAAACAGCTTTTCTTACGATATCCTTTACCTAGATTTTGGCCAGTTTGATTTAATTCCTTGAGAACTTTACATTCCTACCGCCCTTGTTACGAGCTTTAAGAAAAGTGAGGCATCTCCCGTCATATTGCATGGCATCCATTTATCCACCGTCAAATATTGTCTTTCATGGATGAAGCGGCCGCTTTACAACACAAAATCAAAGTTCTCATTCGAGGTACCGATGTGATTTGGGTCATGGAGGTTAGTAAAAGTAAAATGGATTTCCTCCACGATCCATTTAGGTGCTTTGAACTTAGTACATAAAGGTGTCAATCTCGTATTTAACCTTTGAGCAGGACATCTAGAAGACTCATGATTTAGCTGCCAAAATAAATTGCAAGTGAAATCTTGGTCCTAATAAATTTAATACCGGATGATGAAGCTTAGAAGGATAAGAGTTATCACTTGAATAGCCTAACCCCCTTTTGTTGGTTGGATAACGTTGAGCATCAAGAATTTCATTCAACTTGTTTGTTCTCAAGGAATACAAGTTGAAGTGATTTTTTGAGTTCTACATTTTCCAACTCGACCTTACTAAGACTTTGTTTAAAGCTCAATTTTTCAATAATTCCATCATTTTAAGGATTTGAGTCAAGCTTTATAAAGTAACTTCATTTCGAGAGAGAAGTAGTTTTAGCAAGCATGGCTTTTATTTGTTTTGAAAGTTCTTTGTTCCTTTTAAGCAATTTTCAAAAACTTTCTAATGACTAAATTATAGTTATTGTAGCTTGTCAAAACTACTAGTCAGTGCTCATCATCACTAATGAGCTCGTCATCCGATAGAGAATTAGAGTTAAAGTACCTCCATGAAGTCTTGTGTCATGAGATACAGCTACATTGCATGTCTCAACGGAGTAGGATTAGCTTCGGATTCATCCTCCCAGTGGCGCATTGCTGATACTTTCTTGGATTGAGACCTCTTGGCTAGAGCGAGACAATCCATCTTGAGATGTCGGGCTTGTTGCATTCAAAACATTTATCTCTTTTGATTTTGCCCTCTTCTCTTTGCCACCCGTGCTTCCTTCGTAGTTGTCATATTTCTTGAAGCTTCTATGTCCCACTTGATCATCATTATTCTTTTTGAATCTTAGAAGCTTTTGTAGTCTCTACAGCAAACATGGCCATGTCTTCATCATCCTCGTCGCTCTCAATTTTCTCGAAACAACTTTTTGTGCTTTAGCATATGAAACCATTTTCTTTTTGTCCTGTTCAGAGCCTTGTTCTTAGCAATTACTTCCTCTTGTACGCTACTTTGTGCGTGAAGGCCATATTTTATTATCCCCTAATTATACGGGCCAAGTAATCGGCATAGATATTGATGTTTTCCTCGAACCCTTGATTTGATGAGTTGAGTTTAGTGGAATCTTGGTATTGAGACATTTGATGCATCTAGCGGACGGAATTCCGATATGAGGATTTGCTTTGATGTGGACTATTAAGGAATTTTCACATACGGGATGTTATCAGGTATGGAACACTTAGCAATAATAAGTTCATGTCCATCTTGTATGGAGAATACTAGAATCTTTAATCTAGAGGTGGAACCATTGATAGTTTGATTGTCGCGCCACTTTCCTGTGGCCCATTAGCTAGGAGGGAGAGACATGTATTTCGAGAAATAAGCGTGTCATACCTGACAACAAGAGCGACTTGATGGCGATTCGGTAGTTGCACATTTGCGAATCCACGATGTCTTTGGGAAAAACAAACAAAGCGAGAATATAGGACACCGGGGTATAACGTTGGCGCCATTTGGTGCAAGAAGAGTATATTACGGGAGTTGAGTTATTGGTCGATGAATAAAAATCGGAACCTGATATAGGCTTCATTGCACCGCAGAGAAAAACAATCTTGAAAATGCATTCTGTCACGGTAATGGATGTTGCGGGGAAAAACTAAAAGACAATGAGTGAGCAAGGATTGGCCCGTGGCGACTCGTTGTTCTGGGCTCCAACGTGCGTATGGTACATATAGTAGGTGGGAAAAGAATTGAAACCAATAGCAGACTTATACTTTAAAACCACCGAGATAGCGTTTGGGAAATGGTTGTCACGTTTATAGTTACCCGATGGATTTGCTTGAACATTTGCGGATGTGCGGGGAAATGTGAACTTCATAGAGAGTTTTGAAAAGAATCCGCGACATGCGTATTATTGTGTGTAGAAATTACTTCCGTGAGAATCGTCACGTCACGGGCGATGACATATGGGAAAACCATTCTGAGAGTGATCGTTTTTCTTTAAGTGATATTCCGGCAAATCTTAATGTGGAGCATGTACAATAGCTTAGGCGTAACATTGTTGAGATAATTTGCAAGATGGAGAGAGTTATTTCTAAGATTTTCGATGTAATGGAGCACTTTTACCAGTACATTTGTCATATGAAGCTTTTTAAATGGAGGTCGTCTTGATATAGATGGATGTACCCTTTTGATCGTGAGTATTTCACTTTATTTCCAACAATTATAATATTTTATATGTTTAATCATTTAACTAATATATATTACAAATGTTTGCTGTAGCTTTTAGGAAGATTGAAGAAAGTGGTGAGATGAGACAAAAGATGTAGGGGGAATGGGGCTTGGATGGATGGATGCATTGTGCGGTGGAGGATATAAGGTTAACGATGGGGTCGCGCTACCACCGCTTGTGGGTTGATCGTCGAGGAGATAATGATGAAAGACGATGACATTGGAGGAGATGGCCAGAAAAAAACACATGTGAGTGAATGTAATACAACATTTTAGTATTTGAACAATGATTATCTTTATGTGGTTGTCGAACATTTTAGGTTGTGTTGTCGTAGCCCTTCGGTAATTTCAATTTATGCCAACTTGTTAATTGTTATGGTGTTTTAATTTCTATTGTATTACCATGACATTTGTAATATTAGCGGTGACGTTGTGCTAGCGTTGCCGTTTATTGCTTTTTCTTCACAATCACTACGTGTATGTTGAGCAAACCTTTTAGCACGTCTTTAAGCGATGGCACGTTAGTGCAAACATTGCGGCGTTTATTGCGGAGTTCTTTCTGAGGATACAACATCTTTTGTAGAACACTTTTTTTGTGTCTTAAACGCGGTGCGGATTTATAATAAGCGGTAAGCATGTTTATTAAGGGGGCCAGGGCCTCGGGCGGGCTCGGTGAATGCCCACGAATATTAGGTGGGCTCGGGTGAGCCAGGACCTAGAGAGCCCAATCCTTTGGGCCCATACATCCCCACTTCTTAGTGGACCAGGGCGAAGTCGTGGGCCTAGTGGGCCGGGCCGAAGTCGTGGGCCAGTCCCGGACGGGCTACCAAAGTCCGGTCCGTTAGATTCCACTAGCTATGACTTATGACATTAGACTAAAACTAGTGAATTGGACAAGTGATGCATTTGAGCTAGATGGATTAAATGAGCTAGTTGGTTCAATACACCTGATATTTGGACTTCTTTTCAATGTGGCTTAATTTTTTTATTTTGGCTACTCCCTTTAGGAAGGGGCCTTGTTCGAAATATCAGTTTGCAATTTTGCATACTGTCTTAGTAGGGCCTATAAGTGAGGATCCAAAATGAGAGATGGATTATCCCAATTTTTTCTTGCTCGAACGTTATTAGTTCCGTATATAGAACTTACATACAAATTTCAATTTTCGATATTTAAGTTCTGTTACTTCTGTTTCCCATTTCTAAGTTAATATTTTTTTTTAAATTTTCATGAGTTGTCTTATATAAATGTTAAACCTAAAATAATTATCAATATTTTTTTTAAAAGAGAGATTTTATTAATGAGGGAAAAAGAATTAAAATATGGCTACAATCAAATATAATTATATTGAAACCCCAGTGACTACAAATACTCCAATTTTGCTTATTTCTAGTTACATGCCTCAACTTCCAACTAGTGATGGTAATATCGAAAAAACAGAATCGCGGTAGAATCTCAGGTTGAGCCAGGTTGAGTTTGATTTTTTTTTTGAAGGCAGAAACCAGCGTTGTTTGAATAATTTGGCGAAATAATTTTGAGGGTTTCTTTCCAAAGCTGGAACACTTAGAAGGCAGAATCTCACCAGATTATTTATATAATTTATTTTTTAGTTTTATTATATATTTCAAATAAATAAATAATTATTTATAATATATTGATATTTAGATTGAATTAAAAATTTAATATTCAACTTGGATCATGATTTTAATGAAACCATATTTATGACCGTTTAAATTAGACTTACTCTAGATTATGCGAGAGTAATTAGATTATGAGTTAGTGCCCATTTAGTTCTTAGTTAAATGTCATGTGTTAATTTCATTTAAAACTTTTGTATAAAATTAGATTTTAAAAGTTTTACATAGTTTCTTTCTAAAGTTTATTTCGTTGTTTACAACACGTGGTATGAGCAATTCAATATCATTTTTTAAACTGAAGTGTTGATATTAAGCTTTGTTATTTTCTTTTCTTGACATATAATGAAGAAGAAAGCCGAACAAGATTCGAAATTGTTAATAAGTAGTTGGGTCATTACTTTTTTGGATTTGTCTTCGAATTATGTTTATGTTTGTATTAGACATTAAAAAATTTGTGTTGTTTAACTTTTAATACTTATTCGGGTTGTTTTGTATAAATCATGCGTCCATAAAAAACTTGAGAAACACGAATAACGAATCGCCTGAAAGAAACCAATTTACCTTTTAACAAAAAAAAATCAGCTTAGATTCTGTAGAGCGAAAACAGCCAGAAATATACGGTTTAGTCTTGTCGCACTGATGGCCATCCCTACTGTCAACTCTGGCTCTAATAGGAGCTACACACTTGGCCACGATGCAATTTGTGTTTTGCACCTCAGCCTCAAACTGCAGTCTGTTCCTAACCTGCCAAATGTGGTAAATAGCAGTAGTGATGCACAACCCTCTCAACCTACTTTTGAAACTCTTGTTCATACCCTTGTCAACTATCCACTTGACTTCATCTTCTAGGAAGATATATATCTCTCTTTGTGATATTCATTTTCAGGAAGATATATGTATGTTTGTGATGACATGAAACTAAATTCATACCCTTGTTAGCTATCCACTTGACTTCATCTTTCCAGTTCTGTGGCAAATGATATTCCTACAGGTACATCAACAATTTCCTCCAAACCATTACAATAAAGTTGTAATTGAAAAACAAGTGTTGAGCAGTTTCATGCTCATCACAAAACAGACATGTATCTTCCTGAACAATCCCCCAACTCTTATGTCTATCCTTACTTGGCAGTCTTCTCACAAATAGAGTCCAGCAAATAAAACTGAACTTAGGCACATGTCCCTTGAACCAGATAACTTTTCACCACCAAACATATGCAAGAGATGATCTTATCTCATTCCATACATTTAAAGTTTTGCATGAGGTGCTTCCAAATCATTCCAGCCGATCATCATTATCATTAAAATGATTGGGGAAACCATTCTTGAACACCTGAACATCAAAGGTGTTGGCCTTGCCCACAGGCCGTCTAATCATATCACTAACTTCAGCCACATGCTGAGTGCTATCAATGTGTAGATAGTTAATACTTCTGGTACTAAAAATGTCAGCAAGACAGCCCTTCTCATGCCAGTTATCAAAAAGATAATTTGCAGTTCTACCATTTCTCACATGCATTTTCACATAAGGTTTAATAATGTTCCTAAGATGCAACATCTTTCTCCACAACCAAAAGTCAATCCTCCTACTCTGAATTCCACATATGCACTACCTTTTTATCTTGTAGGTATTCAGCCATTTTACCCAGAAAGCCTCCTTATTACTACACACATTCCATATGTGTTTGGCCATGCAAGCTAAATTCCACATGTGAATGTCTTTTAATCCAAGTCCACCCTCTTCCTTCTTGAAAACTGCCTGCTTCCAGAAATATTTTCCATTCAGATCAGCCTTCCACAAGTACGCCTTGATAAGTCTCTCAATGTCATGAATAGTATGTATAGGGTATGTTGTATAATATTTTGATAAAAATATATCAAATATAATATTTGTCAACCTAATTGATTAGTAGTATTACATTCAATTCAATTTAATAAACATTGACATCAATTACATTTTAATAATATTATGAAAAATTAAAAAAAAATATCTTACAATATTTTTGAAGATTCAAATTTATATTTATTAGAATAGTGAATAAAAAATAATTGATAGTCAAAGTTAGACATGAGAAAAAACCCATTAATTGAAATGAAAGGAGTATTAATAAAATAACTTTGATTCAAGCCAAAATTTTGTGTCAATTAAAAACACCGAAACTTTAATTTCCACAATTGTTAATACAGACTACGAGTAAATTTTTTCTCAGGGTAGATGTTACAAATCTAGGTACATTATGGTACCCAATAATCAACTTACAGAGATAGATGCTACTTCTAACATATTTTAATTTGTAATAATTTATAACACTACAGAGATTCGTAGTAATCCATGGTACTTCGTTTTCAGGTGTGATCTCAAACTTCAAAGAAGCCTGATAGTCATTGTCAGCAATTGTCTTTCACAACATCTCATACAAATACGCACTAAATAATTAATGATTAAAATAGAAATTAATTAGCCACTCATAATACAACTTTCTTATCTTCCAACGTTGTTTTATCTTTTCGATGTTTGATGATTCTACATCAGCATGAAGGCTACTCTCGCACTTCAAAGACATCGAAAAACAAGATTGCCTCTAAAGAGCATGACAATGGACACCAAATATTATATTCCTTGCATGCATTGTTCATCTTTTTTCATGATATATGGTCTTCATTTGTGATACAATAATAAAAACATTTATGGGGTGAAATTAATAAGCATTATGAGTTAATACCAAGAATTTTATAAGCTCACATGAAATTTATCAATTCTTCGATGTGAGACTGATAAATATATGTGAGATTCCATTTAAAATCAATTAATAATAGATGAAATAGTTCAAAATCTTATATATTAATTTAGGAGTACATCATCTATCGATATGGAATGTGTCATATTAACAATGACTTATTCCTTACACCCTCGTACATGAAATATGAGTCATTTTTTCCCATTAAATTAATAATGGGTTGCATTTGAAATTTTTTTATGTTTTATTCTTTTAACTTTACATGGGTGGTGGCTATAACAAAATATTACTTAGTAAGAAATAATTTATGTGATTCTGTTATAAAATGAATATGAACTTTCGATTTCAGACATTAGATTCTCTACAATGGTGTCTTATTGGGATGAATAAGACATCAAATGATGTCTTTTTTACTGTATAAAATTGAAGAAAGAGTAAATTAATTTGTAAATATATGATTAATTTTTTAATATTAATTTTTTTAAAACATCATTTTTTATAATTTTTCTTTATCTACAAATGAATATCTACTTTGTCTATTTTATTTAAGTTATAATTTTTATTTATTTATTATGAGTTCCAAATAAGATATCAATAACACACTATTGTAAAACATAAATATTTATGAAGTTTATTTCATTATGTTGAAGTTATGTGTACTAAATAAGACAATACGGAGTGAATACCCTATTAACCAAGAATTTTCTGTTAGATTTTCTTATGAATACCTAATATTTTTATTTAACCTTTCTAAATTGTTTTTTTGGCTCCACCCTTAAATATGATTTACACAAGATTACAAACGATATCATCATTTAAACCATAATTTATCAATCCGAGTCAATATAGGTAAGCTAAGTGAGTAGTTAGTCTCTTTCAGTTCGATCATTGAGTAGTAAAAAATACACTCGTGAATCGTGATCATGCTAAAAGAATAAAGTACAAGTGCTAATCAGGAAATTAAGCACGGAACCATATGTCACCTCTAATTTCGCTAGAGAATATAATGAGTACTACCTCATCTAAATTCACTTGATTAAAAAAACAAATTAAGCTCCTGATCCAATGAATAAAGATTACTTGTCTATATATGTGAGTAGTAATTGTTAATCGTTTAAACGACCGACGACGATTTGCCTATTCAATAATGTATTTAAATATTTTATTCAATAAATTTATTTAACTAACTTTGTAAAATATAATGGCATGCAATTTTAACTCACGTCTCTAGATCAATCTCTTTGAACTCAATGCCTCCAATATAATAGAAGCCCTTAGGGAAAATCTTCCCGTACAACGAAAATTTACCAATGGGATTGAAGTCAATTAATGCAGCTTGGGCTATCTCCTACGTATGCCGACGCTAAGCAATATGACTCGACTTGGAGCATGGACTCTGTACTGGCTCGAGCTTGGCTATCGATGATACGTGTCTCCGGACAAGTGCCCGGATGCAGATTTCATCTTTTGACGCTGATATGGTCTTAACCGCTACAGCATTTGCAAAATTTCGATTCGGTATGGCCGCTGCTGACTGATCTTTAACTCGACTTTGATCCTCGAGATGCACGTAGCGCGATTGACCTCCGCTTGATCGAGAGTGCTGGGACGTCAATTCTTTCTGATATACGCCGCCGCGGGACTTTAACGCCCCAAAGTGACTCGATACGATTCCTCACCGGAAGTTTCTGCTAGCCTTGTCTCCCGCAAGTGGGTCGATTCGGGGCCATAGAGCTGGCAAATGGGTGAAAGCAACAGAGTACCCGAACTTGTCAACCGTGCAACTTCGGCCGGGTTCTCTTGAAGAAGCACGCCTCTAGCAGCCTCGCGACCTCGGGCTGGCTGAGGCAGAAGAGTGGCTTCAAATAAATGATCCTAGCTTTTGGATTTGATTTATCGTAGGGCCTCTACCAAATAAGGCTTCCTACAACTTAATTTGGGTGTCGAAGGTACCAATTCTTCTCATCGCCTGAGGCGGTCACCTCCTCTTAGCCACACAGACGCCTATTCGGGGGCTGTGACTGGAATGACGAGTCAAGAACTTGATCCTCTCTCGACTCGATTCACAAGCAGCCGTCTTTGTAACAGATTCCTCGTGAATCCTTGTCGGGACGGACAACATAGCTTCGGCCTGACTGGGACTGGCCTTCTCGACGGACAACTCCGCTGGTCATGACTTCTGTGATCGCCTCCTCGACGGACAACTCCGCGATTTGGTCGATCGCCGATCGCCACCTCGACGACAAATCTACTTCTTTGTCGACTGGGATCGGGCCGCTTACGGACAATAACTCGCTTCTTGTAGACTTCGAGATTGGCCGCCATGACAACTCCGCTCATAGACTTTG
This sequence comes from Lithospermum erythrorhizon, assembly GCA_019722365.1. Classification (NCBI taxonomy): domain Eukaryota; kingdom Viridiplantae; phylum Streptophyta; class Magnoliopsida; order Boraginales; family Boraginaceae; genus Lithospermum; species Lithospermum erythrorhizon. The sequence goes on from JADFUC010001492.1 coordinate 342,206, forward strand.
GCATTGCCGCCTCGATGCCCACTTTGTTCGTGTGTCCCAAATACGCTTCTTCACTTTGAATCTTCAAGTTGGTGGTACTTTAGGTGGTCCAAGTGCACTCCTTCCCTTTGAATCTTCGTCCAAGTGCGCTTTTTCCTTTTGAATCTTCAAACTCGAGTATGCCAGTGTTCCACGATCTTCTTCTTCGGAGCTTTCTACAGCTTTTCCACCTTTTTGCCTTAGCTTTTCCTCCACCACTTTAACTTATATGAATTTTAAAATATTGGGTATTTATAGGCTGGCTCGGGTTGATCCATTCGTGGATCACATCCGTACTTTTGATCATTTTAAATATCGAGGTAGACGATCTCCGAACTGCTTGGGTTGAATAAAAATATTAAAATAACATTATTTAATCAAAATATTTTGGCCGACTTGTCTTCATGTAATTTGACCCTTTCTATCCTCACCCTCTTTTTATCTGATCACAGCTTTTGACCTTCAAGCATTAAGAAAATCCAAATTTTATTTCTGCTTTTCTCCTCTTTAATTTATTATTAAAACCCCTCTCAGAATTTAGAAAATCCTATTTTAATGCCACATCATCATACGAGATATAAAATTAGGTTTAATTTAATAATAAACCCTAATTTTATCCTAATAATTAATTTCAAAGTGACTAAAACAGAACCCTTAATTTGCTACGTATCCCATTTTGATTGACGCTTGCCAAACCCTAATCAACACATGTAATTGTGTGATTGGTTATGAATTAATTAAACTAATAATAAATTCATATAAATTGAATTTTATTAATTTAAATTAATTAAATTTTTATTGTCTACAACGCCTCAACTTTGGGAGTTACGTAGATGTTCGACCCCCCGATAGTTCATTTCCAAGCATATCCATTCGCGTAGTTTCATTTCAAAGACGCACGTCGCATAATGCTGCTTATCTACTCCGCTGGCCGATGAATCGTATTTTGATGGATTTTGTTCTAATATGTCGAGATTTGTCATGACCAGATTTATGGGTCAGACACGATCTCAATTTCGATACACAATTAATTTCTAAGACATGTAAATAATTTTCTTCTTCTGAACGTATGTCGACATGAATTAAATTTCATGTTCGATTCGATCTTCAGTTTTATTAATTTCGATCTTTTTCTCAAGATGTGTAGGGCTCTAATTTCATGGATGTAATTTGATCATGATTTTATGTCATGATAAATTAATCAATAAGCTTCTGGTCCAACTCATATTATTAAAGCTATTCAATTTATCGAATACCATCTATGACTAAAATTTGATCTCATGGGCTTCATACTCGCCAAGTGAGTCTCGTGGGACGCTTAGCCTCATGTCAAGCGAGACGGTGTACGCTTAGGCTCATGTCATGAGCACAGACAGCTTATTCTCGTGATCGCCGGTAATGGAGCATGCTTTGTTTCGTCAAGGAGATTATATCAAGGAGCAGAGAAAGTTTATCCTCCTATCTAGGCGCAGGACGCTTATCCTCCTAACTAGGAGCGCGGCATATCTGATCTTTACTCTTTTTAGCAGGCGTCACTGAGCTGAATGACGGGGTTTCCCATTCACGGCCGGGGCCTCATTTCCTGGCTGGGAGAGGTCATATGCTTTCACTCGATGTGATGGCCTTCTTCGTATACGAGGTAAGCTCAGCACCGTCTAACCTCTCAATACGCAATGGACCTTTGTCAGGATTTCCTGGTTGATTTGTTGTTCCAATTGGTCGTTGTTCTGCCTCACCGCCCCAGCATCTCTTTCGACGAAGATCTTTTGATTTTGCCGGGTATTCCACGCATCATGTTGCCTTATCAGCAGCTTGAAATTTCATTAACTCTTCACATGCAGTACGAAGCCTTCTCGACCTTCGCCATGGAAGCAGTGAGTAACTTCTCCATGAATTCTTCTTTCTCCAAGAGTCTTTATGTGGTTTTCGCTTACAAATACCACATGGCTCAGAAGCGACTTTTTCTCTTCAAGGGATGTGGTTCCTTGACATGCTAAGCCCGTCACCTTCTCCTTGAATATGAAACATTTTTCAGTGAGATGCCCAAGCACGCGTGATACTTGCAAAAATTTGGCTATTTGCTTCTGTTGGCCTCCTCATGTCACTTGGACTCGGGAAACTCTATGAGTTCTTCCTTCAACAACTAATCTAAGATCACCAGGGTATCTGAGTCAAACAATGGATATTCTTTGGCTTGCATCTCTTTCAGTGTTGGACGACTCCTGCTTCCAAAGTTGCCTCCTCGTGTTCTTTGGTTTCATGAAGACTTCGCTGACTGAAGTCACAAGCGCACATCTTCATCAGATGGTTCTTCGACCTCAACATCTTCAACTTTGGCTTTCAGAGCGCGGTTGTCGAATGCATCTCGCATTCTTTCCTCTCTTGGCAACTATGGTCAATTCCATGTCACGTGGCCTGTGAAATCGCTTCGCAGGTTTTCAAAGATACCTCGCAAGACGTATCGCAGTCCCAACGATCCCCCGTATGCACATGCCGAATGGGGTCAAGACTCAAAGCATATCTTTTGCATTTTAGGGCCGAGGCTCCTTCACATGTGAATGAAGTTCAGAACTGCCATCCTTGGCAATCGGGTCAGCTCTATCATGCTTACTGCAAGGCCTAGCAGTGTTAAAATCTGGCTGAGAACTTCCGCTTTCACCGCGCCCCAACTATCATGGAGCTCTCAAGTACCACCGGTACCATTCAACGCTGCCCTTTCGCTGAAATGGATCAACTGACTGGCGATCCCCGCTTGTTCTAGCATTATGGCATATCTCTATGAAGCGCGTGATTTGTCGTCAGTTCCCGGTGCATCGTATTTCGAGGTCGGGTAAATGATAACCTCATAATTAATCTTACCGATCCGTAGACGGCCCAATAAATGTGTCTCTCTCTGAGACGGATTTCAGTGAACAAGAATCAATAATGGACCTTTAACACATGAGTACGAGCGAAAGCTCAGATTGGGATTAAGCCGTCTTACTTGGGTAGTTATGAGATCATAGCTTAACCAACGGCTCGATTCGACTCCATTGGGCGTGATAATTAAGTCTGTATCATTTAGTCCTTAACAGCCTCCAATCATTAAGCGGTAATAGAATAGCCATCAAGGCTCCATCAAAGTAACCGTTCAACATAACTATAAAAGGTAAAACTTGAAGCCAAATCAAGTAGAAGTTTTCACTTTCGATACTCAAATACCATCTTTTCGAAACTAGACTTTTCGATCCTTATCACTGATAATGGAGTATTTCCGGCCGGGCAAATCGGTCCTGCTTTGTAGGAACTCTCATTTGGACAAAGCCATATCACACCGACTTGTAGGATTTGGGATCTAACAAAGACCTAAAACGGGACTGCATCATCATTGCGATCACAAGCAAAGACTTGCACAAAAAGTTAGCTTCACCAACATTTCAATTATTATCATGGAAACAAACGGGAGAACGGCACAACCCTCGTGAAATAATGCCCACCCCCGGTAATCTCCATGATTAGTCAGCAGTAACGACGCTTCACCCTATATCCTTAACTAGTCAACCTACAACCTAAAGCAACCGTGTTCTCGAGAAGGGAAATTCACATCCATCGGAGATGGTTGGGATAATCCATGAAATGACTAGGACCATCATTACAAAGATGACGCAACAGCCTGTGAGCCGCTCTGGCTTAAGTGAGAGAGAACCCCGTGGAAGTATCGGCCCATCCGGGGAGAGGGAAAGAGACTCCACACCCACACTCGCGCCGGAGGAGAAACGAGCCAATCACGGGCAAAGAAAAGCCATTGCGAGACAATTGCCCCGACTCCTCCCAAGATGCTGCGGAAGCCTCATGGGCTCAAGTGGATGTCCTCTCCGCAAGAATTGGTTTTACTGCACTATGTACCGGACCAACACTAAATTAGCGTGGTCGATCCTTCACCCGACATTCGCTACGGGTCGCCGGCAGGATTGCCTCTTCCCATCTTCACCAATGAAGGGAAGATAGGACCACGGCGAGCACATCGCTGAGTTCCGCCCTAGATAGCCTTACCAAATTAAATTGTGTACTACATGGTCTTTTCTAGTCGGCCTTGCCGAACTCGCGCTAAATCGTTCAACCGTTACTAATGGGTACGTTACATCCTTCGAGGAGGTAAAAAATCGCCTCACCTCGTGACTCCATGCCATGGAGCGTCCGACAGGATAAAGATGAGTACTTCCCCACGCACCACCATATACGGAGACCAAGTCAATCGCTTCCTTCCGTGAGAGGCCTAAACGAATTCAACCTCGATATTTGTGGCCAATCAAAAGATTGCTGCGACGCTTCTTTAAGTGAAGCGGTCATTTACAGCCAAGGAGTCACCTCAAGAGGCAGCTGTGGATTTTGAAAGAAATAATGAACAGCCTACAAATACATCTGCATCGAGAAGGCGTAAAATGGGCCTCATTTGGTAAGTGTATGGCGGCGGCCCGTACACAATCATCAAGGCCGACCTCGAGCCCTGCAGGCGAAGACTGGGAGATCCGAGGCCCGACAGGCGCGCATTTCCCGGATCGACTGCCGGGCAGGAGTGCCTTTTCGCGCTGAGATCCAATGTAAGCAGAAAGGAGGGCGGCTGAGGAACCCCTGGGACGACCTCCCGTATGATTTAGCGGATAGAAGGCCTCGTGAGAACCTCTGTCATTTCGCGATAGCTAACTTCGAGGCGGACAGATGCGAGACAGTGGAGTTTCTGCGACATTCGATAATCATTTCCGGTTTTGATTGTCGCCGGATCTACAAATTCCTCTAAGTCAGCTTCGATACGCCGCTTCCAAATGTACGCTCCGCAAATGTATGACTTGGCCGCTTCAGCCTAGAAACACTCCGACGCCAAGCCGGGCAATGGATCAAAGAGTCCGGCTTCGTAAAGAAAGAGTATTTGGGTATCAAAGTTATCTTACTTTGGCTTGATCTCAAAGCGTTTTTCTTCTAGTCGCTGAAGAAAGACTTGGTCGGTACTTGACGGCTCATTCAATCAATAATGATCGGGTCGGCTCATTAAGGGTCGTAAAGATATTTTAATTACCCCCCACCTGAGCCGACCAAGCCGCCGACACTAACGGTCTTTTTCTTCCTACCGAGCTGTGACAATCAAGCCCTCAGCGGGTCTTAGCATTCCGGCCCACCTAATTAAAGTCCATTTATTTGGTTCTTTATCCACCATCCTTCTTCACGAAATTTTCTAATCTGCCTGACCCATCTCTGCACAAATTTTCAATTATTTTACATGAAATGATTATTTAAGCTCCCCAAACCCACCCATTTTCTATGGGTCGTGGATCTTGAATTATTGGTACTAGCTTTTCACACCAAACTACGCTTATCACTTTTCCGCCTATGCTCCACTCTATCACTGCATGGTCGAGTTCCCTCAATTCTCTATTTTACCTCCAAATCACTACGAAGAAAAAAAAAAAAAAAAAACCCTCCTCATTTCCTCTTCATCCCCGTTGCAAAGTACCTTGCCAGACCTTTTTTCTAATCAACCTCTGCTTTCCCCACAAAAGATGTCCACTCTACAACTCTCGCCTGGGCGTCGTGGTTTCAATAAATACGCCCCGATCATCTCCCTCTCCTCATATCTCCTCCTCTTTGAGTCTTTGGCTATGAAGCCGGCTCAAGTCCTCTTCAGCACCCTCATGCTTGTGAGCTCCCCTTCATCCTCATGCCGTCCTCTCCCTAAACCAAGACGCGAGAAATGACTCAACCGGACATTACGGTAACGAATCTTCCTAGTTTACCTGGCTGATTGAGGTCCTGCTTTATACAACCTCAGTGCTTCTTCAATTTCAGTGCCAACCCATCGACCAACTCTCCTCCTCAATACCGAGGGACCTTCTTCGCCGTGCTCCTCGATAATGGCCTCGCGCCTTTCCAGCACCCAGCATATATTATGGGAGGCGCTTTCCATGGCAAGTGTGGTCAACAAGTTTACCCTCAACATGTGGATTTCATTGGGTTTTACTGCCAGGTCTCAGCATGATTGTTTCACCTCCTTTCTCAAAGATACCTAGAAAGACCTGCCTCTATTTCACCATGGCACGACACAAGTGAGCTTCTTGCGAGGCATTCTCCTCCAAGGCTCGATATGCCTTGCTCCAAAATGTATGCTCCTCAGAAAAGGACCGGTTCTCTACTAAACACTGACGCATCAAGTCAAGAACGGATCTACAGCTTTAGCTCGCAAAGAAAGAGCATTTGTCATCCGCCGGTTTACTTGGCCTGGGTATCACTCGCTTTACCTTTATAGCTTGCTTGAACGGTTACTTTGGTCGAGCCTTTGATGGCTCATTCAATATCGACACGATTAGCGCTCATTGCGGATTCGTAACGATAGTCTTACTACTCCTTTAATGGAGTCGCCTCGAATCAGCCTGGCCGCACACGGTCTTCTTTCTTTCTTCCTACCGAAATGATACCAATACCGATTAACGACAGCGTGGTCTCGTGATTTCGCCCACTTAAGAGACCAAGTCCATTTATTTGGTTCTCTGTCCACGATCCTTCTTCATGATCCACCGGGTTTAATTCCATCTCAGACCACTCCCAATTACTTGTGGAATTATCAACATCCTATTCCTAGACGCTGTGATCTGTTGGAAATTAGTCGGCGCAGACGTACTCCGCTGGCTACCTCCATCGGGTAGTGGTTCAACGGACGAATCTGTCAGGGGTTTCAAACCTCATGGTTACAATAGGAAAGCACCCGCGGCAATCCACAAGGATGGTTGATTTCATCATTGCGTATACGGTGCATGTGGCTTACAAATTAATAATAAAGTCGGCCTGGGCTGCTGTCACAATTTAAGACCGTATCCTGGCCACACCTCAAGTCGACAGCCCCTTTACAACGCATGGACTGAGAAACATACGGAGCTGTGTTAAGGAACACAAATGCTATCTAGTCCTCGACAGTTTATTAAAGCGATGGAAGAGAACCACGTCCCAAAGCGAACCGACGGGTTCAGACTGCAACGCTTTTGTACCATGTAGTGGCCTGAGGAGTTCTGCAGTAAGGCCGCACGAAGAGATTCGAGTATCCTGCTCACGAGAGGGTTCCGGAGAAAGTTTTAAAGATGCAACACTGGGGGCACAGACGAGGCCATGCTCATCCGAAATCCTCGAGTAACAGATATCTTTACTGGGAGCCCAAAAGATATGCCAGCGATCCGCCGAGTCGATCCAATCGGGTCAGACAGTCGACCCACACTACAAGCTGTCACACAAAGAAGCAAGACCTTCTCGTAGGCGGGCGAGAAGCCATCCACAGAGGTAGAAAAGTTTCTGGGCAAACGAATCGAGCTCCTATTTCCCAGACTGATTTTACCAACATCAATAAGGCTCGCCTTCAAAGATTGCTATCCCTTTCCAACATCACGGATCGTCGATTCAAGCGAAAAAATAAGGGCCTACGAAAGTATTTAAACACTTGCCTACGGACTTCCTTAGACAAATGTTTTGGCAAGTGTCTATCCACATCAAGCACATCAGAACGGATTTTCATGGAGGAAGGAAAGTTTTAAATTTAAGCCCACCTTTTGTATTTTCCTTTAATACTTTTTGAATAAAAGAGCGGTTCACGAAACTATCGTAGTCTAAATATCGCTCTATGTCGAATAGTGTCAATTACGCCCGGCTACCTGCAGCACGGAAGAACGGGAAAATCATGTAAATCATCTAAATGTTTGAGTACATCCTACCACCCGACCGACGTGAGAACCAAGTCCTCATTGGCCAAGGAGTGAGGATCCGCACTGAATAAATAGATATACAAAGCTCTTAAGTGCAGACTCAGCCGTAACGGATGACATCTCCTCGACTCCAAGCGGTCGTGAGCAGCCCACCAAATGGCGAAAGCAAGCATCAAATGCATACTTAAATCAAAAGTTAGCAAGGCCAAAGGTACTAAAAGACAAGCATTATGTGTTGGAAATATATTAATAAACCCCTCAAAGCGAGGGGGGAAAATACATGATTACAAAAATCCCAACCTATGGGTCAGTATCTCGAACAAGCGAGAAAGTGGGCACAACACCTTCAAGCAGGAACCGGTACCTCAACAAGAGTCGCAACACCTTCGGGTTGTCTCCCCAGCAGTGCTGAAATGGGCGCCTTCCTCTCCGACGCTAAGCAAAGGGGAAGGAGGCTGGCTCAGCAGCATCCTCTCTACTGAGCCTCCCAAGACCTTTCGTCATTCAAGGCCATGTCCTCAGTAGGCTGGTTTACTGACTGAAAAGAATTCCGTAGCCTTACCTAAGGCACCCACCTTAAGGCGACCGGATCGGGTTTGTTGACAGAGGCGCTGCCATCCCTAGAGCGAACCGGAGGCATGCAAAGAGGACAAACGGGTAAATCGTAGAAAGGAGGTAAGAGAGGTAAAAGAGAAATTGCAAATAGTCAAAGATAGACAATTATTTGTAGCTATAACCTAGGCCTCAAAGGAGACCAAGACCCAAGCTAGCCATTCTTTTCTTATGATCCCCCCGATCAAGTAGCGCGAGAGGGCCTCGTGCTTCGCCGGCTCTGGGAGAGCTGCACAAAACACCCGGGCCCCTGCCTAAATAAAAGCTCGAAGCGAGTAAGCAGGAGGAGTAAGGACAAGATACTTCAATTTACGCAGGCCTTCGCCTCTGGGCGATAACATCCCGAGGGAACATTTGGTACGCAAGCATGCAGGCGCAGGAAAAAATGTCCGCTTGAGGAAGCGGAATTTTGGAATGAGGCTGCTGAAGACATGTAAAAACGTGTTGAAGAATCTTCGTGATCTTCTCAAATTTATGTGAGCATCGGTACTTTCACCAAAGTGCTGGGCGAGCAATTTAAAAGAGAGACGGAGTTTGAAAAGTCGCAGTAAATGATGGCTAAGAACTAAAAATGGCAAACGGGCGCATCTTGGAAGACAAAATGCCTCCGACACACGCAGTGTAGAGCGGCGTGCCGCTTTTGCATGAAATCGGTGAGATCCACCCATATTCGTGATCCGACACATCGAAATGGGCGTCTGGGGCAAATGATAATCCCATAATTAAACGGGCTAATCTAGAGATTGGGCCCAAACAAGAACGGCCCTCGGAGATGGATTAGGAACAAGAACCGAATAATGGATTCCCCGACTTGAAATGGGCCGAGCGCGAAAAGCTAATGCATCAAACGTTGTTTCGGCCCAACTTGGTAGGAAGAGGGGGACCGTTAGAGAACCAACGGCTCGATTCGGCTCCATTAAGATATGGTCCGATAGCGCGGCGCTCTCGATCCCTTTATGGTCGCGCGTGGACTCGATCTTGTCTTCGACTTTGATCCTTTAGACATGAGCCATGGATTGACCCCCTCCGGGCTGGGTCGGACACTTCGACCCTTCTTATTGTATAAAGCGGGCTTGACGGCCAATTTTCGGACGGATAGCGGGCCGGTCGACGCTGAATCTTTCGATACGCTGGCTGCCATGACTGGATGCCCTATATTCTCGATACGTGTCCTCGCCGGTTTCAACAGCCTGTCTCCAGATGATCGACAACTCGCTTTTCAATAAATAGGCCTTACCAAATTTTCCTTGTACCGCGCCGATTTAGAGTAAAGATGTTTCATGTGAAATTTTGAACAAACCTTAATCCTCTCCTTCCCATCGCCTGAGCGGTTGGTCACCTCTCAAGGCTGTCACTTCCATCTGGGGGCCAGCTGAGCAGAGCTCAACAACTTAATCCTCTCCTTCACTTGATTTAGCGCAGGGCCTTAACAACGATTCCTCCAACTTTTGGGACTCGACAACAACTTGTCGGACTTTAAGTGGATCATGCCTCACGGACAACTCTCATTATTGGCCTGACTGGGATCGGGCCGCTGATGACAACCCTATATTTGGTCGGACGTCGATTGACGGAAAAAACTCCGCTTTGTCGGACTTCGGGGATCATTCCGCTGATGGACAACTGCCTGGCCGGACTTTTGGATCGCCGCCTTTCGACGTGAAGCCGACGCCCACTTGGTCTTCAAGCCCCAAATGCCAGCTTCTTCCTTTGCAAATCTTCACGTTTGCCATCTGCCATGCTTCTTTCCCTTCGAATCCTTAAGTCAGCGGTATTTCAGCGGTCCAACTGCGCTCTTTCCTTCCCTCAATCTTCAAACTTCGAGGTGCTTCAGCGTCCCCTGCCATTTCGTAGCTGCAGCCTTTTCCACTTTTTTTACCTTATTTTTATTCCACCACTTCAACTTATGAATTTCAAAATATGGAGGTATTTACGTGCTTGCTTGCTCGATCGGCCGATCCATTTTCAGCCGGGATCACCATCCCAACCGGCTGATCATTTTAAATGTTGAGGCATAATCTCAACTGTCGGTTTGAATAAAATATTAAAATAATATTATTTAATCAAAACATTTCGGCCGACTTGTCTTCATGGAATGAAATGTGTGCCTTTGACTTTTCCAAGGGTAAAGGTTTACTATATTTCATCTTTTATCTGGATCGCTACTTTTAAATCCGGCTTATCCGTAAAAAATTCGAATTTTATTTCTACATTTTCTCCGTGCTATTATTAAATCCCGAATTGCAGGAAATTTATTTTAATGCCACGCATCATAATGAGGTATAAAATCAGGTTTAATTTAATAATAAACCTTAATTTTATCCTAATAATTAATTCCAGGTGCCTAAAATATCGAGAGCTCTTAATTTATACATGTCCGGTGTTGCTTGGAGGCTCGAACTAAACCCTAGTCAACACATGTAATTGTGTGATTAGTTGTGAATTAATTAAACTAATAAATACAAATAAATTGAATTTTATTAATTTAAATTAATTAATGTTTCATTGTCTACACACCCTATCCTCGAGTCGGGACGGGCCAAAAATATTATCTTAGAGAGTTTATTCTATTTAATAGTTGGTTGAACTAACTTTGTAAAATATAATTACATGCAATTTTAACTCAATGTCCGAGTATTTATTTATCGAGTTTCTAATGCAGTTGATAATTGAAAATTATATATATATATGAGAATATATAATATATATATATATATATGAAAAATGAACGAAAAAGCACAAATGATACGATCTACAGTAGAAATAATAAAAAGAAACTTAAAAAGGAGAACGAATTATTAATTTAAGACCCTATCCCCTCGAATTTAACCAAAAATATTAATGAGAAAGTTTATTAAATAATCTAATTTTACCAATGCCCCAAAGATTAATTTATCAATTTCTAATGTAGAATTGGAGAATCATGAAAATATATATTATTATTATTATTATATATATATATAAGAATTTAAAGACAATCGTGATACGACCGCCAAGCCAAGTAGTAAATAATAAAAAGAATCTAACAAGTAGTACAAATTATTAATTTGTAACCATAATACGAGTCGAGGCCAAAAATATTATGCTATAAAAGTTTTATTAAATAATTCTAAGATTAAACCCAACGCCAAAATTCCATCATAACTATTCCTAGAAACACTCGAGTTCTTATAACTACTACTGATATGCAAGTAGGCAATATCAAAACTTTTTTCCAACTTTTTTGGTTGTGTATTACTCCGTGTGTCTATACATTATTATTGGACAAATAAGACTGGGTGGGTGGAATATTAAGGTATGATGAATTGTCGATGTACTTTTTTTAGACGGAGTATAAAATAAGATAAGATTCTCTATTAGTTCCTCTAATGTAATCGTAATATTATTGAATATGATGTAGATTAAATGTACAGCAGGAACTATAATAGATAATTAGATATACTTTACAAACTTATTAGGCTAGTCATGCTTAGTGGTCCAGTTTACATCAATAAACAATTTTGTAATGATAAAATATGACAATGATTTTAGAGCCCTATATATATATAATAATACTCTCTATAATGCGCATCGTTCATACTTTATTTGTTTATTCTTTAGTGATAGTGTATGTTTTGATTTAAATTAAAATCATGTATGCAGTGATAATTAAGATAACAAAATTATTTTGATTATTAAAAGATTAACTAAATAATTATTTACTTTCCTTTCCAGATCAATAATTTGAATTCTGATTATCTAATAAAAAATTTTATCGAAATGATTATTATTACCAAGACATTACAGAGCCTTTCCATTGCCTCCTGTCGATTTCTTAACACTTCATTCAGTCATCACCACCAAGAGTTTCAACAAATACCCACAGAAAGACTAAGATTCATGCTAGCAGGACTTCAAAATAGTTATTTCTATGTAGCCTAACTTCCCATTATTTATTGTAATTACCTGTACGACATCGTATTTAATTTCTAATTTCTATTGCTTTAAAAAGTTTGGGATGACATTAAATCAAACGAGAAATAGTAAGGACAGAGGTGGAATGAAAAGGTTGTGGATCTAGCTCTCTACGGTCAAGATTAAAGATTACGGGCACTAGTTATAATCACTGCTATATGTCACATTCAAAATAGGAATTAATCAGATGAGGAACTAGAGGGGAATCTATAGAAGAGCAGTCGCCCCTAATTCAAGATATGATGGTGCAAAAAAGAAAGAAAAAAATTGAAGAAATACGATAAGAAAGAAACAAGAAATGGGGAACCGAATATATGTGGGTGGAGTAATGACAAAAGGAAAGTGGGCAAAATACTCATGAAATAGAGGAAAATATGATCCAACACTTTTGGCAGCTTCTTCAATTTTTTTGCTGAGGCCTGAAGTCATGGATCGTGACCGAAAAAATTGATGATTGGATTTTCAAGAATTCATAAAGTACAATATGTGAATGGGATACTAGTAGCAGGAAATAGTATTGAACAGATGCATGCAAACAACAGAACAAATGCTAGCACAAATTAAGGAATGACAAGGAAATCTACTTATACGTTTGATGAATCATATTAAGTGATTGCCCATTGATATATATTAACTGGAGGGAACAAATTTTAGTTTTGTCACAATTATTAACTCGGAGTTCCTTATTTGGATGTTATTATAAGCACACAATAAACAATTTAGTATTCTAATATAAGTTTGCATCAATTGTCATTTTCCTTGACATGATACCAAGTTCACATTACAACTGAAATCTTGCAAATTAACTGGAGCAATGATTCCATAGTCGGAACCTCAATAATTGGGACATAAGATTATTTCATATGAAAGAATAATTATTCGAGAAGATTTGAAACAGAGACTACTTATTTACTAGAGGCTCAGCCAAGATATATCACAATGTTACTAAGTGATTTCTTATCCTCAGTTGTGATAATGAGTCCCACTTAGTGCTTCACCACAAATATATTCAATTCAATGTGCAATCTAGTATTCCAATACTATTATTAGGTAGTTCCATTTTGAATGGATGGGACCAAAAGAAACATTATTAAGGTTGTGGATGAGAAATTCAGCAAACCTAAAAAGGACCCACTGCCCCATGGTGATGCGCCTCCTAGCTCCGGCAAAGCGTGCTTAGCTAGTCACTTGTCCCTCTCTTTTCTCATTATCATCTACCCCATTCAGTATTCTATTCAAATTTTCTCAATGAGCATCATATAATATCAAAGTCTTGTTTGGTACCTACACATGGATGGTAAGAGAAAATGACCAATTCGATTGATGATTTCGATTTTTCATTTAAAATTCATTTGATCATAAATTATTTTTAATTATTTAATTAATGAATATTTACATGCTATATTAAGGAAATGTTTTTCAAAATATATTTAGTTATATCAATTTTATATCGATTATAAGGAATAAAAAGTAATTTTAAATCAAAAATTTGATATGAAAAATCGAAAATATCAATTAAATTAATTTACATTCAATTATAAAAGTAAACAAGACGAACTATAATAAGAAGTTAGAGCATAACATATCGAAACTAATTTAATAATTTATCAACAGATACATTACTCGTCATAAAATTAAATAACATATGTTTCCATTTTCCTTGTACTCTCCACTAGCCAAGCCAAACTCAATTTAAGCAAACCATATCTACTTTGTCCCTCAAGAAGCAAGAATTAGGGGATCAGATATTAATTTGGTCCACCACATGCATGTGGCCAACCATAAGAGATAACTGTGATTGAAGATGTATTTCATTTCTTTAAATTCAGCTCATAATAAAAAGATCCTCTACATTATTGATTGACATGATTATTTCTGTTATTAAGAAAAAGATCCTTTCTTTATTCGAGTATTTTGTCTTGATAGTATTCTTAAGATCACTTGAATTATCAAGAATGACTTCACTTTCAATCAAGTCCAGTCTAAACTATAAACTTGCATTCTTCGATGCCTCAACCTTGCTTCAAATTGGAGTAAGGCCTTCCATGTTAAAAATTCCAAGAACACAGGTCCACCTAAAACGAACAGATCACCTTCGACTTACAATCCTAGATACAATCAAAACTTTATCATCCACCCAAATGCTTGAAAAACATCATAGTCATTGGCTGGTGTCATTATGTCAAACCATCCATCTCCATCCCGGTTGCCACCATGAACATCAGAGACAGCGCACGCCATTCAAGCAAGACAAGCAGATGTAGACGATACCACTTCCTTCAACTTTGCTACCAGAAGACCAACAACGAAAATTGGATTTGTATTTCCTTTTGTTGAAGCCCTCTTACATCGGGCAATTCTTTCTTAAAATTACAATGTGTACTGTGATTTATTTTATTATCGATGATTCTACGTCACGACTGGATCTAGATTTACGTTGCATCACAAGGACGACGAGCGAAAAAGATCGTGATTCTGCAAATAACGAAGAAAAATCAGAAGATCATACTTGGGCTTCCCATTCTGACGCCTTTTAAATCTTTTGACATCTCTATGTTAGCTTCAATTTCATTGGATGAACATCAGAATATAATTTAATAATGTCCGCTATAAAGACAATGATGTAAGTGAATATTCCATTTGACTTATAAATTGTATTATTTATCCCAAAAAAAAAATAGTAACATAGCCAGTGTTTGTTTGATTATATTAATGCGTATCCAATTATTATTGAATTCATATAAAGCTAGCAATGAAAGAGTTAAACCTATGATATACTAGGTTGTATTACATTCAATTTTTCGATTGTCCAAATATTTTTTTTTTGCAGTTATTTCTATCAGTAGCTAGTATTCTTAAATATTGATTTTTTGGTGAGTTCCTGAAACTCTCCCACGCCCATGGGAACCCACAAACCACCTATTTCCGTCTATATTTGTTAGGAATACAAAATTAAAACCTCTAATAGTGATAACATATCCATGTTCATGAATTACAATTTATAGAAGTTTGAATTAAAATTTATAGAAGTTAAGTTCTTGGAACATATGTTCCAAGCTGTAGAAACAATTTTGAAAAAAGATACATTGCAAATCAAATCAGATATTCTCTCATAATTTAATTCAAATTAGTTGTCCAATGTTTCATAAGTTATCTAGCTAGTTGTACACTAACATGGACTGCCTCCTTAACCTAGGCCATGAAATAGACTTTGATTTGTTAATGAGTTTATTATTCTTTTATTGAAACCATTCAATAATTTAACATGCTTAATTAATATCACAATTGATATAAATATTGAGTTTTTATTGGACCATTTAATGAGCCCACTTAAAAAGAGACAAAAGGGAGCTTTTTATCTCTTTGACAGTGACTGGTCGCTTGAGTGAAGACATCATTACAACTCTGTGTTATGCCAACGTTTCATAAAATACTTTCATTTGCCTCCATTAGACGCACGCTAAATAACCTTTGCTTAAGAGTTATTTATTCGATAAACATCGACTTTATCATCACTCACGCCGTAGCTTGCGTATCTTGTTTCCCTCACACTTTCTGAGAAACCGAACCAAACATATCAAGCTTCCATCAGCAGCTGCCACTGTTGTGCCGAGTCGCTTCAGAGGCTGGGAGGATGTGGCAAGCACTATCGCCCCCGTCGATCCTCCCAGCATCCAGCATCCCTCCCTACGACCCCATCAAAAGCGAAGTATGCACACCCGCCCCCCGGCCACACCAGTTAACAAGAGAACGCAGGACAGCAGACCTGAGGCCTCGCAAGATGGGCCTACGAGAGGCCTCACAAAAATTCACCACATCAATCAAGCGCCTGGCCATGCGATCCGTAATCCCCTTTACAAACATCGTAATTACTTAGCGATTCCGTGAGATTATCAGAATGACGCTCGTCAGACGGACACCAGAATGCAAAGGTCCCTATCGACTCACCATTTCCTCGATTTACTCTAGCCCAAAGAATAAATACCCATGCCTCCCCAAAAACAAGTGAGACTACCAAAGGATGTGGGATTTGAAGGGATCACATACTAGATGTTCAAATCACCGATCCGACATACATTTAACCAGCCCCTGACAAAGATTCAGAAAAGTGTCCTCTATTAGAAAACCAATCATTTGTATGAAAACTGACAGACTTAAAGGTCCCCTATCAAGAGCCCCACCTCATTATACGCATGTGACAACCACAAGAAGACGACGCTATCAAGAAAGAATTCCCCACCGTAACCTCTAACAGACGCGACGCCGTGGCAAATGTAATTCCGAATTACAAAAGTAAGCCTGGACGAACCGGGAACACTTAAAAGACATCACCCCGGTCTAGTGGCAAAGTAAACACAACACTGTTGCTATTTTCAAGTCGACTAAGGAAAGCTGGGCGATGCCTGGGGATTCAGATGCTCAAGTTTAAAACTTCAAAGGATTCGACTGCAATCACCTTAAATCCTTCACTCAGCTATATTTTCGGGCAAATGATTTACGATGTATACGTTAAGGGCATTCCCCCAAGAGGGAAATTGTTAAATGACTTTGAAGTGATTTCACAAATTACCACCCGATTCCATAGATTGTTGGCAAGATGTCATGGAAAAATTTGGGGCATCATAGTAGCCAATGCATGACGAAAGGACACTAAATTATACAATAAAACCGTGGTATATCGAGGAGCTTCGCCACTAGATTCAAGAAACTGCCACCTCAATATACCAACAACACCAAAATTTTTTCCTCATGATCTCATTTTTTCATGATTAAGATATGGACCTCTCAAAGAGAAATCGTGTCAGAACCTCCTAATAATTTAAACGAGTTATCCAAACTCACATATCCTGCACATCAACCTGAGGCTAACTTGTCTATGAGTACTCACTCAAAAGCAATGTAGAAATGAAATAAAAGATAAAGTGTGCCAAAAGTCCCCAAAAATGGGTTCTGGGATCACCTCCAAAACCCAAAAGACAAGTGAAATTGCCCAAAGACAGGCGTCTCCTCAAAGAGAAAGATGGGCGCATAATGCTCCAATTTAGGATCGTGACATTTTGGCACCTCACTCAAGTGGTACCAGGAGAATATAATGCTAAATAAAGACAAAAGGATACTCCCCAAAATGCTTAAGCTTAAAAAGCACCCAAATCGGGTTTGGGACGGGTTGAAATTTCGTGAGTATCACAAAGATCACGGCCATAACACCGACGCAGTGTCGGTTGTCAAGCGCGGAAATTAAAAAGTTAATCCGCTGGGCGGCAACTAAAGGAGTTTGTAGTGAGAGACGTGAGTTCAATTTAGAGAAGCGGACACCCCTCGACACAATACCGATAAAATGACAAGTGACTACGATGGCCCTCGGATCATTGGTGGTCGATAATTACTGAGGAATAGTCAAGTGAGGGATACCTCGAACGCCCGCTACATATGCAAGAAGATCTTTATATTCTTTGGCAACGTGACGCATTTATAGATCGATACCAATTACCTTTTCGTAAAAGTGACCCGTGGATTGAACCGCCTACCTAA
This sequence comes from Lithospermum erythrorhizon, assembly GCA_019722365.1. Taxonomy (NCBI): domain Eukaryota; kingdom Viridiplantae; phylum Streptophyta; class Magnoliopsida; order Boraginales; family Boraginaceae; genus Lithospermum; species Lithospermum erythrorhizon. The sequence continues at coordinate 360,040 of JADFUC010001492.1, forward strand.
TGCATCCTTCGGGTCATTAGCCCCATAATCGCTAAATTCATGGGTAGCCTTTAAACGTCGATACAAGGAGTTAAATTTAATATCTAACACCTACAAGCCACGACGACCAGCCTCCCTCAGAACATCTAAAATTAACACGCCTCACAGGCCACCTCTGCATTCTCTGCACTCTTACCGAATAGCCGACCGATCTAACAAGAGTGAGAAAACGCCCATAACGGACGCAGGCATCTTCATAGTCAGGATATTCTGCACTCTTGCATCAGCTTGATCGACTGAAAATATCCTCCTCACGCCGACAGCTGTCAGTTTCCTTCACTTTAAAACAAGCTTCCCACCAAAGCAGCTGGGAGTCGAGAGATCTCTCAGGGATCGTAAGAAGGAAATAGATGTTACCACTATTAATACCATAAAGACACCTCCTCACTCGACATAAGAGGCGGCGGAGGCTCATACTAACGTCATGAAGGTTCAATCTACATTCGAGGACAATGACCCTAAATGGTAAGGAGAGTGAAACAGCCGAGCCCTATGGTTGGAGTCAGTTCCTTTCCTCGGCAGGTCACAAATCGAAAATTTTCCGCATAGGCACAAAGTTATCCCCGCCTCACCGAATGGAGTTTATACACTTAATTCAGGAATTTGGAGAGGTTTTCAATGCTGGGACCCGAGACATGTTAGACGCTGACTCCATCCACCGGGCCTCAGACTGGATCCATCCTTCAAAGGCCAAGAAAAGTAAGAGAAATTTTGTTTTAAAGTTAACCTCAAGTATACGTGAGGTCGACGACTTAGTATATTCCAATGTTATCGCAACTCCACCTCGAGTGGATATCCAATGATGTCATGGTCAAAAAGGTCTAACAACAAGTGGAGGATGTGTACTGACTTTACCAATTTAAACAAAGTATGCCCGAAGGACTATTACCCCTTACCTTGCCTCCAAAAAGGTCAAGGTCGACGCTGGAAATGGACACGGTGTCTTCGACTTCCTAGATGCTTCTAGGGGGTACTGCATACTCCTACACCTAATGGTACGACAAGAGAAAACGGCTTTCATAACGAAAATGGGCTTTACCGCTGAAAGGGCTGCCGCTCAGACAAGAACACGGGGCTACTTATCAAAGGACGCGTAATCATGCTCAAATAGTGCAATTGGAAGAAACATGAAAAAATACGTCGATGACATGTTGGTTAAAAGTCGAAGAGGCGAAGATCATCCGAGAAATTCGAGGAAACTCGGAAGTTGTCAAGGGCATCTCGCTTACTCATAAATCTGTAGAAATGCTCCTTTAGGTTACGTCAGAAAGTTCCTAGGCTCTCATGACAAAGAACAGGTATCGATCCCAACCTTGATAAAATCAGGCCATCCAACACGAACCTCCTATGTCTTACAAACAAGTTCGTGAGGTTTACAGACGCCACAAGCGCTGAAATGATTCATCTCAAATGGGGATCAAACCTCCCATTTTTCAAATCAAACAAAGCTTCCAAGTGAACCCTTCCTCCGGGATCAAGAGCGCTGAGGCCTTCGCGAGAGTTAAAAAATACTTGGGATCCCCCGGTACTTTCGGCTGCGGCCTGAAAGAAGTCGGCGACATAATTATACTCGCCGTTTCCGGTGCGGGCGGTTAAGAGTATTTTGGTCAGTGGCAGTTAAGAACGGTCTCAGAGGCCTATCTATTATATGAGTCATGTCTTTCATGGAGTCGAAGAGTCATACCCCTCGATCGACAAATTTGTATTTGCTTTTGACTATCGCCGCATGAAACTCAAAAGCATATTGCGTCTATCCATCAAAGTTGACGACGATCAACCCACAAGAGGATCATGTCAATCCAAAGTTTATATCAAGTCATTTTGTACATAACCGTAAGTGAAAGTTCGGTATTTATTTCCATCTACTTTATAAATAATAAGTACTTATCAGACATTGTAGCCTCATCATAAGCATTAAATAAGGAAAATAAATTGTGACTTCAGACATTCAAGTTGGCTCCAGTTATATCATGAGTGCTCATTTTGACGATTTAAAGCTAAATGCAATGACATACAAAATGACAACATGAATAAATCATACTCTAATAAACGATTGCGGTCATTTAAATGAAATAAGACGTGAATACATGGTCGAAAGTATAAAGCTCTACTTATCTTCCGGACGGCGATTCTTCATCAAGCAAGAGCTCATTCTATTTTTACATTCCGATGGCGAATCATCAAGTAATAAATGTATTTCATTAAATGAAAGCACACGAATTAACGTTAATCATACATTTGGCCGAGAAACCAAGATTAAAACATATTCATCGTCGGACTATTTTAAACTTCTTATTCCTAGAATATAAAAGAAATTTTTTTTCCTCACTTTGATACTCTTGATGAAAATCAATAAGAATCGTGCTTACGGCCACTGAAACCCTTAAAGGTCAGCTGAGCATAACCGCATAAATTGCTTTAATACACTAAATGTCAAGAAATCTTCCTACAACCTTAAAAGGTATAGTAGTACTAGATTCTTGTACATTTAAGTGAAGCCCAGATACATATATTTATTATATGCTATAATCACCACATTATATATACGCGAGACAGACGACATTTTTTCATATGTTTAAGATATCACGGTAGTTTCTCGAGGCGACAAATCTATAATACAAATTCTATAAATGTATTGCATTCTCTTATTGACAAGCAACTCTTCGTTAGAGGTCCAATCCCACAAGTAAGTGGCCTTCACATTAATTGTGAGCGGCCAAGTCCATTACATAAGAATATAATTCACTGTGATGCCGTGTCATGGCTACAATAGACACCACAACTATGACGCAGCATGATTCCCGTTATTGGAATTGTGAAGTTGTACTAAAGGTATTCACGCGATTCTAATACGCCAGTAGTAACTTTAAGTGAAAAGTGGGTAACTATAGTTATACGGAACGGATCGGCTTGTTGATCTTCATCAGAATCGGAACGTGATATAGCATTACGGTCACCGCATCATATGAAAAGCCATTAGCCAAGAATTTCAATAATAGGACCGAGTCTAGTACGCCTGATGTCAATAATCTGCTTGCTTGGTAATCGCCATAAAAGAATATGCATTTAATACCATTGCATGCTTTTAACACACTTCCCGAGTCGCTTGTAAACCTTACCCGATGTAACCCCAGAAGTCGTCAAACCATTTCGACCATACGCAAGATGACTATGTTAGATAATCGTAGTCATCACGATTCCTTGGTCGGCACCGGGTCGCATGAATGTAAAGTCGCCGTAGCGTAGTATTCCACGAAGCGACGCGACGAAATCACTATTCTTTTGTCCTCGAAATGACCTAAGAATTCATAAGGCTGCTTTCAAAGGATCCACGTATGGATTTAAGCATGCATCTCGAGTCGAGATCCTTCCCCCGCGATTCAACCAAGTTCGCTTTTCATGAGCTTAACGAAGGAACTAAACGCAAAGTTCAATAGATTTAGTTCATTCACTTCGAATAAGTTGGCACCGACAAATAAAAGTTATTTTGTGTTTTAATATGATTGTTAACTAAACTATATATGAATGCATAATTCATTCATATAATTACCCATTATCATTTCACAAAGTTATCGAAATATATCATATACATGTATTTGATCTCTGAGCAAAAGTTAAATCCCTAGTTTAGTCTATGCTTTTCTGTGAGAGGCCACGAATCATTGACATAATTCTCTTCGCTCAAAACATGATAACCAAAGGTCTGTTGGGGATGTCGAGGCTAGGGCGATGCGACAAATGACTAACATGGTGTTTTGATTAGTGATCAAGATTGATCATGTTAGCTCCGGCAGACTGGGGACAATGCTGCCACCTACCCCATGACCTGGGAGCCCGTACGACCGAAACGACCATGTAAGATATGTATATTCAGGTCCTATGATATTGCTTAGAATTTTAGGTTCGAAAATTCTTAGACCTACGAGTATATAACTATTTGTGTTATATGGTGTATTGCATTTTCTGGACTACGAATACCAAACGCTCCGCCTTGCCGGGAATTATAAATCTACATACGCCGCCACACAAACAGTATAACGATAGATGTCGATATATTTGGGAGAGCATTTATCCGGCCCTCATATACACAATATCTCAAAGCCTTCACACAATGCAGACGATTTGGCTTAGCTTTTACCATAAATGCTTATTCACCATACTGAAAAGTAAAAGAAAGTCATGCAAGTGTTTCTAACGACACACTTCTTTACTAAGCAAATTCTACCACTGTAGACGTTGTTAAAGGAATCAGAAGGTAATCAGTCTGCTGGGCAAATTGGGAGTGTCGGAAATCAATGAAAATTGATTCTCTTTTTTATTATACCCACAAAATTACAGATCAATTCATTTACCAGTCAAGTTAAACGTGATTACCGGAACTTAGTGTTCACCTTAGTAATTATGGCATACTAGTCTGGTTCTCCCGGTAATTTGGGTTAGCTTTTGTGCGATTGCTAGATCTTACTATTAATCGTTATAATAATAGTAATTGGTCAAATTATTATTATTATACAACTTACTATTATCCTGTTTTAAGGTCATACACATATACCGACGCTGAAGTTACATTTCATGTATGAAATAAAATCGCATTCTGATAAATTGGAGAGTCATTGTAATCAACAAATACCAACGGAAATTTTATATTGATAATATAAAAATATAATTGATGAACCCAATTAATTAATTAGTCAATTGAATTAATTCGATAGGTAGTTGAACTTGTTAGTAACTTGTTAGTTACTATTAACAACTTGTTAGTGCTTGATTTTATTTAACGGTTTAATTAAATTAAACGAACTGGCTCATTAACTATTCGGTTGGACTTTAGGTTAAATAATAATATTATTTAAACTAATCACTACCCAATCATTAACCTTATCATTGAAATGAAAAAGCTCACGCCTGTACCATTGTTTGAGCCGTGAGAAACCAAAATGAAAGTTTCATTTGGTTTTCGTCATCCAATTCAATCCACGTTCTAGCAGACGCTAAAGCTGATTCAACCCCCTCCCTACATGACTAACTAGACATCATGATTTGACGTTTTCGGTATCGATTCGGGTACGCTATGGATTCCTATAGGCGCGATAGACTTCCGCCGGGTATCACTATGTTAAGCTCGTTATTCATATAGTCATTATATGTTTTAGATTAATTTATATCATTTCGGTGATCCTAATATATGACGCATGATTTAGTCATGCATAATTCATACTAGATTCTAACAAGCTACACCTCGTGATATTACCCTCATCGTTAGGATCAGGAAAAATAAAAAGCTTCCTAGACGAAAAATGTACACGAGGGAAAGAGGTAACGAAAAGTGGATTGCACTATCTAAAGATAAAGGACTCTCAAGTGAGAAGCCACAAGTCTAGCAAGGCGTAGCTCTTTTAAAGTTTTCTCTACAATGCCTTCACGAATAAGGGATTGACCTTTTTGAAAAGATGTATTTCTGCTTGCCATAGGAACGGTTTCTTCTTGAAAAGAAAGGGAGTAAAGAGGAAAGTAAGGGTAGTACTGCTCTGAATGAAAGAGGAACCGAAGGAAAGAGGAATCCAAGGAATGAGAATAATGATATATTTGGAAAAGTGAACACCAAAAGGGGAAATTTTACCTTTTATGTGAGAAGCGAACGGGAAGATACTTGCTGGCTCAAGGTTGGGGCTGGGGAGCCATGAATCGTTGTTTAATGAACTTATTTAATACTCAATATTCTTGCACCATTTCAAAAAATGGCGACTTAAAAATATTCAAAGGATTAAAGGGGTAATTGATATAAATAAGGAGTTCTTATTAGACCATTTAATGAGCCCACTTAAAAAGAGATAAAAGGGCGCCTTTTGTCTCTTCTGACAGTGACTTGTCGGGCTATGGCGAAGACACTTGCATAATCTCCCTTGCAAGATACAGTTTCTCATAAATACCTCTTCATTTGTTCCATTTAGAGGTAATTTTAAATAACCTTTGCTTAGTAGCTATATATTATTCCTCGATAAATACTAACTTTAATTACCTGAGAGCGACTACGACGACCTCGGTTGTAGTCTATTAGGGTACTCCCGAACCCCTCTAGACCTCAAAGGAATAAAACCAAACATATCGTTTACTGTGCCAAGCAAGACTCAAAGTTAAAGCGAAATGTTTCAGGAAAGGAGATAGGCGCACTGTCACGATCCTCCTCCTAAAAGAATCCAAAGATCCCTCGCATGGACCCATCAAGTGGGTTTGTTGCACATCTTAGCCCCCGCCACACCAAGAATGCTAACGTATGCTGGTGACCGGAGGACCCGCTACAAGATAAGAATGAGCCAAAATTCACCACATGAACGACAAGAGCTATCGATTCCCCACCCTAGTGGCTACTACATTTAACCAATAAAAACTCTTCAGTAAACACTGGGCGATTAGCTATCACTTAATAAGATTCCACCCAAACTACAAAGAAAGACGGCTCAACTCTCAAGGGATACATAATATAAATTCTACATTCTTTCAGGATCACTTACTCTAACCTAAGGCCTTTAGTATGTAATCTGTGTATTTGTAGTTTGTAATACAATGAAATCGATACTATACTAAGCCACATACTCTATAGTGTGTGTTAAATCTTTTCATTTCACAGACACCTCCGGATGTCTACCTAGATACAGCCGACGACAGAATGGAAAAACTTTTGTATGCTCAGCCGGTGCCATTGATAATACCACTGTTTTGTTGAAGCCTATTTCTCTTACTAGCTTCAATGCTTTGTATTATAATTTTCCTCCCTTTAAATCTAAATTTATAATTCATAAGGACTTTTGTTATAGATCTAGAGATAATATCGGGCAATACTATTTCCATCTGACTAGCCAGATTCTTTTATACTTTAATCCAAAGTAACTATAAAGAAAATGAAACCTCAAATTTATTAATCACATTTTGTTTTATTTTTAAACTATTAGTATATTGAAATCGGGTCGAGGACTTCTTTCTTTACATAATACTACATATCAATTTAAAGGAAATTTAACTTACCGTTAAAAATTACAAGACATTGATTATAAATTAATCTTGTTTAAATATTTTTTTGTGTCTAATGTTTTGAGAGTTGACTGTTGATTTATTCCCAAGTGTGACTAAGATATCATTTAGTCCAGATAATTGATCAAAAGATGCATACACTAAGATACTACACAGTAGATATTTATATTAGAACATTGAGACAATTATCGATTTGATCTGAGATAGTTTGATCAAGTTGCGATGTCTTTAATAGTTGAAGAGTTGTACATTGACGTTCAATATTACCTACAAAGTTATATATATATAGGTCCAAAATAATAAAATTGTTAAATCTTATTGATCAAGGCATGTTGTGATTAGCATTTGTGACAAATGTGTGTATGTCCTGAATAAAAGTTATACTTTGGTCCTTGATTTTTTAAGAGTAATACTTTAATCCCTAATTATTTAAATAAGTTTCACTTTGATCCTACATTAATGGAAAAGACAAAATATGTTGAAAAGGGAGGGAGTTAGTTTCAAGATTTTGTAATGTTTGTCAATCATCATAAATATATAATTGTTTTAGTATTGGTACTTTGGCGATTGATGGAATGTTAAGGCTCGTATAATTTATATTTAAATTTAAATCAATAATTTTTGAAATAATAATATGTTTATATTAGAGATTTACGGCATAAGTTGAGCCCGAGTTGAATGCGTTTTAGCTCAATCTATATTGACCGAGCTTTGAGCCTCGGTCCACAAGCTAATTTATAAAAATATATTAACCCTTACATTACCATATATCTCTTATTTCCCAGTTATGTAACAACTCATTTATTTAAGGACCAAACTAGCTACAAGATACTGTAACAATTCGATACTAAAGTGCATCTCATAAAATATAGGAGACCAAATTACAACTTTTGATCTTTTTCGTTCAAGACTTCAATAAATTTACTCGAGCATGTTTAGGACTCATTTCATTTACCTTTGACATTTAACTGCTCCGTCCATTCAGGGATCAAATCGAAAGTTATGAATAATATCAATCAGAGACCAATTTTGTAATTTGAACTATACATCAATTTACTGGATTTTCAATTCAAAACGTTGACTCTATTTGTTGGGAAAAGAACAACTCGATTAAATTGAACTCAAGGAAGTAAACTTAGCTGCAACCAAAATTAATTTTATGTGTATAATGCAAAGAAGAATTTTTATTATTTATGATAGGGGTACAAAATAAAATCTACTATAGAAGAAAATTCTTTGTTAGCATGCATTTTATCAAATCGAAGAGTGATCACTCATCCAAACTATAACTCCATGTCATTACGACGATTCAGCATGTCCGGGCTTGGTTTTGACTCACCAGCCTGACTTGATTTGATTTGACTTGATTTGGATTTGACTCATTTGATGGTGAAATTTCATGAAATTCTTATACGCAGAATGATCTTCGGTTTAACCGAAATGTAGATCGGGTATGGACTCGATATGGCTCAAGTCGGGAGCCTTAGCAAGATATTCCGTGTCGGCCTGGCGACGACCTCGGTTTTAATTTTAGACTGATGCATTGGGCTTCGCCAAGATTCACTCATGGACACACTGATGTTAAGCAACCTTCTGCTGGACTGCAGCCTCGGTATACCACTTGTCTTTAATGAGAGAATTTGATTTAGTGGATGTAACTCCGAGCTTTAAATTTTGATGGATGATAGCAAGAAAAGTATTGAACAGTTGTCAGTTTTTTCTTACTCACAAGAAATTTAGCAAAATGCTGTCATTTAGAATGAATTTAGTGAGATCAGTCTCACTTGGAATTTATTTAAGCCATAGCATTACTCCTAGCTTTACTACGCCGCCTTAGCCATTGGCTATAGCGACGACAAGATAAAGCGTGAAAGTTTGCTCCAACCTCGTCACGATACCGATCAACTAGATCGGCGCTTTTAGCAAGATGTCACGCCTGAATCCAACCATATGGACCGAACGCTCAATTTATTCATATCCGAACTTGACAATCAAACCGATATTTTCGTGTTCATGCAAGATTTATGAATAATCAGGGCTATTTAGCTTATTCCCCGGTATTCAAGCTGCTCTTGAGAAACTTTCGTCACATTCTCATTAGATTTTATCGCAAACTCAAGCACTATTAAAGCGTGTGCAATAATCTTTGATTTCATAAGCGCCATTTTGGCCACTGAAGGCTATAAGTTTCCAAACAATTTAATGTTGTCATTGGCTGAAGATTTAACTTGCAGTAAATCTATATGCTTTCTCAGATTTTCTCACTACGCGAACGTGATGTAATTTTTAAAATAAGGGGGAAGAGACAGCTGGGCTTCAAATACATGCTTCCTATCAGTTTGCTCATTTTTCAAGCTTGATTACGATATTAACCGCTGATTTTTTAGGTAAGAGCCGGACCGCTGGGATCAAAATACAACTTGGTCACCAAGAAACCTAAATAGGTACCCATTTGTGGAGTGTCCTTAAACTTTGGAACTTTTGATTTTAACCCCAAACTTCGGGAGTCTTCATTAACCTTAGCTTGTGATTTTCATTGAAATGATTTGCCTCATGAATGTTCCCTTTATAGCCACTCTTGATCAATAAAATTAGGATTTTCTTTGTGCTCCTAATTTCAATTGACATTTAACGCGAGCCCTGCTTTCTAGAACCCTATTTCGAAGCCTAATTTTAGATTAATTTAACAAAACCCTTGTTTTTACTTAGATTAATATAGCTTAATTTTGGTAGAACCCTTGTCAGACTTGAGGTTTGACTTGAATTTAGGGTTTATCCGTAACTTAATCAAATACATGGCATCTTTTAATGGTTCGACTTTTTAATTAATTTGAATTCATTCTAATCAATTTAATTTATTATTTTGATAAATTTTCTGATGTCATAGACGCTTCCACTTTAACTGTGTACATACGCAAAGAGGGTGTTGGGTTCAATCTTAGCAAATATCCATTTTCAACGCGTTGTCAAGCTTTTCATTGGTCTTTATTTTCAAAGACGTGTTCTCTTTACTTTAATTTAAATCCCGCCTTGCTTGACTTGGTTGCATTTGTTAATATACCTACCTGCTCTCAACGTGAATTTAGTACACATTCGTCCTCGTTACTTCTCCTCGTAAAGAGGTCCCTGAGCTCTCATGACAACCTGCTCTGGGACTTACTCATAATTTCTAGATTCTTTGAGCTTGTCTTTTAGTCATCATCCATGTCATTGGGACTTAAGGATGATTATCGCTCTACAGACTTTCTCTCAGGATCATAGATCACAATCCTAGTTAACTTTACGTCATTCGAAAGGACTTGCAAGTGATGTCAATTTATTTAGGATTTTTTCAGACATGATTGTGATGTCACGATCCTTAATTAAATCTCGATCCGAAGATCGATTTCAATGTACACTTAATTTATGTGATTTAGTACCAATCGGTAGAGTCAGATCCCATTTAATTCCTCAATTCGCTAGAGAATTAAATTATTTGGGGTTTAAGATTAGCACAATTAATAAATGTTAAAAACTCATTAATTCTAATCCATGCAGGATTTCATAAGAATTAATTTTGTTCCAGATTTAATGTTAACGTAAATTTAATACATATTAAGATCACGTTTAATTTCTCGATCCAAGTAGAGATTTTAATGAGAATCACTTTTCTAGAGTATTACTACTAACATAAATACGTTATATATTAGTTCTCTAGATTTATTGCACTATATTAATCCGAACCCTCATGAATTTAATGTGAATTAATATTTGCAATTTTAACATGAATTTGAACCAATATTTAAAATAATTAATCTTCAATTCTGCTGGTTTTGTAATTAATTATTTTAATTTTAGAGTTTAATTTAAAGTTAAACTCTAGTTCTTTTTTCTTGCAATTTTTTGGTTTGCATCGGCTTATCCGGGTTAACCGATAAATATTTGGGATACCACGTGAAAATTTCGCCACCGATTTATGTTTTGGTGATTTTTCGAACCACCCATATGAGCGTTCGATTGTCTCAATTTTTCCAAACACGGACCTTACATTAAACCAACAAGAACCAATCAACTGCCTTTGGGAAGCTCAGCCACAGCCATTTAAGTGACAAGACAGACAAAATCAAAATTTCATCATCTTTTTCTTCACCCAATACCCAGTCCCATGCAAGCATTTATATTATTTTTGTTTTTCTTTTGTTTTTCTTCTTGTATAACTTGATGTACTATAATTTTTTATATGATCACATGATCATACTCAATACCCTTTCTCCATGCTTTTTAAAGATTAAAGTTTCAAGCATTTCCATCAAAGTTACAATTTTTGAAGAATTTTGAGTTTCATCAATAAAGTTAGTAACTTTATATCTTTCTGTACTTTTAACCGCTGATCAGGTATCTCAATTTATTATCAGACATGCTTCTTGGATGATTTGCATGGCTTTAATTCATCATAAAAATCAAAATTTTATATATTTTCACGTATCATGCCAACGCCTCAATTCAACTCGAGATATTGTTCTGTAATCACCAATTGCTTCCATGCACAATTTTGAATATATAAAAATATAATTTTTGGCTTTATTGTATTTTTGAAATATAAACATTTTCGCAAAATCTTGTGATTTCTCGCTTGTCAAACTACACCGCTTTTCACTATAACGCCTATAACTGTTGCGCCGCTATCTGTTTTAGGATTTCTTATATGCTGCGTTTTGTTAAGAGACGCTTGTTTTGATAGGTAAAGTGTGTCTTCCAGTTCATTCCCGAAGCTTCCAGATATGATCCCTGAAGTTTCGACTTTGGGTGGGTTCAACTCATTAACTGGGCCAGTAACTCAGAATTGTTTCTCCTACTGTGACTCCGACGAGGTGATTATTTTTCTAAGTACTCATCTCTCGAGTCTAGTTTCGCTATTTTCCCGGAATTTTCTCGATAGTTGTGCCTCCCGCTTTTATTCTTGATCGCCTGCATGTAGATTACCTATCATTTACTTCGCTCCTCTCTTTTATTTTGGCTTCATTTGTACTTGCATTCATGTAGCATAAAGTTGGAACTTGCATGTAGAATGGACTTTAGGAACTCATTTGGTGCATTCCCTTCCCTTCTTCCCTTCGAAAGCATTTCAAGAATTCGGTATCCCAAGATAAATCAGTTTATTATTAACCCGCTCGATACCACTCTCAGACGGTTGTTTTCGCTTATTTTCGTTATTTTGCGGGTTCACTTTGTGACTTTGACGTTGAGCACGCTCTTTAATTCCCCTTTATCAATATGCTTTTGCTTTTTTTTTTTTGTCATAAATCTTATGTGTACGAAGACATATATCCCTATACTCGATATCTTCGTCTCCGAGAAACCATGGGTTTTATGGTATTGAAGCGAGTATATGCAGAACGTTTCTCCCGCTTTCTTTTGACCACTTGCTCTTTGAATCGGGCTTTTATTTTGGTTTTTCACCCTTGTCTCACCGACTTATTCGAGGAACGTTAGCAGTTAGCGAAACATTCCCTGCTCGCTTTCCACCTTCTTCGTGTTTGCCATTTCCTCAAATTTCACATTTGATTTGGATAGCCGCGAGTAACTCATGAGTTGAGATGATCATTCTTCTCCCCACTGCTACTCACAGATGTTGATACTTCCTCATAACGTAGGACAGCACGCCTTGTGAATGCATTTCATTGCTTCAGTCTTCATCCTTCATAATGGGTACGGGTCATGTATTTCTTTTATCATTTGATTTCGATTTGTTTTTACCGTTGTAATTTTGCTTCTAGCGATCAATTACCTTTGGTTTAGGTCCACTTGAGCAACCACATGATGGCTTCAGAGGACAAAAACGCTTTTGATAAAAAATTATGATCGAGCTCGAAATTGCTCCAAGCCGCTTACTGCACTGAGATTTATCTTTAGGATCAAGCAAATCCATTTCATTTTGATGGATAGTTTAGACTCATATCCTAGAGTTTTTAGTATTTTATGCTCTTTTACTCATGAGTCAAGCAGCACTTTATTACCAAGGAGCCATTTGGGAACTTATGTTTCCTACTGGTTCTCGCGATCCTTAGTACATTTAAGGATAGATTGCTTTTTTAGGCGATGACTATTTACGGGTTCCACATTCTTCGCTACTCCTTCGCGTGAATTCAATACTGTATATAGTCTCTCTTTTAAGTATGTCGGGTTATTGATTTCCATCAATCTAAGTGAAGGCATCATGTTCGAGCAAGTGTATCATTTCATTCTACACTTCGATACTGGGTCCCCAAGCACGTGGCTACGCTAAAAGACTGGGTATCTTGCTTTGTTAGTATACGGGACCTTCATTTTCGATCCACTTATATTCATAACATGAATTGCATAGTAAGGATTGAGCCCTCACATCTGGATGTTCCCTGACGACACCTGTTACCCGGTAAAGCCTCCATCGGTGAAGCTCATTCAATTACGCGGATTCTCGAATGTACGAGACGCCGTAGTAATTAGTAAAGGTTCAAGTCTACGTACGTTTAGTCCTAATGTCGATGCACGCACTGTGGGTACCATATCGTGAACCTTTGTATGACGTAGTTCCACCCATGGAAAATATCTAGACCCCAACCAACATCATACCTAAAAACAGTTGCCCTGTGGACCGTCATCAAACGTCAACACCAAAGTCGCTAACTGAAGTCTAGATTACATCGAAAGCAGTGTTGTGTCTTCCTTACTCAGCTTTTTCAATAATCCCCACCTCAGAACGACCCTGCCTCGCGCTTCTGGCCACCCCGGCGTTAATCAACATTCAAGCCCTACCGTAGTCACCAAATCGACGTTGACGACTCAATTCAAAAGAGCACTCAACCTCGTTTAAATAACCCAATAACATAACATACATTCGGTGAAGAACAGCTTTAAGGAAACAATTCATCGTGGTATTTCCAACCGCACAAAAACCTCTATATACAACAACCGTCAAAGTACAAAATGACAAACGCGCGCCCAAATCTCAAAATAAACAATATACATTCCAAACTACAACCAACACAACAAAAAGGAGATCGCGAGGACTACCCACCATCCGCCTCTCACCCAGCAATTCCGATCACACGAACAAATCGTAAAACGATGACGCACCACTCCGCCAACCGGCACAAATAAAATATCACATAGCTTAAGGTCAGTCAGGTGTAAGTCATGCTCTTTAGCGAGTACTTATCTCAAGAGTGGAAATTAACTTACACTCACGCCAAGAATAGAACATAATAATAGTTAATTTTAGCAACATGATCGATATTTCCGTAATATTACACTCCATTGGCGTCATTATAAGATGAAATTACTATGAAGTTCATAATCACGCCGCATCATAAAGAGTATACTAATAATCGACTTTACGATTATCATAAATTCATAGCTTCATCAATTAAAATACGAATAGTCTAGTAAAGAACACACAACCACGATCATGCATCTCAAAGAAAACAAGGGCAAATAATACCCAAATAAAGACTACAACTCTACCAACAACAAGAGTACTACTCAATTCCACAACTAAACAACTCATTAACTCAACAAAATCAACTAAACAACTCAATCAACTCAACATGAATCCGGATTTCTACAACTAAGGCGCCTATAATCAACCTCAACCTGTAGGGAGAAACTTATGCCCGTCGACATAAGCTAAACAACACACTCGTAACGAGGCAAATACATCACACCTCATAAATCGGGCATGCTAATTCATTACATCACGCTTTCATATACAAAGCATACAAAGTGCTACTACATCACGCCATATCAAGTACAAGGCCATTAAACCGGTAATACAACTCATCATATCAAAACCCATAAACAACTCATCTAATGTCAATCCAACCAACAAATATCCCGCCCCAAATGATCAACACAAAATGAAATCAACTCAATCAGCACAAACATTAAACATATATAGATAACATGCTCTCACAATTATCATCAAATTCAACACATTCACGGTAAAAGTAAATTAATCTACACCCGTGAGTTAAATACTCACTCCTGGCTTAACAATACGAAACGCCTTGCCCCTCGGGATCAACCAGTGCCATTTCACGCCTCCACTTAACACACATCGGTAAAAATACAATTACTACTTACTACAATCTTAATCCCATTTTAGTTTCTACTTAACAATTCCATTTGTGAGGTTTGAAGTCAACAACCACTCAACGTGAAGATTTCAACTTAACCCTTAACACGCTTTTTGTAGTTTTATTTTCAACTCGCAACAATATTTAATTATCAATTTAACAACTCTAGCGGAAATATTACTACGCTGCTTAAACGACTAATAAAAACGACAAAATCACAACCTTTAATAAATCTCTACTCTCCATCTACCCCAAGCACTCCAACACTCTAAATAATTTCTAATCAATCAAAACAATCAATTTCCCCAACTAATTTTATCCATTTTAACAACCTTTAATCAAAAACTCAAATATTAATCAACTTACAAAATCCTACCTCAATATACTCTCTTCCAATCAACATCAAAATCACAACTTATACTTCAAAGCAACTATATTAAGTGTCCCATAATATCATAATACAATTTAAAGGAAATTGGAAAAGTCAACCTAAAAGTCAACTATCCCATTCAACCCATTTCAACCCCAAAAATCGATTATTATCACTTCTAATCACATAATTCAAGCCTAGATGATACCTCTATACCATTTAAAACTCTCAAAACTCAAAAGTCAACAAAACAAACTTTCAAAAATCTTGAAATATAACAAAAGTTTCCAACTTTCTTACCTCAAGGTAGAGACATTTATAGCATTTAGAAATCCAACGCTTTTCAGGTTCGAGCCACAAAGCGAATTCAAGAAATTCAAGAAAAATTTCAAGCGTGATAGAATTTAATTTAAACTCGCCAACACATGCGTAAAGCGAATGGGTTTTGTTTTAGATTTAAGATAAGAATTGGTGAGATAAATGCATGTAAGTAAGATATTTGTGACACAGAAGCGTCCTGGTTGGGTAAAGCAGGTTATTTCTCCACTTTTCTAAGATAAAATTTTTAATGAAAACGATTTCAAATGAGTTATTATCCGTGACATAAATTACTACTCATTAAATACTAGTCTCGTTATAACGATTATATTTCGAAAGTATTGATACCATCACCGGGTCCCACCACCAACCTATATATATTCTAATTTAATCAAGCAGGCTGTAACGTGCTATTTTCTCACACCCCTACAATAATAACGCTTTTAAACTACCTACCCAAACATGTAAAGAGATCGATACTATTCTCTCAAATTACCGTAACGGACGCTAATAAAAGTTAAGACATATCAATCATTTATATATTATGTAAAAACAAAAGAGGATTGGCTCCAAGATTTAAAAACTCAAGACTTCAACAATGCATTGTTTTGTAAGCAGGTTTGGCGACTGCTTATAGAACCAACTAGCCCTCTTGCTCCAAAATTTTAACAAAAATTAAAAAGTTATCTTCAAACGAATATTTAACAATTTTACTCCTATCAATTTCAGCTTCAAAACGCCAAACTTAACTTCTATTTCGACGAATCTACTCAAGTTTTACACTTTTCGAATACATACATCGAATGAAGCTATTTTAAAATACGTATAATCGAATAATAAACATTTTCAAATATATATGACGAACACGTCATTAACCCTAAAAACTATACAATACAAGAAATTACTAAAGATAGATTAGAATATTCATGATTTTTTTGAGGCTCAACTATGATGACATATTGCAATTCTATCTTTATAATAATTCAAACACTTATGGTGCATGTTGAGATGATCAGATTAGGTCTCCACTTTTGAACAATACAAATAGGTACCCACTAAAGGTACGGCCAACATCAACGTGTCGCTGGGCCAGCTTTCCCTTTCGCTCACAATAGAATATTTTATCTCCTAAGCAATGGAGAAACTACCTAGGGATGAAACGGAAGGTGCAATTTTTTTAATGAATGCCAAGTTATTCTGAGTTGAAAATGGCATATGATATTATTTGATGATGTGATAGGAAAATAATATGATGTGTCATTAGAAAAAGTAGGAAAAATTATTTTGAAAGTTATTTGTATCAACATAATCAATTTCTTATGGTGAAAGTTATTTGTATCAATATAATCAATTTCTTATGGTGAAAGTTATATCTCAACATACTTAATTGTTCTGAATAAAAATAATAAATAGTTTTTCATTATCTTGAATAAAAATGATAAATAATTTTTCATTATCTTTAATAATTTCGGAGGATGTAACAAACAATTCCAACATATATAGTAATTACCATCTACTTTTCAATTTTATAAGAAAGATTTAATTCAGTAATAATGAAAAATACGTGTATTCAATTTTACAACTCAATTAACAGCAAAAATATTTTTTGATAATCAAGATTTTGACATATGAATATTTGATATGTAGTATATAATACTCCGTAGTATGAATCTTTTGATAATAGTGATGTTACAGCTAAAGAAGATCCAAACTAGGCTCAATTATTATGCAATTTTTTACACTATATATATCCTATTCTATATTTTGTTATATGTTATTTACTCCAAAAACATACTAATTTATTGTAATTGTACATTGTAATTATTTTTTAGCCCCCTCTGCCTCGTTATAATGATAAATCTGATGTTGAAATTGATTTAGTATTTTTATCCCTCTTAATATTATTGGTTCAAATAATATTGGGTACTAATTGTATAGATGAATTTCTTTAAGTGAATTATTTGTTAACGATAAGCTAGTTAATTTAGAATAGAGGAAATATTAATGTATTGTACTGTTAAAAGTGCAGGAGTATTTTTTAGAAGCACTGCTGAATTGCCTCCCTCAGAATTACTCAAATTATTTTTTAATCTCCAATAATGTTATCGTAGCGTTACCATACGCTTAGCCCCTCAGACGGTGATAAAAACAGACTTTGGCCCCTCACTAACGTCATAAATCATACCATCCTCGAGATTAACCGAGACGTTAGCTTTGGAGACCAAAGTACAAATTTTGCGTCACTTACTTTAATCAAAACGCAACTTTAATTTGGGCTTAAGATTTAACGAAAACATTGGCCAGCTCTAACTAAAAATACACGCCAGAAAGATTTTACGACGACTAAATCAAGTACGTATTTATATTATCAAATAATTAACGCAACTCGATACTATTATTAATCATTTCAACCATTATCTCTATTTTTTATAAATACAGCCATTATTAATTTTTTTTTTATATTATTAGTTATATCAAGAAAATTTGGATGCATGTGATTTGCAAAGCTGTTACATTAGATGATTATTGTTGTCTAGACAAAGTGTAAGGCCTTGTGATCCTCAACTATGTATCAGAGACTATAACTATTTTAATCCAATTAAATGTATCTAACACTCTGGACATGTCTGGGGCATCTCTTTCACAAATCTCAAATCACATTGGCTAGAAAGGTAGTTGAATTTCTTTGGCATGCCTTATAAACCCCAAAATGCAAACATCTGCTTTTTGATTTCTGTGGCCAACAATTCACTAGAAACCTAATATTCTTCTTTTTTCAGTACACTATATATCACACTATTTTATTGTATCTCCATCAGTATATTACTCAGGGAATTTGAGGAGGAAGAGGTCTTCATACTCATGTTGGATCATATCTATCAAACTTGAGCCTTTTTAGAGAATCTCTCTTTTTCTTCCAAGAGCTTTCACCAATATGTTCCTTTTGTTGTATGTACACAGGTATGAAACTTTATTCCTCTGATCTGAGTATGCTTTATGTGTGAATCATTATAATTTATGAATACAATCTTGTAGAACTTAAACCTTAACCATTTTTGTGGCTTTATTACAAACTTTTGATCTCTTGGTCAATTTTTCAGGTAGAGTTTTGATATTAGTCATTTGGAAGAAAGTCAAGTAGCTGCTAATCATTTACAAGTCTTTAAAAATAAGTCAACAGTCCTTCTAATGGAGAAGCTTGTTAATCCATTCAATAAGGAACATATGAAGTTGGCCATGTTAAAGCATGAGGAAGTTTTCAGAGAGCAGGTAATTTTCATTACTCGATCTGATCTCATGAAATTATGTAACAACAAGTGAATGAATGACATCTAGATTCTCGAGTTTAATCAATCACATGAAATTCTACAGCAAGTTTTAGTAGTAGATAAATAAATATCATATAACAAAATAACAAAACTTAAAGAAATTTTCCATGTTATCTATATGTATTTGTGTTTTTATTACAACTTGTTACACTTTTCAGGTTTTTGAGCTTCATCGACTATATCAAATTCAGAAAATGCTAATGAAGAACATTAAAAGATCCGGGCAAAACAATCAAGAACAACCCACATGGGATTTCAAGAAATGTGAGGAGAAAATTCAAGGTCTAGACTTGGAAATAATGCCAGCTGAGGAAGAAAGTAATAACAATAAAATGGTGGATGAGAGTGAGCTACTGGAGCTAACATTAGGCCCTTCCAAGAATTTTTATAGGATAAGGAAAGTGGCTAATGCACCATTATCATTATTACAAGAAGACAATTATTCTGGGACAAGTCTGTCTTCTTCTTCTTCAAATAACAACAAGCAACATCATCATCATCATCATCAGCAAAAAATGAACACTTCAAGACAACAAAATACCAGTCAGAAATGGAGGGTAGATAATCATGTGCCTACAAAATCAAATCATCATAGTTTTCTTGGTGAAATGAAAAATGGGGGCAATAACGTTGCTGGTGAAGAGAACTTGAGACAAGATAGATCATTAAACAACAATAATCCTCCTTGGTTTTTTCAAGTTTTAAGTCTCAAGATGACTTGATGATGATGATGAGGATTAGGATGGGAAGCTAAGGGGATAAGGTCAACTACTACTTCATGTCTGAAACATAATTAAGATAGATTAGTACTTTCTTTAGACTTTCTATGTTATTGACTAACTTAATTTGTGATTAATAATGGTAATTATCTGGAACTTTAATGTTTATTTGCTTTTTTCCCAAAAGCTTTATTTGGCATGCAATTCAAGTTTTTATTTTCCCAAGTTTTTTGAATTAACCATTTATTCTGTGGGGTGATACTCCGATATATTCCTCTTTTCATGCCGCCTCAATACATATCCCATGTGTATTTGTTACAAGATAATATAGCATGCATTATTATATTTGTTATTGTACATATATACAATTATTTATTTCTTGATGTTTATCATAGGTTCATAGTTACCTTGAATATATTCATGAGCATCAATAATGCACGAGGTCAGAGAACATTTCGAAGCTCATTAGAAATATGGTGCAAATGGTAAAATTTACCAATAATTTAGTTCAAATTATCTTGAGAGAAAATTATACGGAGTATTATATACGTACATTGCAGGTGGGTAAAACCAACCTGATTTTTTCGAAAATTCATCACGAGTTCTTTAAATTTAAGAAATATAATGTTTTTTCCTTACATGACCTCAAGATTTAATACTTTCCTCATTTGGTGAACATAACTCTATTTTTTTTTTGTTGTTGGATCTATTCCACCTTATAACTAATTATATAAACAAGTGCAAAATGTTTTGTTGTTGTATCCATAAGCAATAATGGATCAAACAAGCTTTAAGCTAAGACTGGGGGATGTGAGAGTGAGACATTGAATTGTCTAATCATAACTCCCAAAAATATCTATGCAAGGCGATCTCAGGAGCCCAACGTAACTTTGTACCACATGATACAAGTTAAGAATAGTCAAAGTCAACAATCAACTATAAATGTGTATGTCCATCGATCTCCAGATCACGTACAGTCTCCATAGTTGATTTCAATGAGTTTTCACAGTTGTTATTTTGTTTGCAGTCTTTGTTCTGTTGTATGGCATATCTAAGCCACAGTCGAACAGTTCCATTCCTGTATCTACAATCTAAGGCTTGTCGCTTTGTCCTATACTCAAGTTGTCCAGGCTAATAGATTTTACCTAATTAATGCCCTTTTATAAACCCACATTTTTTGTCTGGTTTTGGATAGTAAATCGAGTTACGGATTTCACATTTTAAACGGCAGAACTATTTTTCCACGGGTGGGTATAGGGCTCATGTTCCCATGGGCGAGCGCAAACCGTAAGTGTTAATTTTTCTTTAGGCACAAAATTAAAGACCTAAGCACACGACGTGCCTTCGCTCCTGTGAATTTTTTGCTGGCGTGAAAATTGTGCTCATTTTAAACCTACTAAAGAAGCTTTAGACGCGCGATTTAATTATACGCAATCTATTTCAAATATTTCGATACATTTTTTATGATTAATTTGAAATCATTCTATAATTGTGTAAAAACTTACACTCCTTCGATTTTCTTTTAAATTAATATTTTTATTTTTTAAATCTGATACTTTGGACATTAATAACTCTTTAAATATAAGCATTTAAAATTACCATAAAATACGAAGATTAAATTTTTTTTTTTAAAGATTAATAGTATAAATTTTATAGCACGCATCAAGTTACTTTGCATATTATTTGTTTCATTTTTCTAGTACATTTTATTTTATACTTTTATTAAGAATATAGTCTAAATTATGAATACTATAATATATTATTATTAATACAAATTCAACAAAAACTAATAATTTTTTATAAACTTAAATAATATATGTCAATCAGGTATGTAATAATATTTTTTAGTAAAATATTAGTAATATAATATTAACCTAAAATTACATTATTCGAATAATAATCAATCAAATACAATTATACTAGTTGATGAATAGGTAATTAGTTTCAAAGGATGGAAGATCTTTAATTTAAACATCTCAACTATTTTTCTCCAACTAAGAAAAGAAACGAAAAGAACTTTTTTTACATGACACATTAATCATATTAACATGTTCTAGACCTCTCTATTACTTCATCAACTAACGGGAACACGTTATCTAAAATGATAATATTAAGAAAATAATTTGGTATTCGACTTGTATGTTTTACTTTACGATTTCATACTACAAAAGTCGAAGTTAACGAAGAATTTTTACTATTAATGCTTCCATAAATAATTTGTTATATTCAAGCAGTGCTTGAATTGCATATTTGGAGCCGGTCAAATAATTTATTGGAATCATAATACTCTTATATGACTTTATCAATATTTATTAACTGAACAAAATTATGAAGTAGTTAAGATTCATTATGATTCAAATGGATCATTAATAATATTAATAATAATAACAATATCCTACCAAAAAGTTGATAAAGATATGCCATATATTAATTTGTCACCAGAATAAATACAACATCCACGAACGCGACATTTCAGAATCATATCCACGGCCGACATTCGTAATCACGACGAAGAAAGATATATATCAATTATATCAAATTAAAATATTCATAAAGAGATAACATATTACTTTAATACCTTGACGTCTTCGACTAAATATATCGATTTTAATCATCATCAATATAAGATATCAAATTATTTGCTTTTATAATTCGCTAAATTGTATAATTTAAATTTTTGTGGATGTCAATATATAAAATTCATATACGTAGAAATTAAATAATAATTCTACACCAAGCATATGATTATTTAACTAATACATATTATAATAATACTAACAATTGTTCTACATATAATAATAAATAATAATAATTCTACCCAAATCATATGATTATTTAACTAATATCTATTATAATAATAATAAAAATAGGGTCTACATAAAATATATTATTTAATAGTTAATTCTATTAGAACTCATGAGCTTATCAATTAAGATGGGGGCTATTAATTAAAAGATAATATTTCATGAATCCTTTAGATTTTGTGAGAAAAGAGTAATTTAGTAATTAATAGTGTGAAAATGGAAGAAACGAAATAAACATAACCTTTATTCACACTTTTATATATATTAGTGATATGAGTAGGGTTATGAGTATACACTACCGGAACCCACTAACATTAATAAATGTTTAAGGAATAAAAAGTACTCCTTCCATCCCAAAAAGATTGGGAGTTTTTACCCAAAATAAAAATTCCAAATTTGATTCTTGGTTTGACCAATTTGAGAGTAAGAAAAAGGAAGGAAAATGAGACTTAAGGTACAAAATTTAAATTTCCTAATCTTTGCGCCAAATCAAAACCTCCCAATCATTTTGGGATGAAGGGAGTAATTTCTTGTGACATAGATCTTCGACTCAAAACACAAAAATTTAAAATTTACTTGCATGTGTTAACTCGAATTAACTTCTCATTGATGTTTTCATTCATCGAGATAATGTGAATAGAATTCTTCATTTTCTACGAAAATATTATTCGATAAGATCCAATGTATATCCGAATTTCGATTCATTCATGTGGGAACTGATCTGCCTAGTGGCACTATCGCGACTCCTTTAAATATACATTCATCTTATTGAAGATTGTCCACTTTTTTTATAGTTATAATTTTCAAATTTTGACCTTAAATATATTTGTTTGTGTTATATAATATTTTATAAAAAAATATATCAATGGAAAGAGTTTGAAATGTATTTTTCATTGATATAATTATCATCAAGTATTATACAATAAAAATAAAAATATCCACGATCAAAAGCTTCAAGAGCTTAAACAAAAAAGCTAAGTTTTAATAATTCATGATTTAGCTTTTAAAGAATGCTTATTATAAGCATATGTAATCAAACTATGAATGAAGGAGTATTTAATAGTGAAAGTTGTCTCGGAAAAAATGTTAACTAATCCCACTAAGGCTTACATTGTTTTGGATTGATTTTAATTAATTATATTATAATAATTGATTACACTACAATAATTGATTAATTCAAATTTTTATTAATTTTTTATGTTTGGTTAAATATTGTTATTTCATATGTTAGGTTTATTTATAAATTTATTATATTTTAATTGATTCCTAAAAATAATCACAATCAGAAAAATAATTCAAAACAAACTAAGCCTAATTCGTTTAATTGACATTTTTATTTTTATTTCAATTCGACATTTGATCATCAATTAATTTTTATTCATGATTTTAACAGATTAAAATTTTATACGATTCCTTTGGTCTTTAAAAAAAATCATAATATTATTACCCCATCTTCCCAAAATTGGAGATGTTTGACAATACACATATTTTAATACAAATTTGAATTTGTTCCTTATCGATAATTTTTCCTTTCATTCTCTCCTCTCCATTTTAGTCACAGTAGGAACATACTTTGGAATGGGTATATTTGAAAAACATCCCTTAACTTTTAGGAAGGAAGAAGTTTTTTTTTTGGGTAATTTTTCATAATATCACTAAAAATTAATTGATATGGAAAAATAAAAATATTCATTAAATTGAATTAGATGAAGTAAAATGGTTGGATCTTATTTCAGACAATCAAACAATCCCATATTGATAGGTTTCAAATGATAAGTCCCATCTCGAATGGGTTAATTAGCCGGAAACAGGAGCTCCTATTGAAGCACATAGTTGGTTGAAGATCACAAGACTATATTGTTTATTCACCTCATAGAACTCCTCGTAAAATTCTTTCAAATTCAATGAATTCTTTTCCCATCATATCTAAACAATTTCGTGTTTTTTATCATGAAAAAATAAAGTAGCCATATATGATATAACCCGATTAGATACCCATCTTACTAGACCATAAGCACAATACATAACTGATAACCCAACTTGAGAGGCCCAAAAATGGTGCTTTCAAGTTCCTTCAGTAGTTCAGTTTATCTAATCTTGATCCGAATGATCCTAATAAAGTAATAATGTTATGAAATGCATATTCCAAAGAATAAACCCTGAGAATTCGAAACTTATAATCCTGCATTAAATTTCATTTCTTGCCCACAACAAGTTGGAGCAATATTCAAAAGGATCTTTGAAACAATCTAAGTTACATTTACACTAATAATAATCACACAAGAGTATATATATATATATATATATATATATCATACAAATTCAAATTCTAAAAAGCTAAGGGACAATCCAAGGAGTGCTACGATATAGAATGTCGTCGATTCTTGCTTGGCTTGTTTCGTGTTCGAGAGTTTAAGGATCCCTCAGCGCGAATCAGCTTGACGAAAGTCTTAGACACAGAGCTCAACAACGATTTCCGGGGCAGGGGAGGTTTACCAGCAGATTGTTTGGGAGTAATGCTACCTGATGGACTACTCATTGCTGATCTATCTGCAGACTTCTCCATTTCTTTCAGTTTCATTTTAGTTTTCAACAGTTCCAGTTTGAGGTCCTGATTTTCTCTTTTCAGGCTTTCGACTTCATCAGAGACTGGTGGGCGGATATCAATGATGGGAAGTTGGTTTGGAATGGAACGAAGAGCAGGCGAATCACTGCTACCTATGGGACGTCCACCATCCATGACATCCCTGAGGCGTTGTTGTTCATAATAGAGGACTTGAACAACAGTCTGGACAGGGAGGCGGTCATTCTGAGCCGCGTGAGCACATGCCTCCCTCGACAGCTTTTGGCAGTCCATGACACTGCAAACCTTCTTTCTCTCTGTGTCGCTTAAAGCAGGATGAGCCTGAAATTACATAAAAGAGAGAAGTGTTAATAGCTTCGAAGTATTATACTCCGTATAAAACTAATATTATAGATAGTTGTATGATACATACCTTCAAGTAGATATCAATAGCCCTATACATACCATCTTCTGTGATTCTTGCTTGTTCAGGGATCAATTCAGCAAGACTAATGAACTTAGAAACTGATAGATTACGATCAGAAGCTATCTCAGCCAGATAACTCTCCATTAACTTCCCAACTCTCTCCATTTCACTTGGTAGAGACGATTCAAATTCGGCGTCTGGGTTGAAACTGAAGCTCTTACCTTCCAAATCATACTGCAAATAGTTAGTCATGATCCTCTGCACGGTTTCCACATCGAACAATGTGTCCCCATTGAAGGAATATGAAGGAATCAATAGATCATCTAATGCGGCTTGTCCAAGTTGCAAGGCCATTCTTTTCTCCAGGTCCAACCTACAAGCAACTGTTGTTTCCAAATATATCGCAGCTCTAAGCAACATTGACAGAAAACTAACTGACATTGCATTTTTCTCTCTTGGCAAAAGACTGACTATTGATTCCAGGATTACTCTTTTTTCATGTTCATCCTTTGGCTCCATCTTTTTCCTTCCTTTTCCAAACGTTTCCTACCAAGGAGATACATGAACTTATAACTCCAAATATATCTCATTGTTATTATTTGCAATTCTTGATTCAAAATATTTAAATTATGACATTTTAGTCATACATAGTTCATAATTTGTTACACGTTACTATGTTAGCAATAGACGCTAATACATAGTACATTAATACATTTATCAAAATTTTGACTATAATGAGAATGGATTATAGCTAAATCGCAACTCAACAATTATTAGGGGCAATAGCTTTTAAATGAATCCGAATTCAAGGGGGTAAGATCTTACCAAACCTCGAAGAGACTTCTGAGCATACAACATCAACAACGGGGCAAGGGTGCATTGTTTGAATCCTCTGGATATCATAGCAATGAGAACTCTTTGAAACAGATCAATCCTCAACATAACCAAATCCTCAGCCCACCAATCAACAATAGGCTTCTGGTGTAAAACTACAGGGGTATTTAAACTATCACCACCACTCTCGGCCATACCCGAAGACGAGGAAAATTGGCTGTCCTTGCAGGCAATATATGCAATCATATCTATACATCGACTCACAAGTTTCACTTTCTCCGCTATCTGAAAAAAACTTTCTGCAGAATGCAATATGGAAACAGCCCCTGTGAGGTTCTTAAGAGCAACTTCATTTAGATAACTCTCAGTTCTTCCTACTAAATTTCCAATTGCATAATCTTCAGTCATTTCAAGAAACTCAGCTGCACAACGAAGCATGGCGATATTCTCCATTCCAATCTCGAAATTGATCCCATAACAAAATTTCGCAGCAAGTTCAAATCCTTCATCTCCTCCAGGAATTTCAGGAAGCTCAATTACACAAACATCTGCTTCGGTAGACTCTGAGACTAGCTTTCTTAGGCGTCCACACTTGGAAACTAATGGAAACTGCTTCATGTAAAAATGGGTATGATCAACATTTCATGTACTACCTCCATCTCAACAGGACAATTTGACAATCAATTTAAAAACTCAATTTTGAGTCTAAATAGTCTCATTAAACTTTTTCATGTTCAAATTTTGACATATAAGTTTTTGGTTTCCAGTACCTATTGGTATGTATATTTTTTATGATAACTCGAAGTTAATGGATGAATTATTGATTCAGAAATAGATTAACTATTTGTTTAAAAACAAACTCATCAAATATAAATTAGGATGGGGTAATTAATATTGCCCTTTGTCACATATCACTAATTGCAATGATAACAATTTTCTTTAATTTGCGTTGTATATATAAACATTAGTATTCTATTTTAAGATAAATCTTTGGAGATACAAATACCTTGTGCAATGAAAAAGAAGTTCCTCCAGCAATAACAGTTACATCACTTGAAATTTCTTGGGAGAAAATCCTGTGACAAAATCAAAAGCAAAACCAATTTAGTTTATATCATTTTTGTTCCAAATTGGCTGGCTAATAAAGGATAAAAATATTATGAAACCATTCACTAGTCCTCTGCATAGCTGTAGAATGGCGCTCCTTCTTCTCAGCAACTTTCTGTTGCATGATCATCAAGATCTACCATTAAAAATCACTTCATATTATTTATGTTCTCATATGGTTTTCAAATTTACTTCACAACTCCCTTATTAATGCAATGATTGGTCCTCTTCGTTTTGGTTTGTAATAAATGGCAATGGAGGGATGACAACATCTATCTTTGGTCCTACAATAATATTGAACTTATTGTTTGTTGTGTCTTGAGAAAACACAACTTCAATCAAAACCTCATAATTTGATAGAGTGCCATTGAGCATCTAATTTCTTTTTTATATTAAAAAAGACGGACTCACTAGGACTCAGATCTTACGTGATACCAAAATACTTAGTATAATAGTCTAATTAACTTGGTTACCTGATGAGGACTAACGTAACACACACTAGAGCTAAGACTATAACTATCATCGAAAGTCCCTATATTATTTCACTAATATTTACTACAAATGTAGAGAGTTGTATGTCTCCAGTGAAGTTCCAATCCTAACCAATGTTATAGATAACCACAATGAAAGATTTTTAGGCTCTTAAATCTTAATTCCTTAATACAAGGATAGATGTTTCTTTGGAAATTTTGTGTGGTGTCTATTGGGTATGCATGAAAGGATCTGTTGAATTAAGAGATAAAATGAGATGGCGCCAAAATCGTAGAGGTTTTTAAGTATCAATTATTTCCATCCACAAAAGTGCACATCTCCATCAACTCAATACATTTTACCATAAATCCTCATCACTTCATCAGTACCATCCAGAAAGGTAAGGACCAATTTATCATTAGCTTAACTTAAATACCGAACAAAACAACGATTCTCAAGCTGCAGAATTCCACCTCTACACGGATCTTAAAGAAAAATATATCTAATAATATATAGTCGCAAAAAATTGTGGCATTTAATTTTAATGAGTTGATTTTTGATTTAAACTTCAAAATAACTTTTAATGTTTCTTAGGAGGGAGTGGTTCTCAATGCATAAGCAGTTGATTGTCTACAGGGATACATGGATTCAGATGTGATTTTGAGAAGGTGTGAAACGTGATTGCTTTGTATGTTGAGGTGATGCATTTTGGGCTGGAGTGCTTGTGGTGTTAGGAAGCAGGGTGAAGTAATTCCAATTATTGAAGTCGGTAGTGAGTCGGGAGGCAACACCGATCATTTTTCGGTGGCAAATACTACAGTGGCTTGAGGGTTTTGGGTTGAGCAGCCAGGGGTAGGCTGAGATGTCTGAGATAGCTGCCGTCTAGGTATATACGAGAGGCTGCGACAATGGGAGGTAGCCGTGCTTTTAGGTTGCGAGAGGAACTCGGTGCCATGTGTTATCACGTTGTTGTTATTGTGGCTGTCCAATGGTTGACTATCATTGGAGAGGAGATTTTCTCGGTCTCGGGATCAAAGGAAGAGATTTCAGTACATGCGTGCGTGGAAGAGGATGCATGACTTCGTTTCTCGTGCTAGTAGGATAGGAAGTAGGCATATTTTGGTATACCAGTTACATTCTGATTACAGTTCTTCGCATCTTTATTGATGTGGTTAGTATGGAGGCGTCGACAAAAGGTGGAGAAGATACTACTGAGGGTAGTCTGACGGTGTTTGAACTGTTCGTGATACTGTTTTGGTATTCTTGGGTGGCCAGGGGGCAATATGTGAATGGAGGTGCAACTAAGCGTGCTTTTATTTGCTTTAGTGTTATTTGGACGCATCTGATGCTTTCAAATACGTTTGTTTTCCTTATCACATTACCGTGCGGTCTTCTGAATGCATCCACAGTGCTTGGCTTTGGGGAAGGATATGACTTTCGACACGTGTGGTGGATTGAAAGTCAAGTGAAGATTTTTAGTTATCGCTTGAATGGGTAGTTCTTTGGGTGACGAAGTTAAGGTTCTTAGAGGCGAAGAATATCCAAAATTGCTTTGGTGGCCAAGAGAAAACTTGGTGTGAAGTTTTGAATGCTGATGAATAAGTATTTTTATAAATACTCTACATATTCGTTTGAATTTCACTCCCAGCCTAAAAATATAATTGTGTAATTAAATTGAATAGAAGTTAGGATTGCGGAATAAACTTTGGTCTTCTTATTATAAATAGCCCAAGAGTATAGGTTGAATTGTGATAGATGCGTTTTAAATTTTTTTTGAAGAGTTGTTAATTGTATACAAGTATGTTGGTAAAATAGCGTGTCTGGTAATTACATTACAGGAATAGTATAAGCAAATAATTGTGCTTTTGGGTGTGGTAGTTTACGTATCTGGTAGTTTTAGGCTGAGTTTGTATTTGTTATGGGTATAGTGAAATATGTTATGTGGCATTAGGTGGATTAATCTTAACTTAGCATTATTTGGGATACCACGTAAAAATCTGTCTTTTATTTTGATAACTGCTTGAGTATTTGTCTTTAGAATTCGCGAATTAATGCGTTATACCAAATTGAACTACTTAGTTATAACGTATTTGTTTGAAAAAATATATTAATATGTAGTATTTTTCGATATATTTTCTTATTAAGCGAATGTTGTCAGATTGTAAAGTTTATTAATCTTTAATGTCGTAAAAAAGTCAAATGTGAAATCTTTTAAGGATACGAGGTAATATGTGTTTTCTAAATATTTAAAATTATCTTATAATAATTAATATTTTAAAAAAATGGGAATTTGTCGAAATCTTTCGTCCTTGAACAACTCACCTCTAAAAATATTGTTTCATCTTCAATATAAGTAATAAGCGAGTATTGTTTCATGTTTAATAAAAGTACTAACTACTAAGTGCATATACGAATTGAGTACTATAATTTTACTAGTTTTGATCTCAAAATTATATTTATGTTAAATGGACTTCCGCTTATATACTTTAATCGAAAAAGAATGATGATATGGGGTAAATGGAAATGGAATGGACATGTTTCATGTTTGATTGTTAATTCCTTAATTGAAAATGTTGAATACCAATCTCTTAATTGAAATGTTAATGATAATTTAGGGGACAATAACCAATTAAGCCTAAACTTTTCAACATCATTTTGATTGATTTTCAGCATCATATCCTCGACAGAAAATAATGTAAAATAGGATATCCATTTGGTTGAAAGCTATATTGGCAGGTCCACAATCATGATCAAGTACACCTGTAGATCTTCCGCCATTACTGAATCCAGCAACAGGCTGGCATGGTATGTAAAATGGAGGATTGGTTTTCAGCACAATCAAAGCAAATACTGCTTTTTTTTAATTGGTAGATTATGATAATTCTCTATTCTCCTCCTCTACATGAAATGAAAGTACTAGACTTCAGAATTTTTGGCGATATTATTTACTTCTGCATCGTTGATTATCTCCGAGGAAAATAATATTTAAAATATAGTACATCCATTTTTAAAAAAGATAGTTGGCTAAATTTCATAGGCGTTTAAGCAAAATAGATTTCGAAATAAGAGCTGGCTGATTCGGCGGCTGAATAGGCACGCGGATTGCGTTTTTGACAGAACTTTAATCGTGACAATATCTTCGGCGAAAATCCAATTTTTAAAAGGATAATTTAGGCAGCAACATCCGAAATAAGCTGTAAAATCACTGTACTTGTGCCATGGTGTAAGCCAGCCAGTCAATTTTAATTAATTAAGCAAAAATAAAAATAAATAGCATCATCTTGGCGCTTTACTCTTCTGCACACAATGGGATTTTCAATAAAAATCCAATCTTGATTATATTTTCACCATTTTTTTCACTTTCTCTTCATTTTTCAGCCTTTTTGGATGTAAAAAACTTATTGAAGATTGCCCAATACTGCAATTGTTTACAATCAGCCTCTAAGGTGAAGATGGGTAGTGGGGGTGACACCCAATATAATGAGCAAAATAACAAAGAAACAGAGTCTTTTGGTTTACAAAATGGATTAGTTGTTTGGTGGGTTTAGTGTAAAAAGCATATCATTCCTTGTATGGCTGCCGCTCTTCCTCTAATAATAATAATAATAATAATAATAATGGTCTAATTCTTCCTTTGATTATGTGTTAGTATGATGATGTGGTGTTTCCGTGTTTGTCGTTGTAAGTAGCGATTGTGTGTTTAATTATGTGTAGTAAGTAGAAGTTGTAGATTGTGTGTTTAAGTATGGGCATGGTTTTTGCTGGAAATCCTCCTAACAAGTATGGCAGAAAAGAATTGAAGTTGATGCTTTTTTTTCTTGGAATTTTGAATGTTTTTTGCTACTATTCGGTGATTCAATAGTTGTTGCTTCCATTTGAATACTATTTGAATATCATTTGGGGGTGGGGATGGAGTGTAAGGTTGAATATGATGTGTTTATTTTATTTTTATTTAATTAATTAAAATTGAATGGGTAAGTTAAAATTATGTGGGCTGCGTTAGTTAGAGGGGTGAATAGGTTATTTGAATGTTGTTTCTTTAAATTAGCTTTTAAAAATTATTTTTGAGCTTCGAAAAGTATAGGTGTTGCGATTTTGAAAGTTCGAAGTCTTAAAAATACGGTCAGAATCACATTTGAAAAGGTTGAATAATGATATACATTTAAAATGATTTTGTTAGTTCGAATGCGTATTATTGAAATTGGTAAGATAGTTCAATTTGGTTTTAATGGTTAATTTTTTTTCACTTTATAACCTTATTTGACTTAGAACAATGATTTGAAATAACATTATAATATTAATAGTTAAAATAGGTTGAAGCATTATCTTTAAATATATTTTTCATGAATATTATACAACATATTGAAATATATTTTAGCAAGCAATTTAATAACTCTACTGTAAAAAATCAAAACTATTGTTTTAAAATGAAGGGTATTATAAGCTACGCACTAACATAGGAAGATAGATTTGTTGGAATTGATTCTAAGAGTTTTATAATATAATATTTGATGCCGTTGAACAATTATTATATATATTATGCAATTCATAATACTTATTTAAAGTTAAGATGACACGTATAAGTGGTGGGGTGGGTTTTTAATAGAGAGTTGAATAAAGGGGATCAAGTTAAATATTATGTAATATTTTCTTTCGCCATCATAAAGATTGTCTAACTTTTAAATCTGTAATCTCGTTTAATAGGGATTGGAGAAGAAGGGGATCGAAGTTAAATTTTGAATTAAATATATTTGTTTGTATTAATATAATATTTTATAAAAATATATAAATGGAAAGAAGTTTGAAAAGTATTTTTAGGTAATATTATTTTCTCGAAGTATTATCACAATCTAATAATATCTGCAGTCAACTGAGAGTCACAATAGTCAAGTGTAGACTAATCTTTGTAGGATGGAGGGAGTAATTATTATAAAGGCTCTCCTTTAAGACCCATTTTTTAAATATCATAAATAAATTTAGTAATTGTATAATTCCTTTTCACTCTAGAAAAATCTGAAGTTTAGGGGGCCAGATGAAAATGGTAAAATTCGAGAATAAGTTAAAAATTAAATGATAGTTTAGGGGAAAATGACTAATTAGCCTATCAAGTTTAAGTTTTCATAAATAGAATAAATGATTTTATTATTTTAAAGTATTTTATTTTGATTTGAACTAAAATTATTTTTATTAAAAGTAAAATACGTTGGAATCTTATGTTTTGATATATTTTCATCAAAATTATACAATTTATAAATATGTGTGCTAAAAAGATAAATATGTTTTGGTAAATGAATATGAATTTTGTCTTATTTACTAACTTTGGCCTTTATTTAATACTCCCTTCATTTTGTTTTACTCGTTATTCTAGACATTTACTCATTTATTAAGAAAAGAGTTAGTTTTATATGTGTGCCCGTAATGATTATCTACTAAATATTTACTTTTGAGTTATTTAATGTCCATCTCTCATTACTTTTTATTATTTTATGTTAAAAATGAGGTCAATAATAATGAATTAAAGAAGAAAGAAAAATATCTTTAATGCTAGAAATTAAATTGAAAATTATTAAATGAAAATGTATTATAAGTATAAAACGACATGAAATAAAAGAAATAGCTAGAAAGATGCCTAAAAAAACCGAACAGTATCCGTTACTGTTAACTGGCATTAAAATTGTGCTTTTGAAGGAAATAATCTTTTCATTTAATGATATAGATTTGGTTTGGTGAGCGTTATCGGTGGCCATCGTTACAGGTCGATGGGAGTAGTAGTGTAGCCGTGTGGAGTTTTTTTTTTAGATGTTTATAATTTTGTGTTTATAATGTGTTTATTTTAATTTGGACTATTGGATCACTTCTTTTTTATTAATGGTCAAGACTGAGTAGGAATATTTTATAGATTTGTGTATTTTTGAATTTTAGGAAAAAAATCCTCCCATTTACTTGTGCATTAAGCATACCCGCACATAATTGTGAATACGGTCATTATATTTTCAGAATATCTTGAATTTTTCTCATTCGGTTTTCCTTTTTCATGATTTTAGTTCCTTCTTTTTTTTTTTTTTTTTAGATTATAGTTTTTTTGTTAGATGATTCATAATTATTTTTTAAAACATTTAAGATATTTTTTATTTAATTATTAAATGCATGTAATATTACGTCTTAGTAAATATGTTAAAATCATGGTGATCTCTTACAATAGATGGTCTATATTTTTTATCACAGACTCATTATTATGTATTTTACTAATGCAATTTTTTATTTATGTTAGGGTTGCTTATATCTTGTGGAGCATGGTGTGGTTTTTTAATCATGGTTAAAGAATATCGATATGCCG
Source organism: Lithospermum erythrorhizon (assembly GCA_019722365.1). Classification (NCBI taxonomy): domain Eukaryota; kingdom Viridiplantae; phylum Streptophyta; class Magnoliopsida; order Boraginales; family Boraginaceae; genus Lithospermum; species Lithospermum erythrorhizon. Next base: position 394,480 of record JADFUC010001492.1, read on the forward strand.
CTGTTTGGGATTCTAAAAGCCTGGCTTTTTAAATCGATAATAAATACCGTAAAGAAAAAAAGTAACAAAAAATCATGTCTAACAACTACAATTCATTCATCAATCTAGTTATTTCCTTGAAACTTTTGTTCATCCATTCTTCCATTTAATTTCGCCTCGCGGCGTGATGTTCCTTGCCATTCGCATCTGGCAAACCTGGCTTAAATATTGGTCATCCGCAATTTCGTTCCACGTCGGTTGAAATATTCCTCTTCCCATCCTTTTCTGCAATTATTGATCACGCATTTTATTTTTAAGTTAGTATTTTAAATATTTAAGAAATTAATAAATGGCACACTATTAAATGGGCAACATGCTTTAGACACATCAATTAAAACAATAAAATTTAGGGGTACAAACTTTAATATCAAAGCACCTTTCTTCGGTGGTATTTCTTTTAATGATATGAATATCGTAGCGGGGCTTGGCGATGTGAATGCAGTTATGATAAAACATATAGAGGCGTGTAGCATAATAAAGTACATAGCTGAAACAAAAAAAAAGCATATATGGACATGCGACATAATAGAAGACAAAAAGTAGCAATTGACCAACAAGCTAAGAACAGATTCACATTTCATAATATAGGTGTTGCGTAGTATGGGAGATTCATTCCGATAAAATGGATCTGCTTATGAGGTTCATGTATATTCGCTAGAATAAATGGATCTGTCTCAGTATAGGAAATGTATTTTATAAACTATATGTGAATAGTAAATGAAATTCACACAAATCATAATGAAGAATGCATAGCTAACATGAAAATATAAATGGGTATCTTGACATGGCAAAGTACAAATGCAAGCAATTGACCCGATAAACGGATTCAGCAACCGCAATATGCGTGTTGCATCGCAATCCGATAAAAATGGATGCGCCCGCAAAGGGAGTTACGTGTATTTCACAAAAATAAAATGAATCTGCGACATTATAGATGAGTGTATTACATAAACTATATGTAAATAACATTAGATGAAATTACACAAATCGTATGAAATGGATACCACGACTATCGGTGTATTCTTTATATATTGAAATCCCACCATCTCGCATAACATAATATTGATCGACATAAATCCTAAAAGCGACCCACTATATTCCAATACATACTAATCCATATTTAGGTTCAATGTTAAAAGTTAGCACATTTTATCAACAATTCATAGAAAGCAAAGTATCAAACACACTTTCATTCGCCTAAAATTTTAATAATCAATAAAAATAATGAGGACATGTCGCCTTAAACAGAAATAATGAAAGAAATCAGCTATAACAATCATAAAAATAAAAGTATGCCTTGTAAAACGACCTCAAAATCTAAAAGCGATGATAGTTTAGCAAAATTCCCGAAATACGTAATAATCCAAAAAGCGACATATTTTAACCTTGGCATTCCAAATCCATATTCCAACAAAACTCAATCTTTTCAATGTTTATCAATCAAACTGCGTTCAAATAGTGAAATACCACAACAAATATATGGTCATGCAACATGATAAGTACGAAAATAGTGATTTTTTTATTATGTCGAAAGAAACGAGGTTAATCAAGTTCGAAAAAACCTTCTTTATTGGTTGTCTTCTCCATTTGTTCTTCAATATTTTTAATTTCTTTGTTTGCAAATTTCTCCTCAAAGTCTCCTCTAATTCTCCTCGATTTCTTTTTTGCCAATTTCTATCAAATGTTGTGGATTTTTGTGAATTATTTTGTGGGTTTGGGAAGGAATAAATTGTATTAAAGTATTCAATTCAATGATATTTGTCCTAATCAACGCTTTTGGGATTTTTTAAGTTGGGTTTGGTTCGGGAACCGATTTGAAAGATGCGAAAATGCGGAGGTGGGATTTTGGTTGTTTTTGATTTATGGGGAGGGGGTCGCAATACGGAGGTGGGGGGGATTTAATTTTTTAATTTAATTAAATTATAAATTAACAATTCTATCCTTGTAAATATGGTGCTTATAAATTACAATCCTTATAAACATCTCAGCCCTGTGGGAACAAATCAAGTGCATTGACAAGGTCATCTTGCTCTATTGTTGTTTCATTACCAAATTAATTACGAACATCTCACTTCCAATAGAAATATGAAAGCTCAAATCTATTGAGAACATTTTGTTAATTAGGAGTTAGGTAACGAAATCAATAAGAGGGGTGGTGGATGACCAATATGACGAGGATTTCTTATTCACACACATAAGAGTATAAATTATTCAGAACCTGAAGACTCCTGGAATTTTATATTTACTGATTTACATCTTAATTTTGTGTGTGAAGTCTTAAAAATGTCCGATAAAATCAGTTAACTACGTATAAAAGAAATAGAAAGTTGGATGTTGCGTTAGGTATGCAAAAATTGGAAGTCAGTGAAAATGATGTATTAAAGTTTGTGTTACTTGATTGTAACATCATGCAGTTAATCATACATTAGATCTGTAATAAATTAATAGCGTACTAATTACAACTAGATCACACTTATTAATAATATCAAATTCAAAATTATTCATTTGTTAGTTGCAAATACTTGATTATTTTGAAAAAGTGATATTTTTTATTATCTTTAAACTTTTGCTCCTATGAAAACCTATTTATCATTTTAAAATATAATGATTACTTCTAATTAATACTCCGTAATAGGTAAAAAGGAAAATTAGCATACATCCTTAATAAAGTATTTATAACTTAAACAATCACTTGTATTGATACGAAGGAGTAATATTTAATTATATACTCAATGCGTTAAACTTTTAGTTGTGTACAGTGAATTTGCCATGGAGTGCAAAAAAAAAAAAAAGTAGTAAAAATCATATAATTGGTTGGTTGATAATTGAGTACAAAAAGTAGTGAAAAAGTACATTGAAAATGTAAAAATTTATTTTTATCTTTGGGAATAATGAAGTATTTTGAAAGCAAAAATTAAGGCTAGAAAAACAGTAAAGAGAGCAGATAACATTTGAAAAAAAAAATTGAATGAATAAATTATTATTTCAAATTTAATTGACTACATACAATTAAAACAAAACTTTGTTTGTTAAATTGAAATGAAGAAGTATTTCATAGCTAAAATGTGTATTTTATTAATCATTTTATGGCTTAGAAGTTATTCATTTCTGTGAACAATTATTTGGTCGATGTTGTTTCAGTTTTCATCAAAGGCCGAAAACGAGTAGACAAGGATATGTAGATATAAATTCTTAGCTACCCAGTAGACAGCAACTTTCGATATATAAACTACAAAATCTGTTTATGTTATTATAAAACTCAACTAATACATACTCCAAATATAATTAAATAAAAATTTATTATTAATATTTCTGCAAGCTTCACTTATGATGATCACTGATCAGTCGCAACTATAAATGCATTGTCCACTAACACAATCAACAATTTTGCACCCTGGACCAGACAAATCAGAACAATCTACTTTAGTTTGACACCTTAACGCAAAATTATACATTGGCTCTGTAGTTTCAACTCGTCTTGCGTTGGATATGATGATAGGACCTGCATTTGGTCAAATAATCATGTTAATTTTGCTTCTACAATTTTACAAAAAATTATTACTTTAGAATTGACAAAAAATATATTTCTCTTTCTTTTCTTTTGACAAAGATACGTTGAAAATGAGAAATATTGACTGAAAAACTACTTGTAAGAGGGATATAAAGTTCTAAATGAAAATAATTACATGTCGAATACTGAGAGAGTACAAGTACGATAACATATAAAAAACACTTAGTTCATTATATTTTCCCCACAAATTTGATGCCCTTACATATGTGATAATTGATAGAAAAATGAATACATAAATAGTACTTCCTATAGCTTTTTTTAGTTGTCATCCTAGTAAAAAAAAATTTGATTTAAAATACTTGTTATTTTGAAATTCCAATATAACATTTGATTAATTTTTCTTTTTAATTGATTTTTCTTTTTAAGGTCCTATTTAATGTATATGCGATAAAAGCTTCTAATACCAATACATTCATTAAATTATTGTTTGATTCATTAATTAAGGATATATATATAAAATATCATTAATTTAATTGACGTGAAAATAGCTAAGATGACAATTAAAAAAACGGATGGCATATGTTAACTATTTTATTGGAAATTCATCACTCTTGATTGAAAATAAAGTTATGAAGGCCATTTAAGAGCCCAAATTTCATTAAATTCAACAACCAAAAAGAAATTATGATATATATTACGGATCGAAGGAGTATCAAATGTTGAATCAAATTTGAAAGTAAGTGTTTAATTCTTGAAATTAATCTTTAGAATTGATAGAAGAAGCTAACATATATAATAGGTTTGTGAAATACGAACTAAATAAAAATACAGGTAAAGCATGGCCAACCTGGGGCTACAAACATGAAGGCAAACAATAGAATTAATGTTAGTGAAGCTTTCTCCATGATCTTCAAATTCAGAAGTGTTTTAACATTTTTTACTTCTGCACACACACATATATAGAAGACAGTGTCAATATTTTGTCGGCTTAATTCAATATAGTCCCTCGAACTATTGATTATGTCCAATTTATCCTCTAAATTATTGAACTTTTCAATTTATTTCCTAAATCGAACGTTATATTTCAATATGCTTCAAAATTATATTTTTAAGTTATGTTAAATAAGGTTAATATCTTTTTTATTTTTAACTTTTATCTCAAAATTATATTACTGTTGTTATTTTATCAATTTTAACCGTTAAAATGATTTTAGTGGGCAAATTCAAATACAGAGTTTGCTTCAAGAGGTAAATTGAACTGTTCAATAGTTTAAGGGTAAATTGATGCAAATAATTCTAAGGGAATGTATGGAATTAAGCTTATTTTGTCATTTACTATAGAAGGCAGGCCCATGTCCTTTTATATTCATTATGGATTTAATTATTATAATAAAACTATATCAATAACGCCTATAACAAATAAGGTAATAAATATATTTATCCAATTTTATAGAATTTTTTTATCCAAATCTTTCCTTTCAAATTAATTGGCGTTTGGGATTTGATGGAGTCTTTGGCCAGCAAGTATTTTTTATTTACTAATCAAAAAATATAAAATTGATATCATTAGTTTGTTTTAAAAAATATTTTTATAATATTATTTTTCCTTAATTTTTTTATAATGTATACTCAAAAATAGTGAAATGAGTAAAATGCATTATATCGAGAAAAGTGAGAAAGTCAACTAATTTGAAATGGAGGTAGTAGTTTTTTTAACAATATATTACATATATAATTAAAATATAGTTTTAAGAAACCGTCCAAATAAATACTCCCTCATTTTCATAAAGATTGTCTAATTCTATTTTTTTATATTTCACATAACTTGTCCCATTTAAAAATGTTCATATTTTATGTAAGACGTCAATTTTTAGCTAGTAGGGAGTATTAACTATGTTTTCCCATAAATTTAAAGAAAATCAAAACAAGTCATCCCTTTCTCTTCCAATAGTCATCTCTTTCTCTTCCAATAAAGACCTTAACATCCTAGCTAAATAGTTCATATAGGACCGACTCAATTGCTGGTGTTAATACTTTTAAAGAACGAAAGGTGAAGTGTTCAAATTCACCCACACATTGTTTCCCTTCTGCTACGTTGTAAGTTTACTAAAAATTTAGAAGCGAAAATAGAATGATCGCTTTATGTTTGGATTATAATTAAGATTAGGCTAACACATATTTGAGTCTTTGTTCGATTCTTTATGTTTGAAATCAATCTCGTTGAATGCTTCAGCTACAATTTTTACGTTAAGTGCTAGTTAATTGGATCGCGTGTGACTTTCGATGGGCATTTTAGTCATTTCGTAATAAGTTTTCCGTAAAAAAAGCAAAAGGTAGGGAGGATCGCTGTATGTTTGGGTTATGGTCGATCATTTATGTTTGAGTCGTCAATCAACATATTTCAAAATCGTCTCGGTTGGTAATTTACATTACAATTTTCTATTAAGTCTCTGTTAATTGGGTAATATGGAAATCACGTGAGGCGTTGCGGTCGTGTTGAGGACATGAAACTTGACATTCGGTTGTATGCCAAGTTTTTCTAAATGTGAGTTCTGGTTGGCGAAAGGAAATGCAGTCGCAGGTCGTGTTATTTACGAAGGTATTTGTGTTGATCCACAGAGAAGGTGGAGGTTGTGAATAGTGGGAGGCGTCCACTTGAAGTGTGGCGGGTTAGGAAGTTTCTTTGGGTCGCCAGTTGTCTGAGAAAGGTTCATAAATGACTTTTCCTTGATCGCGACGTCATTGACCCGGGTTGACCCGAGAAAGGGGTTAGTTTATTTGGGATGATGATTGTGAGGCTGCTTGGTGTTAAAGGAAATTGACTACGGCTCCGGTGTTGGCGATACCGTCTGGATTACGAGAGCTACGTGATTTATAGCGATACTTAACGTCGAGTTTGGGGTGTGTTTTGATGCGAGAATAGAGGTGATTGCCTATCTTCGCGACAATTGAGGAATCACGAGAAGAAGCTATCCGACCCATGATCTTGTTGCTTGGCGATAGTCTTTGCGTTGAAGTGGAAGATTATACGTATATGGGGTTAAATGCGGATTTTACTAATCATAAGAGTTTGAAAGTATCTTCCGGCAGATTTGAATTTGAGCGAGGTGGATGGAGTTCATCGATGATTATGACGACTATTGAGTACCGTCGAGGAAGGCAAATGTAGTAGGCGTCATTAAGTAGAAAAGGGGAAATCAAAGGACCTAGAGAGATGAAACGGTTGGGAGTCGATTTTGATGTCGGTAGCGACGAGGAGATTTTCGCCCATATGAGGATTCGACTAGTGCTTGTGAATCGAATCTTAGAGTTCAGCGGCGAATGGCTTGGCTACTTGAGTTATTATGGGGCGTGAAAATGGGGTGAATCCGAGATTCGCAGTTGATGAGAGTGGAAGCTTTGAGGATGAATGGCCGGTGTGTCTGGTGTCAGATGGCTGAGGAGGTGCTGATGAGACGTAATCTTTCTATAAGCGTCTGCCGGAGTAGTACAAAATGTCTCTTGTGACTTGAGGCGGCGTATTGGTGGCCGGGTATGAAGAGAGAGAGAGATCGTAGAGTTTGTGGCAAAGTGCTTGGTTTGTCGGCGAGGTGAAGGCAACATGGGCATCGCAACGGGTTTATTGCGGAACTCTTAGATTCTGAGTGGACATGGGAGAATATCCTGATGGACTTCGTGTTTGGGCTTCTAGGGCGTTGAGGCGGCATGATGGGATTTGGGTGATTGTGGATGAGTTATCGAAGTCGGCTCATTTCCTACCTATCGAGATCTACGGATGGGGCGAGAGACTAAGCGAAGATACATGTGGATCGAGATTGTGAGTACGGAGTTCGATGTCGATCATTCGGAACCACGATGCTAGATTCGCCGAGGTTGCGGAGGAGTTTCAGGGAGAGCGGGGGCCCAGAGTAGAGAGTTAGTACATCGCACATCCCCGAGCAGATGGGCAATACGAGAGGGCGATCACGGACATTAAGGGGATATGCTGGGGCTTGACATTACAGAACTTCTCAGGGGAATTGGGCGATGAGTTGCCCAGATGGGGATCAAGCTCTGGCAACAACTTCACGTCTTGGCATTGAGATGGCACCTTTTGGCGTTGTATGGGGCGGAGGTGTCGCTCCCGGTTGTTGGAATGAGGTAGGAGGAAAGTTCACGGTTACGAGTTGGTCGAGTTCGGTAGAAGCGGATCGAGTTGATTCCGGCGACATTGAGGGCATTTCGGGAGATAGGTAGAAAAAGTATGCATATCATCGCGAGATTAGATTTGTCGTTTGAGTCGGCGACATTGTGTTCACGGTATCTCCGTGGAAAAGTGATGCGGTTTGGGAGAAAGGGAAGTTGGTCCTCGTTATATTGGACCGTTGAGAGATCTTTGGGTGGGGTGGCTTCGTGGCTTATGGGTTGGCGTTGCCTCGAGTTTGGATAGGATTCATAATGTTCCATGTATCTGTTGAGAAGTATATCACGGCGAGTCGCATATTCATGCTTCGCTTCCGATTGGAGGAGGAGACCTCACGTTTGAGGAAAAATAGGTGGAAATTTTTGGACCTTGGCCCGGAGAAGAAGGTTTGAGGTAAGGTAGTGGCAGTGAAAGTCTTGTGGAGAGGCTCGGTGTAGAGGCGGCTGGGAGCGTGGGGATGAGATGAGGAACCGTTACCCATTTCAGTAGATGTGAGTTGAGCTTATTGCTTTTTTTATTTTGAATGATTTTTTTATTTTGTGTTATTATATTGTTCTTAACTTGGTTGTTTGGGGTTGTTAAATTTCTAGGTCAGAAATTTTATTAGGTGGGTAGATTGAAATAGCCGGTCGTTTAAAAAAAAATTAAAATTTTTCGATCGGCGGTGGGACCCGGTGATAGTATAAATAATTTCGATAATAATATTATTTCGTCAATTATTTGAGCGGCTCATTTATAATTTAGTAGTAATAGCAGGGACAATTAGAGTTAAGTTTGATGGATTAGAATGGATTCGACCTTTCGATTAGTATGATTCAGAACCTGAAACTCTATCTTGCGATTTTCTTAAGACTTAAATGTTAAGTCATCTTTCATTCTTATCTTCACACAAAAACTTACAAATATCTTCTTAAATGTGGAGTGCATGGCTTCCATGGAGAAAAAAGATTTTCCTCTTTCCATTCTTCCTTTATTTATATAAAGATCCTCGAGTTGATTGTTAGGTTTGCAGACATCTTCCTACGATTTTGAGGTAAGAAAGTAGAGTTTTGGTTGATTTTTAAGGGTTGACTTTTGGTTGACTTTTTACATAACTCAATTTTATGATGATTCTAAGTTTGTTATGGATGCTATGATGTATATAAGTGATGAATTCATGACTTAGAGGTCGTTTGAGGATGTTATGGTCGGGTTGACTTTTCTAGGTTTCGGTTGACTTTTGGGATATTTTATAAGACTTTAATGTGTAGGGAGTTTAATTGGGACGATTGTAGTTGTTGTGATGTTAAAATAATGATTTAAAGTGATTAAAAGGGGAGTTAGGTTGAAAAAATTTTCAGTTGTCAATATTTTGGAGTATAGGTTGTTAATTATGGACTTGAGGGTTAATTAGAATGACTTATAAATTGATTTGAAATGTTAAAGTAATAAGGCGGAATTCTAGCGGGGAGGTCGATTGGGTTGTGTCAGAGCGAGTTATTGATTCGTTGTTTTATACGTGATTTTTAGGCAGTTTAGAAATAGTTCCACTAAGAGTTGGTAGCGTGTCTTAGAAACATGAGTATTGTGTGGGTCTTGATATTACTTTTACGGGTGTTTTGTTAGGCGTTGATGGAGTGGAAAGGCGGATTACCGTGAAGTGTGTTGTGAAAGTTTTTGTGGTAGCTAGCAGAGGTGAGTACTTATCTCACGGGTGTTACTTTACGTACTTACTTTAAATTGTGTGAACATGTTATTGTGGTATGATTATGTGAGAATGATGTACATGTCATTGTGTTATGATTATGTGAGAATGATATACATGTAATGGTTGTATGATTATGTGTCTTTCATTTGTGAGCCGTGATATGATTATGTGATTATATTACAATGGCATTGAATTGCTGGAGGTAAGTAATAGCTTGAACTCCCAACTTATATTCGACTTACGTGGCCTTGTCGACGCGTTGTATTCTGTCGCACAATAGAAGCGCTTATGTATTTTGTGGCCTTGTCGGCGGTCTGTGATTTATGATTGTGAGATGTTTTAGGCGGCCATGCTTTAACTTTTGTTTGGGGAGTAAGTAGTTGGTTATTAGAGGTGATGGTTAGAGTTAATGTATGACTTTGAGGTGACGAGTGTCGAGTTGTTATGTTGGGATGATTAGAGGTTAGGTGACTTCTCGCCCTTGCGAGGATATGAGGCAGCGATTGAGCTTGCCCGGTATATGCGGTGGAGATCTATTGTCCTTTGCTATGTGCATTGTTGATGTTGGCCTTATACTTGAGGTATAAATGCAGTGGAATCTATTGTCGGCTTTGCTATGTGCGTGTTGATGTTGGCCTTACTCCCCGATTATAGCATAGGTGGGAGATCTATTGTCCAGCTTTCTTCTTGGCATTGTTGATGTTGGCACTTATACTACGGTATAAGTGCGGTGGTTAATGCTTGATTTATCTATTCTGCTTGGTGGAAGCGGATTGAGTATATGCGCGTTCGAGGGTGGTATATTGTGGAGATATGGGAGATAGAGAAGGTGATGGCCCAGAGTTATAGTCGTCTTGAGTCTCACATGATTTTTACACGGGTGTTTGTGTGCCTTATTGAGACCTTACATTCTATCTTGACATGTTATGCACAGACGCTTCTTGCGGAATCTATTGTATGACGTGATGTGACTTTATTAGGTAGTCTGGATATATATATATTTGTCCATGTTGCAGGCTATTATAATATTATGCAATACCAGATTTGTGGTAAGTTCGCCTGTGTTAAGTGTTCACTAAGGCTTCGTGAACTTCGCCCGCTTTTAGTTTATTCAGTGGCTAGGTGGTGAGCATCGGGGTGTGAGAGGATCTCGCGTCTGTTTGATGTGTTGTCAGCTTTTTTTTTTGATTGTTGTACTGATTTTTTCAAACTTTAGTGTCGACAGCGTTGTCGGCTTTTGTATTGATGCAGTCTTTGATACCAACTTTTGTAGTCTTTCCTACATTACTATTATTGGGATATGTTGTATATATAGAGTTGGTTGGTTGAATGTCTACTTTGATGGATTGTAAAAATCTTAAAGCGGTTATTCCTTTGAGAATATGAAATAAATTTTTTTGGATAAGCAGTAGTTTTTAAAAGCTGAGTAATCCTCCCGGTTTATTTGACGCTGGTATTGACTTCAGGTAATTCGGATTATAATGATTACTTTCAGGCGGCCGACTGGGGCCAGTCGTTATAAAGAGTTATTCAGAAAGGAAGCTAGAAAGCGAGAGATATGTGGCTGTATATGCTCACAGAGTGGACGGCCAGGCTGGGAAGCAGTGATAAGGCTGGCACGTCATTAAAATGATAGGCAGTGGGCAGACTCGATACAGCGCTTGTCTCTAGGCGGTTGTGGATCTCATTTAAAGTGCTTTTCGGTTATATTCTCTCGGTTTGCATGAACTTCAATATGCAAGTTTGATTATCTAAGCAGGCGCATAAAAGATGATCTCGAATCTTGAGAGGCAATTTGGGTAAGACAAAACAGCCTTGCTTGTTTGGTGGTCCCAAGCAAGAAATTAGAAAGAAGAGAGAAGTTTACTGCGAGGCCAAGGGTTACAGTAATCCCAAAGAGCTGGCCAAGGGGCAAGGAAGGATGACAATGTCATTGCTTGTGGGGAACTTGGAGTCGGCAAAGAAATTCGGAATGTTAGGAAGAATGGTTTCACGACCGCTCGGCATCTGAGGTATGTTATTGGGGCTACAGCTTCGATTCTGCCGTGGGTGCTAAGACAGTTGTGGTTCTCATATTTGTGAAATATGTGAGGAACTCGAAGTCAAGTAGGGGCTAGAAGAGGAGAAATGGATGGAAAACATGTGAAGGGTTAACGACCACTACGGTGTTGGATCGTGTTTGTTGCCCGCGTACTGCCTGCGTTTTAAACTTATTTTTGGTTTTCTTGTGTACCTGCTATTAGCGAGGAATAATATTATTTTGTTTACGTTTTTGAACAATGATGGCTTTTCTTTCAATAGATCCCCAATAAATTTAAGATCACTAGGAATGGGTAGTTGGTACCACTCTGCTAGTGGTTTAGACATGATTCTTGTTCGTATAACATAAACTTAAAAAGCGGAATAAGCCTAATGGCTTAAACCAAACATACCTATGGCATTCTGATTAGGTCATATAACAAGAACTTGAATCAGAAACTCGCTCCGGGTGATCTTTGGGGTTTCGATTATGAATCATACGATAAGTGTGTGAATGCTTGCTCTTGGGCAGCAAATCACCATATTTACAGGATCTGATGAAAGGGCAAATGATTTATTGGGAGGCACTTTACAGCAGTGTGTGGGCCAATGAACACATCTGCAAAGAGGAGGTTATAACTGCCCGTTACATATCAGTGATTATAGTAGATCACGATTTGTGTGTATCTGATGAGGAGTGTAAAATGGAGGAAGTACAAAACCCCGATTGAGCAGAAATAAAGGTCTCGTTATGGGGTGGAATATTTGGTCAAATTTGATACTCATCTTAGAAATTATTGTGTGATATTACAAGCTCGGCTCACGGCAAAACGCCCATGACGAAGTCGATTGTTGTTAAGAGAGAAACTACCCGTGAGAGCGTGTTTTTGGGAAGATTTAGTTGGGTTTTTCGAGTTTGAGCGTGGCTATGTTAAGAGATTAACAAAGGATAAACTGGCCCCAGAAATAGACAAATGCTATTTCATAGAATATCAAAGCAGTTGGTTCTTCACTTCTGAAGCATAGAATAAAAATCTTAGATTTAGCACAGAACAAGGCGTTACTTAAAAGGAATATATGTCTAGAAAGGACTAGAAGTGATGAGGTGTTCATCTAGATGAAATTCAAGTTGATGAAGTCAGTAATCGAAGCATCTAATGTGAAGCATCGACACACAAATTGGTGCCCATTTTTTCAGCGATGAATAGGAATCTTTGAGCAAATGAGTAGCCAACCGCTGTCCCGAGATGGATTCTATATGTGCACTATGAGTTTGTTCTTTGTTGGATTTATAAATAGGGTTCGCCTATTGAATGTAAATGGTATTTAAGAAGAAACATAATGATAAAGCGAGCGTCGATATTTTCAAAATAGACGCCAGGGGTTTTGTCAAGTTCACGTGCAGATAGCTTGATGAAAAACTTTGCTTGATGGCTATCGTAGGGCCATAGGAATAATCTTAGCCATTCTTGCATTTCATGACTATAAATCTTAAATGGATGAAGCGCCTTCTGAATGGAAATTTAGAAGAGGATGTGTATATGGTACAACCTCCAAGCTTTACATGTCCTAAAAGGACTAGAAGGTATCTGAGATTACCGGAACCATTTATGATGCCAAAGCAGGCATCCCTTGATTGGAATCTCCGTTTTGATCCGTTTTGATGAATCGATAAAATTTTTGTTTAGTGAAAATCTTATTATTGTGCACAAGAAGGTGAGTGGGAGTTATGTATCATTCATAGTCACAATAGATCGATGACATACTTATCATTGAAACAATGTAGAGTTCTTGAACTTTCAATCAAGGTGGGCTGATAGCCAATCTTTGCGATGAAGGACTTAGGCGGCCACAATACATATACTTAGAATAAAGATCACGAGATCGAGCGAGAGAAGAGAGAGAGAGAGCTGGACTTTGTTAGGATACTTATGTGAATAAGGTACTCCAAAGATTCAACATAGTGATTCCCGAAGGAATGTGAGAAAATCTCTCGAGACACTTATGGGTTGACTGAGGAAACCTGGTGTCCCGCTACTAGTCTTTGAGGTATTGAACAATGAAGGATACCCACTTCGGTATAGGATCCGTATGCATGTCATGTTATGCGCTAGACATGTATGCAGCAGTATAATGATGAATGCAAGCTAATCGGTGAAAGCCACTGAATTGTAGTGAAGTGCATCTTGAAAATATCAGAAGAAATAAGAATGTTCAACTTGGTATATGGTTAGTGTTGAAGCAATTTACGGGTACAGATACTGGTTTTAAAAGCGAGAGAAATTATCGTTCCCGATGTCGATTATATGTAGTTTTATGCCAATTTGTGGGCGATATCTTGGAGGTTCCGCTGAGTAATATTTGCGGAGATTACCTGATCCGAGTACATCGCGGCGTGCACGAAGCATTAAAAACTGTTAGATTAAGAAATTAGTGGTGACTTGGTATAGTATTAAGGGGACCGGTGGGAGTTTGGGCGATAGGTCAACTAAAGACAGAGCACATCACAAATCAAGCACGTGCCCACAAAGTATCACCTAATTAGAGATATGTTGTTACGATATCAGAAAGTATATAAAGTAGCAGCGAGACGTCTAACCGACCACTTTTTTGAAATCATAGAAAGTAGGGCAAAACGTGATGAGCGTGTTGCTGAGCATGGAGTCTTAGGCAGGATGTTTGCGGTGGTGTTAGGTTAAGTGGGAGTGGAGGTATGTATCCTATTATGGTATGTGAATAAATATTTGAATATTGTTCAACTGCATGTTCTAATATATTTATTTCATTTATCTCTCTTTAAATTTAAATATAATATAAATGTATTATCATAAAATTGTTGAAAAGTTAAATCACAGGTTAGTCTATGTTTTGAGAGGCGACATGAATTGTTGATTCGCTCTTTGACCCACAGAAACATAGGATAGCGAAAGGCATACATTAGATGCTAATAGTTAGAGGTGACGGAAACATCTGCATATATTTTTTGATTAGTGATCAAGGAATTGATTATGTTGCTACTTGGGGCCTTCAGATCTAATAAAATTTATGGGCTGCCGGTCCCGGTGTTGAGGGGGCTGGTATGGCAAAGCAATTCATAGAAAGATATATATCTGTGTCTTTATGTTGCTTTGGTACAGGATTTGACAGTGCTTTAGACCTACGGTATATAACTATACGTGTTATATATATGAGCTTTGTCACGTTGACTATGACCAAAAGTCTACCTTAAGCGGGGATTATAACGGCATATGTTGCTTAGTCCTTGCCAGTGAAGTATAACGATGATGTTGATATATTGGAGGGCCCCATAAATCAACACGATATCTGAGGAAGATCCACAGAGACCGCTCAGCGCGGTTAGTGCTTGATTGGTTTATGGGGCGCCATAAATGCTTATTAGGTTCCTTCTTTCGAGTAAAAAGTTGTGGAGTGTTTCGTGACCTGTTTTCTTATGGTTGGCCTACATTGTGAATCGCGTGTTAAAGATTGTAAGCTAATAAGTCCAAGGGGCAGAGTGGGGTGTTCGGAAATCAATGAAAAGTGATTCCCTTTTTATTATACCCATTCTGCGATAATTGTGTATCGATTAATTTACCCGGGTTGGTTAAATGTGATTCTTGAACTTAGTGTTACGCAATGTGTATATTCTTCGAGATTCGGGGTTCTCATGATAATTTAAGGGGTTATGGCGTTGCTAGATCTTTACTCATTAATCGTTATAATAATAGTAGTGGTCAAGTATTATTATTATCCTGGCTTCTTATTATCTAAGCCTAGAAATGTCACCTTGTATGTAGGCATTTGAATTATATTTCATGTATGAAATTCCTTAAGACTTATAATTGATATATTTTCTAGATATATATATCTTTGTCAAATATATGAGACATGATAAACAACTTGCAAGTTTAATTAATTAAGTAATTGAAATTGATGAATAACTTGATAAGTTATGTGAGTAATTGACTTCGTTAGTATTTTTAATTAACTGTTAAGTTAATTGAAATAAACAACTCATAAGTGACTCATTATTTAGTTAAAACATAAGGCGATCTAATTAAGTTAGATTTAGTTGATTTCTTAACGAAATTGTTTATCGGGAGAAATTGACAATTGGTATATAAAAAAGAAACGGGTTTTGTAACATGGCGAAATCGCAACCACTTACCTACCATCCTAATTCATTTGTCCCCGCCACTATCAAATTTGGACTAAGATTTTCTCTTCCATTTGTTTAAATAAAAAGGCTGCAAGTTGAAAGTTCTTTGAATTGACTCCTGCAGAAGGGTGTGTGGAATCTAGAGAACACCTATTTGGTGTTGGTGAGCCAGGATGGAGAGAATTTTGAAGGGACACACGTGTGGGCATTTCTTGAAGGTGATTTAGTTTGTCTTCCACTTGCTAATATGGTACTCTCGTATTCATATAGTAATTATGTGTTTTTAGAATTAAATTTATATCATTTGAGGATCGGGATATATATGAATTGGTGATTAATCCTGAGTTTGAATTCTCTTAGATTCTAACGAGTAGACCTCGAGATCCCTGCAAGTTGTTCATCTAAATCTTTATTATTGTTCGTAGTTGTTAATTAATTCGATTAATTCGTGATTGTATATTGATTGAGTGAATATGATCATGAAAAGAAATCAACCCCACATGTTACATATATTAAGTTCTTGGGCCAGTTTTGATGAGTTTGATATTTGTTTAGTGAACTTGCATTGAATGAAAGGGATTAAAAACTTGATTAATTCGTTTTTGATTTAAAGATTGAATCATTTTTTTATTTTTTCACAAGGGGATTCTGAGAGAGTCCGAAGTCGTATATTTGACGTCTTGTTCTGTGACCCTCTTATACTTGTATTACCACTTTGTTTTTATGGGAGAGGATTGAGATAGCCATCTTGAAACTTGGCTTCGGTTGTCGGCCCGATGACGGATAGTTGACGATCCCTTGGGGCGTGTCATGGGTGTATCTGAAAAAGAATTTTTGGCATTATTTATTTAAAGGGGTACAAAATAAAACCCGTTGTAGGGGAAAAAGAACAAATTCGATTATAGATTTTTATCAGGAAAAATCGAAGAGGATCAGCTGTCCAAACTATGGATCCACAAGCATTCTTGACAATTTATTGAATGTTTGAAACTAACGGCTCGGTATGAGCTGACAATGGAGCTTGAGGGGTTTGACTTGACAGTTTACTGTGATTTGATCACGGATACAAGAGCTCATGGAGTTGGATATGTCCTAGTCTTGATGGACTTGAGGCTGATTAGACTTAGAAATGGGCCAGAGTCGAGAGGCACTTAAGCTGCGTATTCCGTGTTGGATGTACGGACTCGTCTTCGGTCTTGGACTTGATCTCCGGTCTATGTCAGGCCCGGATGGATTTTCTGGTGAAAGTTATGGGACTTGGGTTTTAGCTATTTGGTAGGACTTCACCATTCGAAGTAGGAGTTAGTAGTACTTGTCTTTGATGGGACTTGATTTTGGATAGATGCCAGAGCCCCGAGAGTGATGAAGCCGAAGTTATTGAAGAAATATACGCTTAACTGCAGTAGCTTGTTGTTGTACAGAGTATACTTGGTAGAATTTGGCCTTACTTGGATTTTATTTAGGCTTTGAAGCAATGTAACTATCTTGATTTGACTTGATTTGATTTAGGCTATGGAAGCAATGTAGGAGGCTTCAGCTTGTCTTGTATCGACACTTGACTTGTTCTTTGTAATGATGTCGGTATGAAGTTTGGTATCCCAGCGTTGTTGATGACCTTGTCGATCAGCGAGGGGGCCTTAGCGGCGTGTTTCACACTGGACTCCAGTTGAGGCCCGAATGACCATTCATTTATCTAGAGCTTGATGAATCAAACTTGCAGTACTACGGTGTTCATGCAAAATTTTATGAATATCGAGGTGCTATTACTGCCCTTCTTTGAACTCGGCCCCGAAGGTTCTTGAAGAAATTGTATTAGTTCTCATTAGATTTTGCTTGAAGCTGAAGAATAACTGCGTTTGTGATGAAATGCTTAATTTTAGGTGCTTACCTATTGCAGGCTACACGGGGATGTTCAAATGGCAAAGTGGTATTTCTGCTGGTGATTTAAATAATTTAAAAAAAGAAGCTTAGAATTTCTAAGGTGTCTTATGTTCTTTCAGTGTTTCGAATTATTTTCTAAATGATAATTTTGTATATTTTTTTAAAATGCAGGGGGGGTATAGAGGTTCGGACTTTGAATATACCGTTAGTTGGTTTATTTGGGTGAATCGTGATCTTGCTTTAATTTTTTGAAGCCCGATATAGGATAGTGGAGATTTATGAACTACTTTGCTCGAAAAAGTGTATGGGGCACTATTTTGAGTATCGAAGGTTGAATTATTTTTAGGTCGAATATATTTTAATATTGACACCGAACCTTCAGAACCTTATTTTGATCCCCCATAACTTTAGAGCCTCCATTTTGTGAACCCGAAACTTTTGGAGCTTCAGTGCAGGGAAGACGATTTTAATCGATAAAATTAGGGGGACATTTAACGTCGAGCACTTAAATTTAATGAATTTAATTCGGGGCTATTTCGAAGTAACCCTTTTTTATTTCGCGTGGTGAAATTATATTATTTGTTTGATTTGTATTTGCATTGTGTTTCATATATCAAATCAAACATTGTTTAAAGGGATGTTAATATTATTGCAGCCTATTCGCATTGTTACAAATTTTAAGAAATGTGGTATTTCGGTAAAATTTGTGATAACTTTTTAAAAGTCGAAAAAAACGGTCAAAGACCTTAGAATTTTATTCACTTTGAGGGTTGTCATATAGGCTAAAAGTAGCTATCATCATCTCCACTTTCCACAAAAGATTAAATTTTTTTCTTTGGAAGCTCACCTCAAATAAGAGCGCGTGATCTGACAAAAATCAGCATCATTGTCTATAATTATTGTCTTTGTTGGACGTCTTTGGAAAACACCAATTACTTATTTTATGAATATTCCTATATTGTAAATTTTTTGCACTCTTTAAATTTGAAATTTTCACCTCAATCTCACCCGTCTATACAATCTCTCATTTCTTCTCTTCTTTTAAAAAATTGGGATCACCAAAATTTTACGAGCTTGTTCTTTTTAGGCAGGCAGGGGTACTCTATGGTGCATTGGATTACCCAGGAATGATGTTATCTTGATCAAAGGCATTCAAGCATTTCAAGAGGACTAGACCAAGCAAAGAAAGGAAATTTGCGTACATTATTAGTTTCAAATCACTTTCGAAAAGATCCAGAAGGCTTTCTTCCTTAGTCAAAACGATCATCGTAAAACAATGGGGTGGGAGCCCTCTTTATTTCAAAGATGCTTCTCTTTTTAGATCAGGCAGGATGAGGACTTGTAGATGAGATTCAAAATGCTCTTTGGTACCTCGAATGACAAAGACCCCCAAATGGTTCATTAATGTTTTTCTCAAAGGGAACCGAACAACAATCGAGAAGGCTGTCACTTCTTAACATCAGACTCTTTAACAGAATAATAATAACTTGGAATACTTATTTAAATAATTGTATTGTTATTGTTGTTGTTGTTATTACATTGTATTGATATTATAATTTGTCTTTTGTTTTTGCATTGGAGAAGCAGATTTTACTGACTTTGATTCTTGTAAAATGACTTGCTTTTCACTCGGTTTGTGTCGCTCATGGTTTTTCTACGGTTTGGTTTCGGAACTACCATAGATTATTGTGAGGGACATATGTATATGAAGATTGGAAAGATATCTTGGCGGAAGATGACGCAAAAGCGCAAAGTTTTTTTGAGCTGCCAGCTAGCATCGGATGATTTTTGAATTTAAAAGACATTGTTATTAGTACTTTCAATTCTGTTTCTTGTAATTTGGATTCGAATAGCATTCATGGCTATGGACACATTTCTCCTAATTAATACTCCCTCCGTTTTTCATAGTTGTTTTTTAGTTTTTTTTTCATTTTTTTATAGTTCTCGTTTAAATAACTTTTTTACATTTTTAATGTACTGACTACATTTTATGTACTTTTAACTACATTTTAATATTGCTTTGACTACTTTATCTTTTGAAGGAAGCAGTTAGTGGTTTCTACTATATTAAGTATCATTCATGAAGTTTTATTACTCCGTAATACAGTTCTAAGGTTTATTAATTTAGAATTGAATTTCTTCATATACTCCCGCATATATAACTTGACCTATTTGGATCACATATATGAGTTTATATGTGATAATACACCTTTAAAATTTTAAATATTGTTATTTCCAATACGGACTTGTATTTCTCATGCTAATGTCATTCTAATTTGAAAAAAACAAATGTGATGGTATTCATTTCAACAAATATTATAAATATTGTGATTATAATCCCAGATATTCAAATGTTCCTCATTCTTAAAAGATCATTTTGAATTCTTAAACGTTAACCTCGAACATTTATTAATATATTCTATAATAACATGTAAAAAATATTTCAATGTATAGTATTTCATCCTATTCTATTATTATTTGAATTTAAATAAAATTTATGTGATCAACAAATTAAGATATTAAAATTTATTAATTTCATAAAAGAAACTGAGCAATATTCATGAGGAAGTTTTATTTATCTCTGGTATTCATTATCTCATTTTGTTTGACTGTTTTGTTTTTGCACAAAGTTTTAGAAAAATTTAAATTTATTTCATATTACTTCATTTTCCTTTCATAAGTTTGAACTAAAATAAAATTAATTTTGAAATTATCATTGTAAGAAAATTCGACATAGAATTTGGGACAAAGGTAGTATTTAAAAACACATATGTTGAGATGGCCCCCTTTTTTTTTATCATAAATCTCAGTTCTCTCTCCCGTTTTCCTCTCTTTTTCTTTCTTGTAGTTCTTCTCTTTCCTCTCTCTGGTTTAGAAGTAGTAATAGAGATGGGATCATTGCTATTAAGATGATGTACATCACCTCCCCTAAAAATTAAAATAGGAGTTCAAATCACTAAAAATAAAAAAAATAATACATTTTCAGCTCCTCTAAAATAAGGTATTTTTTTATAAAAATTTACACATACCCTCTTCATTTCCTAAATTTATATTCTTTCTATTTTTATTTCAATAGTAAATTAAATAATAGAAAAACTAAGTATATACATAA
The DNA here is from genome assembly GCA_019722365.1 of Lithospermum erythrorhizon. Taxonomy (NCBI): domain Eukaryota; kingdom Viridiplantae; phylum Streptophyta; class Magnoliopsida; order Boraginales; family Boraginaceae; genus Lithospermum; species Lithospermum erythrorhizon. The sequence continues at coordinate 415,071 of JADFUC010001492.1, forward strand.
AAATCAATCCCTAAAAATAAAAATAAAAAATAGTGATTTCATGCTATTATTGTAAGAAATTATGAGCTCCAAAAGCCTTGATATTTATTTATGGTAGAAAATTCTTTCAATTTGTCTGCTTTTAATAACTTCTCATCAAACTTATGGGCTAAATGGGGTTCTTTTGCTTTCTTTCAAGTTCAACATATTAAATGATCCTCTAGAAAAACTAGTCAATTGGAACATCCAAGATGAAACACATGTTCATGGAATGGTGTCATTTGTGGCACTCCTAACATGTATGAAGCTTTCAACAATGTGATATCCTTAACTCTTCCAAATTCTATGCTTCTTGGTTCAATCCCAGAAAACCTTGGAATGATCCAACATTTAAGGTTTCTTGATATTTCAAATAATTCAATTAATGGTTCAATTCCTTTCTCCATTTTTCATGCTTCTGAGCTTCAAAGTCTTGATTTGTCCTACAATATAATTTGTGGTGAGATCCATGAGTTTGTAGGCGGTCTAAAGAATCTTCGGTTACTAAACCTTTCAGGTAATGCTCTTAGTGGACAAATCCCAGAATTTTTTTACCACTCTTCATAACTTAACTGTGATTTCTCTGAAAAATAATTATTTTTTTGGTCCAATTCCTAGTGGGTTTGATTCTGTTCAGGTTTTAGATCTGTCTAGTAATTTATTCAATAGTTCTTTGAATCCAAACTTTGGAGGCAGTAATATAAGTTATCTTAATGTTTCCTTCAATAGAATCTCTGGAGAAATTCCAAAAGAATTTGCTGAAAAGTTCCCATCAAGTGCAATACTACTAGATCTTTCTTTCAATAATTTAACTGGTGAAATCCCAGAAAGTGTTATCTTTTTGAAAGAAGATTCAAGATCATTTATTGGTAATCAAGAATTATGTGGGATTCCAATAAGAAATCCTTCCAAAAACCATAGATTCACTGTTCTATGTATTGGTGTCTCGGTATGAGTTATAAAAACATTAACAATGTAGACATGTAGTATAGGAGTACTATGTTTTCATTAATACTAAAGACATTGTACTAAATGTCACTTTTTAAAAATAAATGGTCCAAAACTTTGTAAGTTGAAATTTGTAACCCATTATTTTTTAACTGAAATATTAAGTGGCTCTCACACTGCTTAAACCATGAGTAGATGAGAAGAAATTTTCTTGAAGTGAGGTATGTATCCACTATGAGAGAGGAAATTATAGAAAATCAAATCTGCCAAATCAAGTCAAATAATCAGTTATTCATTTGGGCTGACTTTATTAGGTTAGCCTGGTCAGTTAAAATAAGGATCTAACACTAATGTTGGGTTGGAAATTGGAATAGTGGTGCAAATGGGCTGCCGTTGGACGGCCATCAATTCGTCTGGCCTTTGTCGAACTGAAGGAGTGAAGTTCGGCCAACGTCCATTAGACACACGTTCCACCCATTAATCCATTAAATAATACTACATCAATCCCTAATTGTCGAATTTTGAATTTTAATAGTAAACTTTTTTCAATTTTGAATTCAATTAATTTTTAATGTGTTATATATTTGTTTGGAGAAAATATATGAATATGTAATATTTTCAACATAATTTATTATTAAATTGATAATTTTGATTCAAATAAAATTATTGGATGTCAATCCATATTGTAAAGGCAAACTTGACAATTTTTTAGGAATGGATGGGTATGTTTTGTTAGGTGGATTTTGATCCCTCGGTCGGGTTCAATCCACATTTCAAAGATCGGCGCAAATTACTCCACAGTCCACGAGCACTTCATGATCTATAAGTAGTGAACGACCACCGATTCACCCTCTATACCCTTAAACCAAAATATAATCTCCATGTCTCTAATGAACTCCAATCGCCTTAATGGGTGTGCAACTCCGAGAAGAATTTCGGGGATATGTCCTCGAAAACAATCAAAAGGCTTTTCTGGCCCCCTCGGCCTCATGATGTCTTTGCTACCAGGCGTGTCTTTGGATCCTCTCCAACCTATCGTCATCTACAACAACATTATCAGGCGGGGTTGCGGGATGTACTCCGAACCTGTTGTTCCACATTGGGCTCATCCTCGTCCATACCTCGACCCGTACGTCGTCCACCTACGCTCTACCCTGGCACTCTCGGTCTACCAGAGCACCTCTCAGCGCGGCGTTTGCTCCCCAACATCTACCCTGGGAGTGGCATCCTCAACGATCCCAGGAAAAAGCGAAAGAAAAAGATTCGAGACCCTGAAAACTCAAATATCAACAACTCCTCGACCCATAGACCTAGGCACCGCCACCACAGGACACCCTGAGAAGAAGATGTAAAACCTAGGCTCACGGGTACCAAAATTGTCACGACCGCCCCAGTCCGGCCGCCTGAGTTAGAATCGTCAAAGTCTGGACAGAGTCACCAAAATGATGGATGACTCGATTTGAAAAGACTCACATGTCCTTAAATAAACCCAATAGGTTAAAATACATGCGAGAAGAGCTTGATTTTAAAATAATCCATGCGTGGTGCTCACTCACCACAACACAACCATATATACAACAAGCTGTCAGAAAGTACAAAATGACAACTTGAATGCGATTAAGAAATCTCAAAATACAAAATATACATTCAAACTACAACCAAAACAAAAAAAGAGGCTGTGAGGATCTCGTACGTCTCTCACTAGCTTTTCAAACCCTATCACACAAGCAGATCGAAATATTTAGTGCACCACTGTCAACTGGCACAAATAAAAATCTTTGCCCATAGCGAATAGGGTGTAAGGCTGCTTGACTTAGTGATAGTTATCTCAAGAGTGAAATTAACCCACGCCCACTCGTAGCGTAACATAATAATCGTTAATTAAGCAGAAACATAGATAGATTTTTTTTCTTCTTCAGAATACTACACGATCTAAGGCCATTATAAATTGAGAATATAACTAGCGAGTTCATAATGATGCTGGCATCATAAAAGTATACTAATACCGATATTACAATTATCACAGAACTATAGGCCCAATCAACTAACATGCCTGAGTCTACTAAAGAACATACAACCGTAATCATGCATCTCAGCTTGATTGGAAACAAGGCCCAAATAAGACTACTGACTCTACCAACAACACTAGTACTTCTCAATCCCACAACTAAACAACCCAATCAACTCCAACAATATAAACTCAGCTTAACTCAACCAACTCCAATTCAATCCAACTCAACAACTCAATCAACTCAACATGATCAACTCAACTCAATCAACTCAACAACGCAATCAACTCAACATGAACCCGGATTTCTACAACTAAGGCGCCTGTAATCAACCTCAACCTGCAGGGAGAAACTTATGCCCGTCGACATAAGCTAAACATCACACTCGTAACGAGGCAAATACATCACACTCATACCGAAGTACAAGGCCACTACATCACGCTTTCGTGTCGCAGAAGAACAAGGCCACTACGTCACTCATTACCCGAGGAAGTCTGAGGCCACTAAACGGGGCAACCCAGCTCATCATACGTCAGCAACCCATAAACAACTCATCTAATGTCAATCCAACCAGCAAACATCCCGGCCAGGAATGATCAACACGACCTCAAATCAACTCAATCATGCACCAACAATCAACACAAACATATATAGATAACATGCTCCCTGAGTATCATTAAATTCAACACATTCACGAAAAAGTAAATTAATCTACACCCGTGAGTTAAATACCACCTCGGCTAACAATATGAAGCGTCTCTCTAATCGAAATCCAAGTGCCGTTCCCGCGCTCAGCCTAATCACAAGCATCCGCCAAAAACTACAATTACTACTTACTACAATCTTAATCCCATTTGGTTTTATCAACTTACAACAATTATAGTTATCAACTTAACAACTCTAGGTGGAAATATTACTCACAGCGTTAAAGCGACTAATAAAACAAGAATTCCAACCACCCAACACAATAAATTTCGGTCCCCTCCTACCCCAATTCCAACACTCTAAACAATTTTTTAATCAATCCAATTAATTCACAACTAATTAATTTGACCCCTCACCCAATTCGACACTCTAAACAATTTTTAATCAATCAACAATTAATTCCCCAACTAATTAATCCATTTAACAACCTTTAATCAAAACCCCAAATATTAGTCAACTTTAAATCCCTACTTACAAAATCCTACCTCAACATATTTTATTCTCTTCCAATCAACATCAATCTAACTTATACTTCAAAACAACTATATTAAGGTCCCATAATATCATAATATAATTTAAAGGAAATTTGGAAAAAGTCAACCTAAAAGTCAACTATCCCATTCAACACATTTCAACCCCAAAAATCGATTATCATCACTTCTAACCACATAATCCAAGCTTAGATGAGACCTCTATACCATTTATAACTCTCAAAACTCAAAATCATAAAAGTCAACAAAAGTCAAACTTCCATAACTTATGAAATATCCAACAAGATTCAACCTTTCTTACCTTGATGTGTAGAGGATGATGAGGGGAAGATGAAAACCAATTTTTTTGTGTCTTGAGCCACAAAGGAATGGAAGAAATGGAAGAAAAAATTTCAATGGGGGGAGATGGTGAACTTCGACCAAGATGGGGGAAGATAGAGGATGGTTTATGATAAGAATGAATAAGTGATAGGTTGGTGAATGTTTAGGAATGACTTAAGCCTCGTTTGGTAGCGGTGTGATTTATCCACTTTTGGTACTTAAATCTTAATGGCTTCGATTTCAAATGTACTATTTCCCGTGACATAAGTACTACACACATATATTACTAGTCTCGATATAACGATTATATTTCGAAAGTATTGATACCATCACCGGGTCCCACCACCAACCTATATATATAATATAATTTGTCGCTAGAGCGTAATGAGTTATTTCATCTTAGCTTTGGGTAGAGATTTTATCCAGGCACGACGGGCAGATACTTTTCACAGCGTTACCCTCCCTCATACTCCCCTCTCAGCTATAAGACTTGGTTGGGTGAGCTTGCCCCTTCTAAGGCTCCCCGTTCTGCTTCTATGAAGCATGGGAGAGGGAATAGTCTTCCTGCTGGTGTTGGACCTTTTTCCTTGGTTTTTCAATCGTTTGGCTCTTCCATGAGGAAGTGCTCTTCCAACATTGTGGAGGATATGGATCCAAAGCATGCCAGAGGCGCTCGAAAGGACACTTCTCATCTTGCTGGTCTAGGGTGGCTTCTCCGATTCACAAGGCCCATGAGGCAGCCACTCATTCTTTGGTTCCTGACAATGTCATGGGAGATCATATATCCTTTTTCTCCCTTTGTGTCATATAGCATCTTTCTTTTTATTGGACTAACTTGTTCCCTTCTCCTTTTAGGTAGTGGAAGTCTCTTCTTCTGTCATCAGTCAGGAGCACACTAAGCTTGTTGATACTGGGGGATCTCTTGAGTGCCTTGCCGTGGAAGTAGAGGAATCTCATCCGCCAACTCCCCTTGTTCTCTCGGTGTACAAGGAAGCGAGGCCATTCTACGCACGAGGGGCTTCCTGCCTGCGGGCTTTGTATCGCTTGACCTTCAAGGGAAGTCTCCCGAGATGGTATTGAAAGAGGAAGAGAGTGTCATGGAGACCTTTGGAGTTCTCTCTGCCATGGGTTTAGATGATGTTGCTGGCCTCCGGGGCAAGTTGCAGCTTTTCTTTCAGGAGGCGAGGGAGATGATTGCGGCTCCCATAGCTATTTTGCCTGATGATGCCTCCGAGACTCTCCATAAGCTTTCTCTTATAAGGGTATCCCTTGAAGATCAGACTTCGAGAAGCGTGTGAGATCGGAAAGAGAGAGAGAGAGAGGCTAGAAGCGAGGAGGTAGGCTGGTGGAGACCCACGTACTAAAGACTTACGTGTGTCCAGATTCAAGAGCAGTCTATCATTTCCTAGCTTGATCTTGAGACAGCCGACACTTCCGGGCAGATTGATATCTTAGAGAATGAGATACAGGCAGAGGAAGCCAGCCGCCCGAGGGGCGTGCGCTGCGGAACTGAGAAGCTGCTAGATTAGGCCTTATAGGGCTATTGTAGTAGCTTCCAGACTTCTTTTCATACTTGTCTTTATTTCTACTGTTCTTCATACTTGATGTATTGGATTCTTTTGTTTTGCTGTGGCTTTGTTCCACTTAGTGCATTTGTATTTTGATAATCACGTTGTCTTGCTTATTGTTGTGTCTTTGATATCTTTTTTTTTTGCTCCAACTTTTGTGGGACAACATGGATGTTGTTTTAGTTTATGGATTTAAGCTTGATATGTGTCAAAACACATTACCCAATTAGGTCCCTTAGGGATCAAGCCAAGCGTGCTTGAGGTTCGACATTTTACCCTCATATCAAGGAGGGGTTAGGCGGGTTATCCTCATGCTCGGGAGGTGTGGGCGGTTTATCCTCATACTCGGAGGTTGGATGATTCATCCTCTCGTCGAGGAGTGAAGAATTTATAGTCTCGTTCGAGTGGGGTTGATAGTTTAAGCTCCTATCGAGGAGCATAGTGGAAGCGGTTATCCTACGTCTTCCCGGGGAGTGTGTGGGCGGTTTATCCTCATGCTCATGAAGGGGGTTGATAGTTTGGGCTCGTGTCAAGGAGCAAGGTAGGTAGTTTATCCTCATGCTTAGGAGGATACTAGAGTTTATTTAAGGATATTTGAACCTCGGGTTTTCGACCCAGCATGTGCACATCGACCACTTGTTTGATAGTCTCTTGTGGAACAGTCTCAACCCGTAATTGCTTTCATGAAGATAGGGGTGTTGACTACATTAGTTAGGCATTAACGCCGAGGCGGATACTCGTTCCAAAGCATGCGCTCGTGAGCGATGCACGTATATCGGGGTGTCCTCGCCACTTGAAAAACTGGTCTAGAATGCTACTTGGTTTTTCCCAGGTAGAGTAGTCCCGCAGGCTTTGTCTATAGAGATAGCGTTGGACCCCTAGTTCCTCTAGTTCTTCTAGGGAACAATCCGGTCTGAACTTGAATCCCAGGCTCGTATATTAGCGTCTGTCTCTTAGCTTCCCTTCTTGATATGCATGAGAAAGTAGGTATGAACTTTCCCTTCATTAGCTCCCAAGGATGAGGACCTTTACTTGCTTGTTGAGCTAGGAAGGTGGCCCTATCTAGTATGCCTTCCTCCTGGAATTTCAACCCCTCCGTTTCAGCAGGGTGTTGATACCTTTCATGCACAGCCGCCTCTCTATGAGGGGTGCAGTCGTTCCACAGTGTCTACTCGTGGATGTATCTGTATAATGGATCATCTTGATACTGCTTGAGGGACTCGTGCTGGATACCATTTGGCTGGTCGCTGCCTGAGTATTCCCAGAGGGTTTGTTCATGGACGTAGCGTTGAACCTCTAGTTCCTCTACCTCCTCTAGGGAATATCCATGCTCATGGTGTGCATCTTTGAATTCACACACTACTTCTCTAGTTTCTGCATCTTTTCTCACCGATATGCATGGAAGATTGGCCATAAACCTCTTCTTCATCGCTTCCCAAGGATGTGCCTCTTAGATTGGGAATGTGTCCTCACTTTGCTCCTCTATGTTGAAACACGAGGATGAGATCTCTTCTTCTTCGAGCAGTTCTTCCATGGTTTCAGGGGTCGGCTTCCCAAGTCTGTCAAAGATAGATTTCTTTTGAATCGGGCTATGCCCTTCTACATTTACCCCCAATCTTAGGAAGATTGACTTTCTTTTGGTCTTCTTCTTGGGAGTACAGATTGCCCCCAACCTGAGGAATACTGAGGGTCGTCCCTCATGTATTTTTCTTGTAGGCACATTCTCTCCGGCCTCTGCTATGTAATGGTTTATCACCCTCTTGATTAGAACCCGCAGTGGTGGTTTTGGTGTATACCCTAACCTTTGGTTGAGTTCTTGACAACCATCTTTACGCCTAAATCATGTTTTGGGTGTTATTGAGCCACATGTATTTTGTCATTCAACCCACTATATTTAAAAGTATGAATAATGATTGCGTTTCTCTTTTCACATTGTGTTACTAAATTATTATTCTCTCTAAAAAATAAAGGCAAAATTATGAGTGTCTTGATATATTATGAAAAGAATACTCCTATTGAACTAATATTAGACACAACTTTTTTCACAAATGTCCTATTAAATTAATATTATTATTCCTTTGAGGTATAATAGAAGTTGACTCCTAATAATTTTCATTTCAGTTAACAAATTATGATAAAGTCTTTATTAAAAATTTGATAAAATCATATAAGAGTATTAGGATTCCTAATAAATTATTTTCACTTGCTCCATGTACAAAATTGAAGCTTTTGCTAAATATCAAACTATTTGACATAGCCATCACTGGCAAATTTTCATCACCTCCTTTTGGTACCTACATTTTAGGAGCCCATACCCCTATATAAGGAGCTTTAAGCCCTCATAATTGAATTGCTCCCAAATTTTGAGAAGTCAAAATTTTCTCCCTTCTCCCTCCCCATACCTCTCTCGCCTGACCACGATAGAGGAAGAGAAAATTAGTTTCTCTTCCATCTCTTGATTTGTTTCGCTTTAATCGTTCTAGTAAAACGCACGGAGGAGTTTAGACAATTTGCTGGTGTGGACTTTCTTGGAGATACTCTACTTTGGGTATTTAGAGCTCATTTGATTCCGCTGCCATTAAATTATTCAAGAAGAACGGTACACTCTTGTAATTCAAATTTATTGTTTTTATATTATCCGTAATATCCTGAGATTCGTATTCGATTAATTTAGAACTTTTAGATACGATGTAGAATACAACAGTGGCCTCAAAGCTCAGGTTGCATGATTACAACTAGGTAAATAATTTGTAAAAAATGTTTCTTTGAGATTACGTGGTGATTTGAGCTAACCATTTGTAATTAATGATGTTTTAATTCTTAATTGATGAATTATGTGATTAGATAAATTAAATATAGTTAAATGTTAATTAGTTTCAAAATTTATTAATGTGGGAAAAATTTTAAATAATATTCGATTTTGAGAATATTTTAGAATTTTTTAATTAATCCCCAAATATCGGTTATTAATCGAAAAGAGTAAAAATCATCGATTACGTGTTGAATCATGTCAGGGCAGAAAAGATTAGGAAGCGTGCCCACGTCGGCCAAGTGACATCGGCGAATAGCGTGATAAATCGAAGAAGTCAACTCAGTTGACTCGGTCAAGCAGTCAATGCATTAACCCGACTCGACCGCTACTGGAGCCAAGATCCGATCCGGTTTTGGAAGCGACATGTGGCTCACGTCGCGTGCATTAGGAGCCACACAATCCATACGCCCACGTCGGTGATGGCGTCGGCGTGGCGATGGCGAGAAGCATGTGGGCGAACATGTGCCCACGGCGTTGAAACTTGTTTGGGCCGTGTGGGCCTACGTTCGATCTAATGTGTGTTTTTGGTGCAGGTTGGGCACTGTGGGCGGTGCTCGAATCGGTCCACTTATGTAAGGCTGATTGGTCCAATTTAATTACTTAATGGGTCAATTGAGTTCCGATTTAATTCAAACTCAATTTTTGATGGATTTTTGCTAAAATTGATTTATTAGAAATTAATTAAGTTGGATTAAATTTAATTTCTTGTAGAAAATTAGATTTAATTATTTATCGAATCAATTAATTGTTTCTTGAAATCAATTAAAACTAATGGATATAGATTAATTAAATTCGACTTTTGATTAGGTTTAATGATGAAATTTGGAATTTGATTTAATTAAATTTGAGACCTATGATTATTAGATAATTAGAGTTTCAAATTATAACATAATTTAGGAATTAATCATAGTGTGAAATAGTAGTTTTAGAAAATACTAGTTATTTTAATATTACATATTAATTCAACATGTTATTAATATTAAATATGAGTGACATATTTGATATTAGATAGTAATATCATATTTTAATATAAGATATGAATTTGAAATTTATTAATTTTAGATATTAACAATACCTTATTGATATAAAATATCAAATAAATACTAGCAATAGATTACTAGTGATTTTATACTTAGACAAATTAAATTATTTATTTCATTTTGATGAATATTCTTCGTATGCAATATGTGTGTCTACTTTATGCTTCATCCATTCTATGCATGTCAAATATAATATTGATTATTTATCATGCAAGATATAATAGGTTATATTAGATGGATGCCATGGACTTTGTGCTATATTATTATATTACTAGTTGCGTGTGCCCATCAAATGATGGGCGAGGTAATAATTGTATTCAATGGTTGGTTAAATTTCTGAGATAATTCCACTGAAATTAATATTATCGTAAAATATCATGTTATAATATATTTTTAGCCAGGCAATCGACAAACAGCTAAGTTCAAGCCTATGACAAATCCGGTAACAACTGACCGCTCTACTATTTAGCTACTGAGGAACAACAATTGATATGAAATTCAAATAATGAATGAAAATTATCAAGCAATATGAATGAACTTAGATTCATAAAGTAGAAGACGACCAAACACTATCATCTGATTCCGGTTACCAACATCAGCGACTTCGAACATGTGACTTCCGCTGATTTAAGTTGACCTTTAGAAGAATAATTATAATTAAGGAATTATATGAGAGGTAAACAAAAACAATAAACATGAAAAAGGATGCATCTCTTTCATGAAAAAGGATCTTTGTGGTTTTATGACATCATTTTACGTTAATTAAAAATAACATACATTTTACCTATATATCCCTAATCAATAAATAAAACAATAATTAATAAATGTAGTTTTTTTTTTTTTTTTTTTTTTTTAAAAAATTTTTAATACATATCAAGCGATTACATTCATCAATTCAACAATACAAATCATAAACTCAAGGAAAACCTTTATGAAAGAGCTTCAAACTAGTGAGGAAAAACTTTCCTCTAACCACTTTCCTTAGCACTGTGAAGAGGACTTCAATTCACCCAAGGACCTCGGCTAGAATGTCGGCTTACATGCTTGCCACTGGGGCAAGATGTCTGGACAATAAATGTAGTTTTTGAATACATTAAGTAGGGGCTTAAAAGGAAAAATTAATGAAATATTGCATTGGAATTTCAAAATGACAACTATTTTAACACAATTTTTTTTCTAGAATGTCAAGTCGAAAAATATGAGGGAGTACAAACTTCATACGTGTCTCAATTACTGTAAATGTACAAACAATTATCCACATGGTACAAATTGTGATGCATGAGTTACAAGTGCATGTGTTGGCTGCGATCTTACGACCATGCGTAACTTCCATGCGCATTTTGCTTTTTATACTACCATTGATATAGATAATATGGCCTATAATATTTCTTAAGGTCTATGAGTTTTGTATTTATAGAAATGCATAAATATTTTGAATAATTAATCATAATTAGTTATGAAAAATTATAATCTACCATGACTGTTGTCAAAATAGTTTGCCTCACAAAATACAATGTAGAAATCTCTCTTGTTTCGGTTGTCTTCTAGGTCTACATTAGAGACCTTTATATAGTATAGGCACAAATAAGTTTATGGTAATAATTTCAATAAACAAAACTTTCATCTTGTAAAATATTCAATGTGATCGATCTTCTTTCCTTCATTAGTTTAGACTTGTGAATCTTTTAGCTTGATCTGAGAAGTCTTGCCTTTTCAAGTGGCAAATCATATCTCATGAGATCTTCTTCATAAATGGAAATAAAATCTTCTTTGTAAGATTCACTACGCCCTCAGCCCCATTGCTACCTGGTGTTAGAGCGGTTAATTACGACATTGAAATACTTGGTCAATTTTTATACACTAACAAACTCCCCCTTTGGGTAAGTTTTTCACGATAAATCTCTTGAGAACCACACACGTCACAATTTAGCGTATATAATTCTCAAATCTGGAATAGCGTGAATAACCGCTAGTAGGAATAGCGTAAATAACGACAAATAAACACACAAGATGGAATAGAATATAACACATAGTCCGGATGTCAGACAAGTGTTAAAAGGCAGGTTGGCTAAACAGATGCCATAAAACACAAAAAGCCATAGCATTTAACATCACGGGCAAATCAAAATACAAGACAAATAAAATACTCCACCATAAGGTTCTCCATCTAGACATCTCCCCCTAGTTGTCCCAAAAACATAACCAAAGCACCTAAAAACACATACGCTGCGGCACATGGACAAAAACGACATCGAAGCTTTGGTGCCTTTCTACCAGCTATCTCCTTGAAACTAGATCGACATACGGATCATCTTCTCCACTTAAGCTCCTCAAACGTGCCTCGGCCTGATTTCACAACTAAGCTAGGCCCAGACAACCCATCGGATATCTAATCTTGTCCCTCGAAAATTTTGTCCCACAATCGATCACCTTCGCGAAACCCCTCATCAGCAATGGGTGCCAACGGCATATCAACTACATGTGTCCCTTCCATCAGTTTGGGACTGATGGTAATAACTCCAGTTGGAGGTCCCTCAGTATCATCTACAGTCAGAATGTCTTCTTTCTGGGCTTGGAGGATGCTACAGATCATACTAGGATAGGCTATGGGTTTCAGGATGGCATGGGATTGAGCATGTTGTACAGTTTGATCAAACAAAACCCGGCCTAAATCAAATGAGGCCCCAATGCCTATCATATAAAGAACCCTAGCCAACGACTCAAAGACACTAGTAGTATGAGTGGTAGGAACCAATTAGCTACACGATTTTATAGGCCTTGTCGTACTTAACCTTTCGGTTTAGAGGAAGGAAGTCCGCCTAGGGCCAAAGTGTCAATGGCACCTCCCGTTAACACTTTGACAATAGTAGATAGTTGCAAGTTGTAACCCGTAGCACCCCCGTTGGCTCTTGTAAAATAGTCATTGATAATTCTTGGAGAGACGTCAAAGGTGAAGTTTCTGAAGGTCACCAACCCTTGATGATTGACTTTTAGCGATGCGTCAATGTCCTCGGTCATGTTAAATAAATTTCTGACGACTTGGGGTGTAGGGACCAACTGTTGTAACGGTTGGCATAACTCATGCCTAACTTCCAAAATGTGCATAATGTTCTTAACGTAGTTTAGGATAACATCTATAGGCTACTATAGGTGGTTTGCCACAAACCTCCATCGCTTTCCTCCCTCGAATTCAAAGACACGATGCGGTGGATATGGCTGACAGCATTTTTTGGAATCCTCCTATTTCCCACTCTAGTACGGTTCTCGTTCAGTTTCCACTTGCTTGTGGTCTTTCTCCTTTTAATAATACTTGGGGGAGCTGTCATCCTCCTTGATTCTTGAGGCTTTAACCATCAACAACTAGTTGTACATCAAATGATCTCATTTCTTAGGGGAGCAGTTAATGACCTCTTGATACGTCATCTTAAGCTGCTTCGGCATACGCACTCATACGAGCAACCCTTCTACCTCTCCCCTAAGCTTTCCTAGCTTTCTTGGCAGTTCTCTCCTCCTTACTCAACTTCTTCTTAGGCACGGAAGATTCACCAACATCAGCACTCTTCTTGTGCTTCCTTTTCTTGGACCTCTTCTTACGACGGTATCACCAAGAAATTTACCTCTAATGTCAACATCGATGAATATATCGACACCTTGACCAACAGTTGGTCTCTCCATATTTGCAGCAGTTTCAACATCAGTGTCAGTGAGACTTGGTGTCACACCTACGCCTCCGGCGACTGCGCCGGTCAGACTTCTGTGTCAACATCACTTGGTATGTTAGCATCCATACCTACAATGATAGTGTCTTTGGCTGGTCATCGACAGAATGGTCTCAAGCACATCTCCCCCGGAGGTGAAATCACCAGGTCGTTCAACGTGTTCTTGACACTGGGATTAACATTCACGAAACGCCGGTGCTTGGAACCTCCACACCTTCAATCACCCGTATCGGCATGGCAGCATCCACTTTTATCCTTACATCCACCTTATCCCTTCAAGAACATCCTTACCAACATTACGGCGATTTGCTCGAGAGGCACAACCGAGGAGCTACTTATGTGGTGTCTTCAACGAGATAGCTTAATAGATGGAATCACGGAATATTTGCAACTTTTGACATCTCAGCAACCAAAGAGTCATTTACTTGTTCTTCAACAATTGGAGCAACTTCTTCCCCAAAAACCTTCTCCTCAGCCTCAATTTCATCATGGTACTTCTCCCCTCCAACATCATCATCTTCAATATTAACCTTACTCGACCTAGGGTTTTCGAGTTCTTCAGGATGAGTGCTTCCATTGTGGCATCATGAATCATATCTTGGGATGAAAAAAAAGGTACTTCTAGTGGAGTTGGGTGAATACGGAGTTCATCCTCCATACTTGTCGAAGATTGTGCTTTCGACTTTCGCCCTTTCGCCTTCTGGGCTCCTTTGTTCATCACAGGTGGTTCAACCATCATGCATGCATCATCACTTGGACCAACACCCTTCTTCTTGCCTTTAGTCGCCTTCCCAGATGTATTAACCCCTCTTCGTGTCTTAACCATTTTTAGTTTAGGGATTTTTGTTTGATTTCGAGAAAATATGGGATGATTTTGAGTAATTTGGTAGAAGGAAAAAGAGTATGTAACGGTTGTGATGATTGTGAAGAGAAAATGGTGAATTTGAAGTAAGTTTGTGGCGGTTTTGGTGTGATTTGGGGAGGATATATGGAAAGTTTGTAAAAAGGAATGTGGGTGGTTAAGACAAGAACTTACCATAATAAATGAACCATAGTTGCCTTTAACTCGAGAATTAACTTCTCCTTCAAGATTTCCCGCCAAACAAATTCATCAAAATTGGAACCTCTCGATGTCGATGGTTATAACACAGCCTTGCATCGGACACGAGAACACTTGTTCTCGCTCCACGAGTTGGCAACACAAGGTATCAACCTCATACCTCCCTTGTCTTCTGACCGCTTCTTTAGTTTGTATTTTTAATCACATAATCCATGAGGATCTCAAGTTCAAACTTTCTTTGCATCCAAAGCTTTAGTAAAAATATCATATTTGCTTGCTCGGTACTTTCACATGTTCCAATGAAATCACTTTATCTTCAACAAGATCCACGATGAAGTGGTGTCTAATGGGTTCTTGGATATATTGATGGCTCTCCCCGAGTTGTCGTAGCGCGCGACATTATATTCTTGACGATACAGCATCACTTAAGAGTTGGGTACAGCTACTACCCGGCAACTATGTATTCAACTTCGGGTTGTAGATAGAGAAAGCTGAGTTTTGTTCTTCTTGAACCAAGATCTGAGATTATTTTCAAAAGAAACATCCTCCGGGCGTGCATTTTCTATCTTGATATTTCCAACTGATGACACGTCAGCGATACCACACTAAAATTGTTAGTATCAAAAGAATACAAAAGACCATAATCCATAATACCATTCACATATTTAATGATCCTCTTGTCTTGATTCAAATGGCTTTCCTTAGGATCCACTTGAAATATGGTACATACTCCAATAGAATATGCAATATAGAGCACAACTTTTGCTATATGAGATAGAAGACTTCCTATCGTGCTCCACATATGGTTATATGTCGGCCAGAGGCGCCATGGAGCATGCACCAGCAACTTTAACATAGGATTTGCGATCAGGTGTCGTCTTCGACTCGGTATTTTCAAGTCAAATTTGCTTGACATACTTGGGTAAGAGATATGAAATGTTGTCCTTGTACACTTGACTTGAAATCCTAGAAAATAATTTAGCTTCAAGCTTTGATCATGCTCATCTAAATTCCGGACTCCATCTATTGTGGACAAGCCTTCGTACAGTTGTTTAGACATTCCTCCAAATATTATGTCATCGACATAGATTTGTGCTACCATTAATTTGAAATTCTCATACTTAATAAAGAGAATGCGTCGGAGTTCACTCCCACTTGCGTATCCGCAGTCATTAAGTACTTTGTGAGTCTCGTGCCATATTCGAGGGCTTTCTTGAAGATCATATAAAGCTTTCTTCGATGTACACATGCGGGGGGCAATTGTCATCCAGCTTAAAACCCCTTTTGGTAGCTACGTATACTTAACTGTAACCCGCACCATTCGATACACTTTTTCACATCCATTACGGTACAATTTGAACATCATCAAGCATGCTAAACTGAGAAGAAGACGTATAGCCTCAGCTTTTAGGCAGACAAAAGTTTCCTCGAAGTCTACACTTGCGCTTTATGGGCATTCTTGAGGCAGTAGCCTTGCTTTATTTCTAGTAACAACTCCTTGCTCATCGGACTTGTTATGGAGATCAGCTTTATTCCTATAACATTATGATCCACGAATTACGAGAGCACAAGCTCCCACATATCGTTCCTTTGGAATTGGGGCAATTCATGCTTGCGTGAATTTTATGCAATATTTCGTCGTTGGATCGTCGACATCCTTTGGCTCTACTTTAGATATGAAACAACTTTCTTGATAAAGGCCAACCACCATTTTTTTTGTGATCAGCTGATTCCTTCCTTAGCATTTATGCTTGCCTCGATCAATCTCCCCAATAATATTGCTCAGTGGATAGTTGCTTACGGATTATTGTAAGTCGTAATAAATCCACGTGTGTGTCATCGTATGTGTCATCGACACCTTTACCACCCGGCCCGGCATGTTCATGTCGGTTAGCTGTTATTGGCTTGGTGCACCGCCATCATGTGGTCTTCATTCATCTCGACTCATGAGTCTAGAACCTTCACATTTGGCAAGACTCCGCTGACCAAAAGCTTGAGAGTCCTTTTTGTTGAACACCACGCGAGTCTATATGTTGTGAGTATCACGAGAATATGCCTTAAATCGAGTCTTGACATCAAATTTACCTTGGTTCACGTCGGCCGAGAATGCCGCCTGAGCTTACCAAATACATGAAAATATTGAACATTTTGGCATTACTCCACCCCCATATTTCATAATTTGTGTTGTTGAATTTTTGGGCGTAAAGTGATCTTGATTATGAATGCTGACAAGCGATTGATTATAGCCTACGCCCAAAACTTAGGAAGGAATGTTTTGGCATGAATCATGACATGTGCCATCTCTTGAATAGTTCGATTCTTCCTTTCAACGACACCATTTTGTTGTGGTATAATAGCAGCGGAGAATTCATGAGTAATTCCTTCATCAGTAGAGAACTCAACAAATTTTGAATTTTCGAACCCTTTCCCATGGTCACTCCTGATCCGAACAACATGTTGCTCCTTCTCATTTTGAACTTGGAGGAGATAGAAACTGTAACCATCTGACGTGTCATATTTTCTCTAAGGAAAACTAAACCCATTAGCTAGAAATCGTCAACACACATAGACATGCTTTGCCTCACAATAGCTTTCAGCATAGGTCCCATCGAATCCATGTGCATCGATTCTAGTACATGAGTTGTGACTACTGTTGCAATACGGTGGTAACTCTTGAATGCATTTTCCAACGACACTCTCCGCGTGCTTGGTGCTTTTAACATCGAATGTTGGTATTCACGGAGCGACTTCCTTGGAAATAATTTGCTGAATATTTTTATAATTAGTATGACCTAATCTCTTGTGCCATAATTTAGCATCCTCACTTTTCCTACTAGATAGGGCTTCTATGGAGTTCCACATGTAGCAATTGTCAGCTGACCTCGTTCCGCAGCATGCTTAGTCTTTTCGTAGGAGTCGTGGTAATGCGCCCCTCACTTGCTAAAGAACACTTGTATGCCATCATCACATAATTGACTTATACAGATGAGATTTGTAGTTAACCACCGACGGTAGAACATGGAGTTAAATGTGGTAAGCCATCAACATTCAACTTTCCTTTGATGATAATTTTCACTTTACTCATCTTAAAAGTGACATGATGCGTTTAAGTGAGCAAATACGGATGAGATAAGCGCTTAACTTTCTGTCATGTGTCTTGAACAACCACTATCAGTACCAGCTTAGATTTAAATTTGATGCTTTCAAGGAAGTGTAAAGCAACTTGACCCCAACAAGATTCACCTTTTTTGATCCTTTGAGTTTCACGAGGGGTTGATGCTAACTTCCTCTTGGTCCATATATTTTGTAGACAATATGACCCTTCTTTCCACAATAATGACAATACCATACTTTGCTCGTCGCTAAGAAGCCATTAACCAACTACTTGCTGCATGCATGGTTGTGGATAGACAACCAGAACTATCTGGACAAATTTGGTATCTTCTTTCGGCTTGAACAGTTTCCTTTAGCCGAAACCCCGACAACTTTACCAACTCAAAGAATCTCCTCCGGAATATATGTGCTTGAATTCATCATTTTTCCCAATCCGTTGTTTAGTGTGTGCTTGAGCTCTCAATGCGATGAATCTCTTGATCTTCATTCTCTCCTAATTTTCTTAGTTCCCTCGTTTTTCAATCTTCCAATTTGTTCCTTTCAGCGTCTACTTTGGTATAAACCACCGTCGACTCCATCATTTAGTGTATAGAGTTTGTAATTCCTCAGCCTCTTCATCACTCATATCTTCCCTCGTCCTTCTTTGGTGTCATCCTGATGTAGGTAACGGTTGGCTCGAGCACTCGATAAAAGCCACAGAGTTGTGCTTGATCATCTTGTCGAGTCTTCCAGCTTCGTTTGCTCGGAGGTTGAGGAGTGAATTCTTTTGATTGCTTCTTGAGATAGTTGGGACACTCACGATTGAATATGTCCAAAGCCTTCACATTCTCTGCGTTGAATATCTTTGGTTTGTTTATTACCATAGTTACTTTGCTTCGCTTCTTCCATACATTTGTTGTTAGGTGTCATTAACGGATAGACTAACGATCCCATTGAGCGGTTTCTTGTTAAATAAAGCGATTTTTTTGTTGAAGTTGTTAGCAAACATATTTATGCTTTCCCCGATTCTTAAATGCATTCAGCGTAGAGATGAAGCTTTAGTGCACGGCTCGCTTTTCTTCTTAGGCTAGCGCCGTTTAAAAAGGAACATCTCGAATGTAGCCAAATTTCCAATTAGTCATCCGAGGCTCATTGTAGTCAAATCGAGCTTATTAGCCTTTACCTTATGAAACTTTTAGGCGATGTTCTTAACTCTTTTAAGCTTTTCACTGCTCATAGGTTCCCAGGTGAAAAAGGGGCTAACGTTAGCCATATCCTTCAGTGTGTTGTTGTACATGGCTATAGATTCATCTTCTTCCATTCTTAGAGCTTTTGAATCTACGTTGTTGGCATTGGAGTCTCGACATTCGTACGCCCCGAGGTTTCACCATAGCCAGTTTGCCAAAGTATCCCAGTGGTCTTTGCTACAGTACATGTGTTGATTAGCTTAAACACATTAAGATCTACAACATTGAAAATAGCATTCATGGCCTTGTCATTTGCTAAAGCAAGTTCCTGTTCTTCCACAGTCCAATCATCCCTACGGTTTCACGATTCTGCGCCGTTGTCTGATTTGGTGTTGTCCGCCCCTACTGTCTGACTTTCCAAAATATCTCCGTGTCCATAGATTTTTAGAATACGGTCATCTGGCCTTCCGATTAGGCATAGTTTGTTGCGCCGAGAGCAATTGGTGAGTAGTTGGGCACTTCCCAAAAACCTTCCGTTTGCAAGGTACACTTGATCGCTCTTGTACATTAAGAGTATCGCTCGATACCAATTGGAAAAGTGTAATCTACCGCATTCTGACCCGTTGTGATATAATTTTCAAGCGACTCTAACCTGCCTGACTTTGACTAAAAATTAAATTGTGTTGAAAGTAAAAATACAACGTACGGTAACCGATGCAGGTGCAACATGCACTACGTGCAGGGGGCTTAGCCGGCCCAATGAAGGATACCACTATGATAGAGAATTACAAATAAGGACATATGCAAATGCTCCCCATTCTTCTATGCCCTATTTTACTTCTATATGGATGTATAAGTCTAGGATCCCCACAGCGATAACATCACCAGCTCTGCTTTCTTATTCTAATATGTGTTAACTACGTATTTATCACTAAACGGCCGGGGCCCCATTGTAACGAAGATATTAACAACGGTTGTATAATCTAAAAAGATTTTTTATAGAACGCCCATGCGATTGACTACAAAATAAAATAAACTCTCAAAGCTTCGTTTGCCTACATGAAAATACAATCGTAGAAATCTCTCTTTGTTTTGGTTTCTTCTAGGTACGCATTAGAGGCCTTTTATGTTTTGTAGGCACAAATACGTTATGGTAATAACTTTCATAAACAAAACTTCCATCTTGTAAAATATTCAATGCGATCGATCTTCTTTCCTTCATTATTTTAGACATGTGAATCTTCTAGCTTGATACCCAAGTAATGCCTTTTCCATTAGCCAAATCATATCTCATGAGATCTTCTTCATAAATGGAAACAAAATCTTTTCGTAAAGATTCGCTTACGCCCTCATTTACATTGCTACAAACTATTAGAGGCAGGGTGAGGTACGGCATCGTGAAATACTTGGCCAATTTTCATGCACTAACAAGTTATAATTAACTATTAGATATTGATCCACCTAAAGGGATAGGCCAATAGGAAAACATGTTTATGGAACTAAAAATAGTTTAGAAACTTTTTCCTCTAATAACTATATCATAATTTTCAACTATGTGTTATATTTTTCTTATGATTTATGAGTATATACTTTATGCTTGTTTGATTGATATATTTTGACATAATCATAAAGTTAATAAAACAACAAGTCCCACCTAATAAATAAGAAATTAATGTCATACAAAAATATAAAAGTCGAGATAAGTCGCTTGTGTGCATGGGCTGCTAGTATAAGCCCACAGGCGATGTTACATCTAGGATGCCCATCGATGGAATAGTCTAAGTTGTTGTCGAACTAGAGCACACTATTATTTGATACGAATGCACGTTCGGTATATTTTTTGTTGCTTAATGATGATGATTTCAATGTGGGGCGTGGGCCGTTGACATGAGTTACTAATATAGTCTAGAGATTGAACTTTTAGTAACACTTGAGATTTATGAGTGGTAGTAGTGTTGGACTGCTCTTCGCCGTACTCTTTGTTTTTGATGATTACTAAAACATTTGATTTCTTTGTCTAACATGTGTGATTTAAGTATTTTTTATATTTTTATGTTAGAAAGATATTTGCGGAGGCTTCAAAGTGATATACTTATTTAGCAAGCACAAGACCATTGGCATTGAGAAGTTAAGCTCTTCAAAGAACAATGCAATGTCAAATGGATTCAAAGAAGAAGAAGATTCAAGAGTGTTAATGACATCGAGTGATGGTACTATGGATTCAAAGCTCTTACAAAGTTAAAAGTTAGCTTCCAATAATAGTTTAAAGTCTCTTGAATAATCTTAGTTGAAGCTCTTACATGGGAGATATTTTTGAAATCATTCTTGACAAAAAGTTGTTAACCGTTTTAAAGTTTTTAAGAATATTTTTGCCAAAATAAAATATTTTGAAAATATTAATGTTTATAAAAAAGGGGGTTTAAATTCATTTTATTAAAGGGTTTGAAAAGACCTTTACAACTATTTTGAATCGTCAAAATCGGAATTATATGAGAGTGAAAATTATGTTTTGATTTGACCATTGTTGACCAGCGTCATGTGCGGAGGTGCCGATGGAGATCGAGGGAAGCTCACGATTATGCATGGGAGTGCTACCATTAGGTAATGCCGAGGGTCTCGATGAGGCACTGCGATAGCGGTGACACTTTGAGCTCAATTTTACACCATTTAGGCCCTCAAACCAAGAACTCGCCATGAGACTTTTTCCTATAATTATTTAATATTTTTTGGAAAATCTCTCTTATTTTAAATATCAAATCTCTCCTAGAATAAGTTTCAATTTTGATTGTCTTCTAGACCTTGCACTAGAATTGTGGTTATCTTTTATATCAAGAGATTGTGAGCATTCAAGCGTGTTTGTTGAATTGCTCGAGAGAAAAAACTTAGCTTCATCAAGTTTTATATCTACTCGGCAGGAGATTGAGAACAAGCTTCAACTTAATCTACTCATTAGAGGAGTTACATAGGGGAAAGCTAAATTGTAATACTCTTATCTAATCCATTGTGGATTATCTTGTTCAAAGTAAAACTTTTCTTTGAGAAAAGGTTAGCCTGAGTTCCGCAGTAGATGGTTTCTTACTTGGAAGTGAGATCGATTGGTATTGGGTTGATTAGCGAGATTCTTTAGTCTCTTCTAGTAGTAGCTAGAAGTTTGTTCCAAGGTCGAGGTAAATCTTGAACTTTCGGAGGTTTCGAGGTCGCAGGGGAGGTTCTGCGGTGGGCGCCTAGAGGAGTACAGCTAGGTGGTCTAGTGGGTTGGAGTAGGCGGTATATATTGATTTAACATGCGCCCCGCTGAGTGGTTGAACTCGGATAATATATACGAGGGTTACATTTCCAAATCAATCGGAAGGTGGGAGGCACTAGGTTTGCGAGCGTTAAACCTTTGGGTCAAGTTGCATTTCTCTATGCCTCAACTCTTTACCTTATTGTTACATATTGCTATATTTTATAATTGTGTTAATTGATTACATGTTTGATTGTGAATTATTACATAATTTTATAGAGAATTGATTAAATTGACTAAACATATTTAGATAACAATTGCATATGCTCAAGCAATAAATATAATTGTATACTACTTGATCACACACTAATTACTAAAAGAGGTCAAATTGGGGTAATTGGACTTAATAATTTTATAAATCCGAAAATTTGGTATGTAATAGCTCAAATTTTACGAATAACTCAAATTTTAGATTTGTCGCGTTTGAGGATAGTGCTGGGTCTACGAGCACATTGAAGTATGTAATTATTAATGAGCCCTGGTACTAAAAAGAATTCAGTTGTTTGGAGGCGTGACTTGATCACGGTGAGCATTTGATGCATTAAGTAGAAGTCAAGTACCTTATGTGTTCCACTATAGACATTATCTCGGGATTAAGAATCAGGATGTCAGATCATGATCTGATTTATGCTCATCTAAGACTCTCCTTCGTGAAAATATTGAAAGGGTTAGAAAAAATGTTGCGCTACGATAGCGTGAAGGTTGGAGATAATCATGTTATGAAGATAATGAGATTGATTGAGTTACTCCGGTACTCTAGAATCCCAATCTCTCCAAAATTAAGCTTAAATATCCTCATGATTACTTACCCTAACGAGGTATCTAATTTCACTATTGGGTACAATGAATGAGAAATAAAAAAAGTTTGGCTTTCAGCTTGCATTGAGATGATCTCTAAGGGATAAAGGGAGGGTCTCGAGACGTTTCACCCACTTTTGGTTACAAGTTGCAAGGGAATGAACAAAGGGGAGCAAAAGCAGATAGATGACAAGGATGGTTAAAGTAACCACTTTGTCCATTAGAGGAAGTCTTCGAAGGACATTTCCGTCGCTGAGGGCGTGATTAGATTCTTTGATCAACTTGAGAGGTACGTCATGTTATGAATTGTGATAAGTTCACTTTACGTTATCAATGTTTGGTGACATTATATGTAGTACTCACATTTTACGGAATGTCAGGAATGATCGAGGAATAGAAGATAAGCTAGAATGGAGTACCAAGCACAGATAAGGAATGCGTTAAGCGTCAACCGAGGAGAACTAATTTTATGGGTTTGGCAGGGCAAATGCTTTTAACATATTGTCGAGTTAGCTTCATGCTCACGATCGAGGAAATGCTTTCTTTACATTATTGTTTTGGACATAAATAATTTTTATATTTTTAAGATTAATTCAAGTTAGTTGAGCTATTAATTTTACATGAAAATTACAAATGATAATGAATCTCTCTATTATGTTGGTTTTAACCAACATAAATATCTCTTTATGCTTATGCTCACATAAAATTCTAGTAAAATAAACTTTAAAATCTAAAATCCTCTTCGGGCTATATGATTTATAAAAGAAGTATAATCACATAAATGAAAGATCATAAAGATTAAATCTTTGGAATCGTATATTTGGAGTATATAATTAAATATGAGTACTACTTAGAATTCATAATGGGGCAATCATTAATTAAAATTAAATATTTAGAATAAACTATTTATTAGACTCATAAATAATATTTATGAGATCAATAGATAAATAAAATCCCTTTCTGCATTGTTATTAATTGCATTAGTAAATCATAAATATATATGTTTTTCATTGCTTTACTTAAATATTTTAGAAATACAATAAGTACATTTGAATAGTTCAAATGAATGATAGTTGGCTTAAGTAAATATTTAATATTCTTTAAGGTGTTAAAGAAGTATGTTACTAGATGAACTAGAATTAAATCCCTAATAATATAGGATTACATATTTTAAATTGAGTTTAGCTCGAACCCTTTGAATGTATAGTCAACAATCAACGTCAAGAGCGTCACATTAGATGTAATAATACGATTGTTTTCCATAATAGTCAAATTCAGAGATCATATAAAATTTTCACCCAAGTCAAACAGTTGACAAATTATAAGACATGAACTTGAACTTGTTGTTACTACAATGGTAATCCTAACAAAAGATGATGCCTTTAAGGATATAACCATGACCAACAATGATGATGATTTATAATTTGTATGATCCGGAGATAGTTTAAATATTCCAAATACAGATTTGGATATTAACAGATTTATTCCAAGATAACTAGGTTATCAATGAATAAATAGCTATCACAATATATATAAATGATTAATTAAATGAAAATGTCCATGTTTACAGTATTCGACTGATAAATAAAATTTATCCAAGTCAAGGTGATTCTTGCACTAGAGAAATTCTTATTAATCATAAATATTTTTAGATTATCCGGATCTAAAATAATTGACATATACATAAGTTAATGAACATATCAAATAGGTTGAATTCATTAATGAAAACTATTATTTTTGTATAGACAAGAAGGTCAGTGGGAACTGCCTAGCATATGTAGTTTAGTATATGAAACACATACTGATGATAGAGAATAGCACAACTACATGAAATTAGATTGTGTATGAGTTTTTCTATAAAAGATCAAGGGATGAAACCGAATCTTTTTGTAATTCCTTAGAGATCAACTAAATGAACTCAATAAGTTGAATACCTTAAAGAAAGAATCTTTCCAAAGAGATGCAACTTTTTCCCCACATTATAAAGTTGTATAAGGAGAAAGAAGAGCAATGAAATGGAAAGCGGTTACATTTATATCAATTACTTAAACTAACAGAGACGATCGTCGATCTTAGTTGGACCAAAGTAAACTGATAAGTAAAGATGTGAGCATCTTGTTAAAGTAACAAGTATAACACAAAAAATGACTACATAACATAGAAATTGAGTATAATTACAACCTGAGAAGTTTTGAATAAGAAGCTAGTCGGATTATAACACCAATGAATGATCTTGAAAGTTGCCTAACCAGATGTCGAGATAAAAGATGGTTTATCCCTAGCAGCTTATTCAAGGTGGAAAATCAAGATCCCATTGTTGGTCCGAACATGTATTCAGAGAATGATACTCCATTCAATAGTTGAATGTAGCAGTACACATATACATAGACTTGAGAAGTCAAGGAACAACATTTGACTAGACACCCAACTAATCAACCATACTAGTATAAGCATATTGAAATAATGTTTCTTCTACCGTTGTAAGTGGTGCTAGATTTGGTGGAGTTAGTCCTTCGTCTAAATGTCATATCACGACCATTATATGACATTGGCACCGGAGTGGCTTTCAGATTCAAACCCACATCATTGTCTAGGACAATGATGAGTATATGTAAAATATACATTCATCACTATAAGTAAAGGAGCCTTTTCGATTCCACCGGAAATCTATCTTTTTCGGGAGAGGTCTTTGGATATATAGTCAAAAACAAAATTAAACCTCCCCAACGAGCCAAAATAATGAGATTGATTTGTCTCTAGTTAGCTGTTGGTGATAGGAATCAAACACCAAACGACAATGTGGCAGTTGTGTTGATCATTTTCTTGAATCAAAAGGGAGTATGGATACTCTAATGAATCACGGGTTCAGAGCATTGGGCTGTTTGAGCCGTGAAATGCTGGGACCATGACCACCGTGAGGAACTTAGAGATAGAATATCGATGTCCCAAGAAGATTTTCAGGAAGGCTTATGTTGAATGTAGATTGTTAGACTGAGTGACATGATTTCATATGTACTGGAAGTAGTACTTTAACCTTATCAAGCACGTCCTACATATGGGGAGATATATGACATATGTTGAGTATAAATGGAAATTTGGTTAAAATAGGGGATTAGCTGCTTAGGATATTTCGTTAGATTTATGAAAATTTTTTTGGATAGTTAAAGGTGATTTAATTGCACCACCAGCTATGGAGTTGGATATCACATTAGCATCTATTACCGAAAGAGCTACTTGAGGTCTGAAGACTTTGGTGACACATATCTTACAGCTTATTCTTGGAAATCGTGCTCAGAAGGAATCGTTGATATTAGGTCATAAATCGTCAAGGGCAAGTGGGAGTATTAGAGCCCAGAGATATTAGATCTCATGAAATATCCGTTGAAGAATTTAGATTATGCGGCCGATTTATACATTCACGATTATAAGTTCAATATATAGTAATTGTTGATTCACCAGAAGCATCGACATTAAGGGTTATGATAGCTTACTAAAGGTATGCTCAAAATCTATATATTAAGATGATAGTTTGTTAATATTGTCTAATATATTTGCTGGCCAGCCGATCGTCTGAAGGGTGCACAAGCGATGAAACCGAACTAATAATAATTGTATTGTAACTTCACAGTGCAAGTGAAGCGAGAGGAAACGTCGAGGGCAAATTCCTATTTCTAGGAATATTAGGCGGCTAGGGTTTTGGGGATAGGGATAGGGTTTCTAGAATGTTCCATCGCTTCCTTTTGGTGCCTACATTTTAGGAGCTCAAACCCTTATATAAAGAGCTTCAACCCCTCATAATTGAATTGCTCACAAATTGCCCCCGTGGCATAGCTCAATTGGTAAAAAGCCTAAGTGCTAAGTACCAGCACCCTAGCCTCTTTATGCGGTGTGGGTTCGATTAAATACAGAGTAATTTAGAATCTCGTATTGAAGTGGTTAAAGGGGGCTGAGTCACGACCAATTGAGGCGCATCCGCCCAATTGCCTGCTACCGTGCTTTCGAGGGCATGGGTAGCGTAGGACCCTTAGTTTGAGAGTTTCAAACTTTTTTGAATTGCTCACAAATTTTGAGAAGTCAAAATTTTCTCCCTTCTCCTTCCCTACACCTCTCTCGGCCGACCACCACAGAGGAAGAGAAAATTAGTTTTTCTTGTTTCATTTCCGGCTTTGTCGTTCTAAGGAAAGCGCTCGGAGGGATTTGAAAGACAATTTGTTGGTGTGGACTTTCTTGGAGATACTCTACTTTGGGTATTTAGAGCTCATTCGATTCCGCTACCATTAAATTATTCAAGAAGAACGGTACACTCTTGTAATTCAAATTTATTATTTTTGTATAATCCGTAGTATCTTGGGATTCGTATTCGATCACTTTAGAACTTTTAGATACGATGTAGAATCCAACAAATTGACATATAGTATTTAAGTTTATAAAAACTTATTATTTCTGTTGAATATGTATTAATAATAATATATATTAATAATTTAAAATAATATTACTAATAAAATTGAACTTGAAATAAATGTACTAGAAAACAAAAGAAACTAAAATATTATCCACAAAAAATGAGAAATCGATTGTGTTATAAGAATTTAATTTAATAATTTTTTCTAAAAATATTTAAACATGTATTTTATTGTAATTTTCATATTATATTTAAAGAGTTATTGGTGATCAAAGTATACCTTCAAAAAATAATAATATTTATTAGAAAAAAATTCGAAGGAGTGTAAGTTTTTACACAGTTTTAAAACTGTTTCGAATTAAAACGCAAAAATGTATCAAATATTTAATGGTAGTATGTAATTGAATCGCGTCGCTTTATTAGTAAAATAAAAATTCCTCATGATGTTGCGATCCAATCTGTGAAGATTTGAAGAAACGTAGCCATTCCTTGCCTCGTTTTGGAGCAAAGTAAAATAGATAACTATTTTTTTAACTAAAGCAAATATTTTTTGCAAAATTAAATAAAAGCAATACTCGAAGCTGTAAGCAATAAAACATTGAGGGTCGATAGTGAATAAAATAAAATATAATATCTCAAAGCAAACAAGGAAATAAATTTAATAAGTCTTTTCATATCTAATTTCAAATACAAATATTTTATTATATATTTTCTTTTATTGACGTGTTAATAACAGTCTAATCTCTATTTTAATAACAGTCTAATCTCTATTTGTTGTACCTCGTCTCAGCTTTTGTTCCAATGTTTTATATATCTAGCTACCAACAAAGCACTACTACTCAAGAATCTTTCTATATTTCTTTAGCTCTTAAAAAACCACCACTCAGATAAACCATTTGGCATTTTGCTTAAACTATTTTTGGAAAGGAAAAGTTATTTTTGTACTCTTCAAAGCCAAAAATGGAAAGATACGACAAAATTGAAGAAGAACATTTGCTTTCAAACTCAAATGAAACAAAAGTTGAAGAAACATACAATAGTGAAGAAGAAGAAACATTATCATTATGTGATCTTCCCATCGAACAAGAAATCATTCAATCAAGAAAAGAAACACTTCAACAAAATAATTCAATCCAAGATGAATTTGATTTTTGTTCATTCTCAAAAGAATCAGCAGAGATGTGTTCTGCTGATCAACTCTTTTTCCATGGCCAAATTCTTCCATTCCACCATTATATAAGCTCCGAAACCGGTTTAATATCAGCAAGAAGATACCTTCCAAGGTCTGAATCAATGAATAATTTCTACTCAAATGGTTTCACTAGCAGCAGAAGCAGTAGTATCAACAGCCACCAATCATCCTCTTGCAGTAGCAGTAGCATAAGATATAGTCCCAGATCATCAGTAACCACCCCAATTTACAAGCCAAGAGTACCCAACAGTGTCATTTCACATCAAAGTCCAAAACCCCTTATGAAAAATTCAATAATGAAGAACCAGAACATGCCCAGTTCAACTCAAAAAACAACAATGTGGAGTCATTTCCGGTTAGGATTAGTGACAACCCCAGAAATCGTTTTGGAGGATCTAAAACACAGATCATTCAACAGTAACAAGAGCTTCCAAAAGAGTACAAGTTTTGGTACACATGGTATCATTGATTCTGATTATTGTACAAGATTTAAGTCAGAGAAGAAGAAAAAACAGGGGACTTTTGAGGTAAATGGAACATTATTAGGTAGCTGTAAATGTTCTTCAAATGCGGTTGATATAATTCCTTCACAAATTGGTTCAATTAAGACAAATGTTAATGCAAAAGATGGATTTATGCATGAAGAAATGAAAGGAAAACAAGCGATTTCTCGACATCGTACATTTGAATGGCTAAAACAGCTTTCATTAGATAGCATTG
Source organism: Lithospermum erythrorhizon (assembly GCA_019722365.1). NCBI lineage: Eukaryota > Viridiplantae > Streptophyta > Magnoliopsida > Boraginales > Boraginaceae > Lithospermum > Lithospermum erythrorhizon. The sequence goes on from JADFUC010001492.1 coordinate 444,440, forward strand.
CATCAAGTTTGTAAGAAGTGATGCATAAGTTTGTTATATGATTCTGATTTTGTAAACTTGTTTACTTAATAAATTTACGTTTTTGGGTGTTATTTTTCTCCAATAATAATAGGAATTATAAATTGGATTTGAGAAGATATTGTAATCTAACATTGGAAAAGCTTTGGCCGAAACTTGCATAGTAGCTTCAAATATTTTGAGAATAATTGAACCAGAGAAACTATAGTTACAGACTTCGGTCAAATATCACCAAGGCTGAAACCATTGGCATTGTCTATGTTATGAGTTTAGCAATGATTTGACATAGGACAAACGATAGGAGGTTATCAGCCCCGAGCGTCAGATAATTACGAGGTAGTTTAGGAAGTCTTCTGACTTAGAGGTCACAGGTTCGATTTCGAGGGGCCGTGGAGTGGGGTTTTTTTAAAAAAGATGAAGATATCACTAATTACTCTTAATTTTAATATCGGTTACTATAATAATTAAATTATTTCTCTATCCCACAAATATAGTTACTTTCGCTCTTTTGATTAATGTTTAGTTAATTACGTACAATGCTTTTCCCAGCTCACCGTCTATGTTTGTTCACTTTTAACTTAATGAATGTATTCAAAAGAAAACATGGCTCGTGAATTATAAAGTCGATATATTATTTAATAATGACTTGATCACACGTACTTAAAGAATAACTAGTAAAATGTATGTGTTATGTTTCAAACATTTAAACTAAGATAATAAATAAAGTAATTAACTATTTACGTAAATTTATGAATTCTAATTTTGATTTATATTATAATTCATTTTGTTCATAGTTATATGATCCCTTATAATTTTTTAATAATAGATTTAAAAGTTTTGTTACCATACTCCTCTTCATTATTTAATAAAAAAATACACATTATGTAATTTTATTTATTGTTAGAAAATCTCTTTTCTCTTTTAATAAAAATACATCTTATGTTATTTTATTTATTGTTACAGAAAGCAGAAACTACCGATTGATTTAGTAGTTTAAATTATTCATAGTTCTACTATTCAATTTTATTTTATGTATTCATTTTTTCATATTTTAATTGATGATTGAATCAATAATATTTGTAATTCTCTCAATTTTAGCCACACAAAACAGTTAAAGAGCCCACACATTAGATGTCCTTGTTCGAATGTGAAATATTCCAAATGAATTATATTGAAAATCAATGGAATAAAGAATGACATGTCTCTTTTAAAAACTATATCTTGTGCAATAAATTTTTTAATAAAATGTTAAACCTCAATAGTTTATATGTGATTAATATTACTTGATATGAAAACTTTTAAAATTGACATAAGTAACAATTTTAATATAAAGGATCCCAAGAAGTCATTCAAATAAAAGATGAGGATACTGAGTTATACATCGAATGTTCATTAATAAAGTGGATTATATACATATAATATACATATTCATGCCAGCATTTTTTAGACCATAATATCGATGCATTATATTTCATATAGAGTGAAAACTAATAAAAGTATTATTATGGCAATATACACTTATTTATTTTACGAGTTACTAATCAATATTAAATGTAAAAGATTGGGTTTTTTTTAATTTTCTTTTATATATTGAATTCAACTCTAATTAATTATTGCATCTATAGTTTGTAAATAAAGATACTTTTATTAAAGCACAAAAACTAACATGTTATATATATTATAATAAAAAAATTAAATTTTTGAAATAAAACATACTAAATGATTGTCATCCTTGATTTAAGTGTTCCAAATTGACAAACTTTTACGTCTTCATCCATAAATATAATTTTGATTTGAAAATATTATTATTTGATAATTTTCACCAAATATTATACAACAAAAATAAAAATATTTGAATTGAATATTTAATCTGTGAAAAATCTAAATTCAAACCTTGACAATCAAATAGGGATGGAAAAAGTATTAGATATGTAACTTGACACTTTTTTAATTTTAATTGTTGAAATATAATACAAAATATCACATAATAATTTAGATACATATATATATATTTTAGTCATTTTTGGATTAGAAAAATTATTTTTCATTTATAATTGAATAATTATACTAAAAGTATGAGTAGACTAATTCATTGCATTAAAATAGAATTGATTTATTGTTATCATAAAATTAAAAAAAAAATCAAAGGTAGTATTATATGAAACACTTTTATATGTTGATAAAGATGTTGAGTATTTTATATAATTTGATGAAAATGTTGATAATGAATATATGATAATTAGGATACATATGAAAGTAGTAAAAATATTGCACATATTATAAGATAGTAGATAATTTTATTTATGTTTGAATTTGTATAGAATTTTTCCATCAATAGAAAACTTCATTATTATAAGATGGTAAAAATTTAGGACTTATAATTTTTGAATTGTTATAGGAGTCTTTTTTAAAACTTTAGAAATATATTTTTCCATCAATAAAAAATATTATAATAAAGATAATATAGTAATTAGTAATGTGAAAAGAAAAAAAATACAACTTACACTTTTATAAAAAGAAGATTTGTAATTTGAAGTGATTGCACGGTGTTCAAATAATATCAATTCAAGTGGCTAGAAGGATCGATAAAGATAGGTATGATCAAGAATAAATATTGAATTTTTGAATTGTTAAAAATGATCATGTGATTGTAACTTGTGTTGGGAATTTATGAGCATATTAATGATTGATAAAGAATATACGTGATCGGTGGGTGTAATGATAAATAGACATGCATGTGTGAGGAGAGAAGGAGGGGTATAGTATCATATATGGGGCTTGTCATCATTAAGCTATTTATAAGTATAAATTGTGTTTTTCATTTTATATTATTAATTATTAAATTATCTTTCATCTATGAAAATGACTAATAATAAAATTAATATATATATTATGAAAAGATCTTAATTTCTTCTCTCTGAAATAAGAGCAAAAATATAGTGCATACTTAGCGTCGAATATCTAAAATATAAAATATAATTATATCTTAATAGCCTCGAGAGTCTATTATTCATTTTCAACATGACAATAGTATAATAATTCATACGGAATCCCAGAATCAAAACTCGAACATAGTCAAACGATTATTCTTTTTTTTTGTAATCAAGCGATAAATGTTTTATTTAATTGAGAGTACAAAAAGGGAAAGAAAATCAGAACAATCTAGAACAAAAGAGAAAATAAAACAATTGGGTACTAGCCCAACAATCTGATCGCAAAGTTCAACCCAATCCAACACCTAAGTGGATCGAAATCAACCCAAAATAAAAAAACCAAGACCCAAAGCACAGAATCTTTTAACCCTACTTCTCAGGCTGACAGTAACTACGCACGAATAGTAACTTTTTAGTAAAATGATAATTTTGTCATGATAAAGGCTTCTAACTACTACACACTTGCAAATAGAATAGATATTTGGGTGTGTGGCCATAACCGATTCAGCCCCTATGTCTCGGATAGGTGTTGGAAGTAAATGAGAATTGATTCCCTTTTATTGTGCCCGTTGCGGCGATTGTGTATCGATTCATAATTTTACCCGGATTGGTTAAAATGCTTGATTCTGCTTGAATTTGAGTGTTCACACTTAGTAATGGTATATTACTATTGTGGAGTTCTCATGATAATTTAAGGGGTTATGGCGATTGGTCAATTATTATTATTATCTGACTTACTATTATGCAGGCACAGAATTCATACATACAATGATATTCGAATAATATTTCATGAATGAAGTAAAAGCGAGACTTGTATATTGAAATGTGTTTCTCAATATTTATATATTGTCAAATATATATGTTGATGAACATCGATTAGTTAAACTTTGAGTTTAATCCCAATTAAACAATTGAGATCGATCAATAACTTGACTAAGCTGGCCGATATTAGTGACTCGTTAGTATTTTTAATTGACTTGTTAAAGTTAATTAAAATAAGTACAACTCACTAATAGTAACTCATTATTTAATTAGAAGTTCATAGCGGTCTAATTAAGTTAACGAGGATTAAGCGATTCTTAGCCGGTGAAATTTTGGGACTTGGTATTTAAAGAGGGGATTAGTTTTTTTCATGACATAAGATCACAAAATCCTCCGCCCCTCAGAAATAGCAGCCTCCTACAGAAATTGGAAGATTTCATCTTCCGATTCACATTCATCTTCAATTCACGTTTCATCACTTAAAACTCTATAGCAAGTTCCAAGCTCTCGGTTAGATTCCCTCTTGGTGTGTTAATGCGATCTAGAGGACATCACAAATCGGTGTTGAACATAAGTATTGGAGAGAGGATCTTGGCAGGGGCTTTCACGCGAGGCACTTCATTGAGGTGGGTTCAATCCCGAGCTTTCCGTTGCAATGTAAGAATTCGTATTCGTACATTCATATTTTATGTTTAAGATTAATTTTACATTAATTTGAGAATCCGGGATATATGAATTGGTGTTTATATGCACGTAAGCGGACGAACTATACCGAACATAGATGCGTTCGAGGTTCGGTCAGCGGCGTGTCGAGCATTAGTTGGTCCGATCCGATTTTTGAACCCGGTTGAGGTTCGAAGTTCGGTCCGCATCCATTTTTTGGATTCACTATTCGGCTCGATTCGGTCCGCATGTTTCGCACGGTTCGAAAAAGGTTCGATCCGGTCCTATTTTTAAAAATTTTTTGTCTACGAGGTGAAATTAAAAGTAACTAAAGAATGAAATCCATAAAAATATGTATTTAAGGACCGGACCGAACTATTTCGCACCGTTCGGTCCGGTCCGTCGAACCCGGGATTTTATCGTTTGCGTTTCACGTTTGCGTAATGAGGCAGGAGCCACGAGTGCGAACTATTCGGCCAGAATAATGCCCATCGAACCGAACTTTTCGGGTTCAACGCGAGCTAGGTGTTTATCACGCGATTAAATTCATACTAGATTAACTCTGGCCTCGAGCCTACTCAAATTTAATGTATTTTTATCTAGTTTGATTGTGTGTTGACATAGTTGTTAATTAATTTTGATTATTTCATGTGATTTATATATTCAATTGATGAATATATAATATGAAAAAATCAACCCATTCTTCTCGTTTCATAATTTGGAATCATCACTTCATGTATTGAGTTTTGATGATTTGAAGTTTATTTAATTGTTTCATGAAATGAAAGGGATTAAAATTGATTGATTTCAGAGTGAGGTTTAGAAATTTCGGAGAAAATTCTGAAATTAAAGCGTGTGTTCTTGACCCTTTGAGGTTTATGCCAGTTTGTTTTTCAAATTTTTTGAATTTTTAAATGCTTTCAAAAATTAAGATTGAATTTCTGGATTGTTTTGCGTTTAATCGAAAAACTAGAAGTGTTTTTGAGTAAAATACCACTTTGGGCGTGTTCAATAATGATAATTTTGATGTTCAAAGAAAACTCCCAAAATTTTTTGAATTATTTAGAGCCTCCAAATCGTTTTTTACAAAGTTACAATTAATTTGGAAAAAGCTGGCGAAATAGTGCAGGCGGACGCCCGAACTTGCGAGCGCGGCTTTCGAGCGTCGGTGCCAAAATTGGGCGTTCCGGCCACCGGGGCGTAGCCCATTGGCCGTACTGACCTTGGCCGGCCCGGTGTCATTCGTGGAGTGGCGAGGAGGCCAGCCAGTTTCAATCGTTGAATTTCGTCGTCCGTTTAGAAACCTAAATGTATTTTATGTAATTATTTTTGGTTTTAAAATTTATTGGTAATTATTAATTTCGGTTTTTAAATATTAAATCCATAAATTTTGTCATTAAGATGATTGAATATATATCTTGAATGGCATTAAATTTGATTTATATTTCCCTTTCAAAATTATTTTCATTAATTGATAATTTTTTGAAAATATTTTCATGATAACTTTTAAATTTTAAATTTTGGAGTTAATTACTTGTAAGTAATTATTCCATAATTTAAGAGGTTGGTAATTATTGTAATAATTATCATTAATCATGTGTGAATATATTTGAATTTAAAATTTACATTAATTGATAATTAATTGTAAATATAATGGGTAATTAATTGAGTCGATTATGAACGATTATTTTTCATTTCATTTAATATATGTGACATTAAGTGCATTTATTTGTTTAATGTTTTGCATATATATTGTTATGGAATGGAATGGGAGTGTATTGTTATGGAATGGAATGGAGGTGTATTGATATTGTTTATACATGAGAAGCTTGCGTCTTTATGCAAGTTGGGATTAGTGTATTTGGTGCCTTAATTCAAGGCAGGAGCTTGGTGGAATTCCGAGGAAACCGAAGACAAAGAGAAATTGTAATAGGGCCGGATGTTAGTTTTCAAGTTTTGAAAATGTAATAGGGCCTAGGGTCATATCATCTACGCCCCTAGCAGATATGCGTGCTGTTTATTTTTCATGTTGTACATATGCTTGATTATGTGCTACAACTGCATGGTAAAATAAAAGCAAAGTAATAATAATCTCACCAATTTAAAATTTAAGCTTAATATCAGCCATTTAAAGTTGTGAAATCGGTTGCATTATGCAGACTGCTTATGATGGCAGGTGTTACAGTTTTGCACTTTGATATGACAATGGATCATGTTGAAGTGATTTCCACTAACGTTGTGGGCTTTCAAATGATCATTCCAAGTAATTTTTGGTTTAATTGGTATGCTTAACCGGTTTGTCGGAGATACAAAAGTCGGGTAGCATCTTGAATAGTATGGTATTAACGACACAGAGTTATGTAGTTTTACATAATTGGTTGATAACCCTCTTATTATGGATTCAAAATGTTGCCGGTGTTGCCGTTTAAGATCTAAGTGTAATAGGTCTTGATACTAATATATTTAGAGTGAGATTTGAAGCATTAAGTATTACTTTACAATTTATTTGTAAATGTTTAGCATGATAGTTCTTGATGCATTGTCTTTATTTACTTATTCTTGTAGAATTAAAATGGCTACCAAGCTACTACTCGTCCTAGAACTACTTCCAAACTACATTAACTTCATTGCGTGTATGATGAATTATGTAAATTTTGAGGCGTGGTCGTGAGTTGAAGGTTGTCTTTAAGTTACGAGATTGAATACGACTTGTATAAAGTAATTCCTATAAGACAGCAAGGGACGATGTGTCGCTGGAAAATATGAGGGATTGCATAAAGAAGGACTCTCTAAATGCAAAGTGTCTCTTATGCTTACTCGGATGGAGCCGAGTTTGGGAGCTACGTGTAGTGAGTATCACGTGTATGACATCCTTCGGGAAGCTCTTGGGTGAATGTTGAAGGGAGCGTGCGAGGAAGAATATGAGAAATCTGAGAAACTTTTCGTGCTCGTTGGCTATGAGGGGCAGAAATATGGCGATTCGATTGCGCACTTGAGGTGATGGATCGCTTAGCCAGTGCCGGGAGATCCTTCGGGATCTTGAATAAGCCCCAAGTTGAGAGTTCTTTATCACCATGAGATGCACTTTGATCGATATGTCGAGGTACATCAAAGGCTATAGCGGTACAAGGTCGATCGAAACCGCCGAGATGCGTAAACAAATAACCGTTGATGCTAATGAATTTGTGGATATGGGCAGAAGCCTTCGCTTCTTGGCGTTGCCTCTAGCGATGGCATTCATACTTAAGGTAGAGAAGGGGCAAGGGTGTCTCTGAGATGACATACGCCCCTTGTACAAACTCGAGGGTCACTAGAAGATTATGCGTAGGAAATTCAATCGAGATAGGAAAAATGGTTTTTAATAAACACCAAGCTAAAAGGTGTGTATGTTATTGTGAAGTTTGTACAACTTCCTAATTCCACTTAAATTGGAGTGCTAAGCAGTTGTGGTTCTCATATTTGCCTTAATAATATGCGGGAACTCAATCAAGTAGAAGACTTCGAAAGAGGGAGATGGATCTACGTGTAGGGGAATGATAGCACGAGAAAGGTTGCGGCCACTGCGAGTAGGACCATCGGTTAAATTACTCCCACCGGGCCTTGTTTTGAACTTATCTCCACGGTTACTATGTACACCGCAATTTGCAGAATATTATTTCTGTTTCTGTTTTGAACAATGATGGTTTTTCATTTTCAATAGATCCCGATGAATTTAGGATCACCAGGAATGGGGTAGTATTTGGTACCGCCTCCCTTCAAAATGGTCTATTCGTTTTAGACATGATGATTGAGTCATATAACATAAACTTAAAACGGAATAAGCCTAATGACTTAAACCAGACATACCTATGGCATTGCAGATTGGGTCATATTAACGAGAACCGAATCAAGAAACTCCACTCCGGTGGGATACTTGAAGGTTTCGATTATGAATCATACGATAAGTGTGAATCTTGCCTTTTGGGCAAAATGACTAAATCACCCTTCACTGGATTCAATGAAAGGGCAAGTGATTTATTGGGGATCATACACTCCGATGTATGTGCTTAGGCGATGAACACATGCGAGGAGGTTATAAGCTAACGTTACATTTTACTAATGATTCACAGAGTAGATATGGTTTGTGTGTCGATAAGGCACAAACCGCGAGGTCACTTTGAGAAATTCAAGGAGTTCCAAAATGAAGTACAAAACCAATTGAACAAGGCAAATAAAAGATTCTCGATGCGATAGAGGTGGAAGTATTTGAGTCACGAGAGTTGATACTCGTCTTAGAGGTGGCTGGTATTGTTTTCCACTGACTCACTCACGGCGGGGAATGCCACAACATAATGGCGCGATAATAGAAAGAAGAAATCGAACCCTTCTTGATATGGTTCGGTCTATGATAGAAACCTATCACGATCTACCGGTTAATTTACGGGGATATGCATAGCGCTGACGAGCACCTTAAGCGAATGTTCCATGAGAGTCGGTAGGAAACTCTCCAGAGCGTGGTTTGAGGAAGATTCCCAGAGATTGGGTTTTCGAGTTGGGGAGTGGTGAAGCTTATGTTAAGAGATTAACAAAGGATAAACTTAGCGAATCCGATAAATGCTATTTCATAGGATATCGAAAGGGAAGCAGTTAGTTACTACTTCTAAAAGCATGAGAATAAAATGCTTCATTGCTAAGGCCAGGGGTATTTATGAAAAGGAATATATGTTCGGAAAGGACTAGAAGTAATGAGAGTATTTCATCTTGATGAAACTCAAGTTGATGAAGTCAATGTCGATGCATCTAATGCGAGAAGCATCGGCAGCGCCCACAAGAATTAGCACTTCTTTCATAGAGAGGTCCAGTCCGCGATCAGCAGTAATGGAAGAACCAACCCTTAGGAGATCGAGCGAGGGATAGATCACGAACGAGGCGCTAGTATGGTGAAGCCTTCATCATTGAAAGTGGCGAGCCCACTTCTTACTAAAGAAGCAATAAATAATGCAAGGATCGCGGCGGATGGCAAATAGCCATGCGGTCGAGATAGATTCTATGCATCGGAACAAAGGTTTGGTCCTTGTTGGATTTGCAAATGGGGTTCGCCTATTGAATGTAAATGGGTATTTAAGAAGAAGATAAAGGCCAGGAAGAGCATTGATGTTTTCAAAGCTAGACTTGTAGCGAAGTTTTCAAAGCAAAGTTCACCGGGCGTGGACTATGAAACCTCGCCGGTGGCTACATGCTTAAATCCATCCGGATAATCTTAGCCATTCTTTGCATTTCATGACTATGAAATATGGCAAATGGATGTAAAAGGCTGCCTTCTGAATGGAAATTTAGAGGAGGATGTGTATATGTGCAACCTCCGGGCTTTACGTGTCTAAAACCTAAGAAGGTATACGAGTTGCAAGATCATTTATGGTCTTAGCGGGCATCCAGTTGGAATCTACGTTTTGATGAATCAATTAAAAGATTTTGGTTGCATCCAAGAGCGAAGAAAGAGTCTTGTGTATACAAGAAGGTAGAGTGGGAGTTCACGTATCGTTCATAGTCACGGCAATAATAGGTGACATACTTATCATTGGAAACAACGTAGAATCACTTTTTTGAACTCGATCAAGATTCCATTTTATGTAAATTTTTCTCAATGAAGAGGACTTAGAGGCGAAGCACAATATATACTTGGAACAAAGATCCATAGAGATCGGGCCGAAGGCTAATTGGACTTTGTCGGGGATACATGTGAATAAGATACGCAAAGGGTTTCAACATGAGTAATTCAAGAAGGATAATCTCCCCCATGAGACATAGGTTCAACTCAGTGAGAGCCACGGTGTCCCACTACTGAGTCTTGAGATGAACATAAGAGAAGGATGTACCTTAAACCGGCTATATAGGATCCATCATGTATGCCATGTTATGCGCTTCAGGCTTTGATGTGTCTTTATCTTGGCTTGAGAGTATAACCGATTAGATACCCAAGCTAATCGGTGAGAACCCTTTGGATTGCGGTGGTACATCTTGAAGTATCGAGGAAAACTAAAAGATGCTTTCTTGGTATATGGTGGGGCCATTGTGTCATCGGTACACGGGTTTTCAAGCCAGCGAGGCAGTATCATTCGATGCGGGTATTGTTTGTCACCAGCGGTGGAGGCGATATCTTGGAGGAGTTCAAGCGGAATGCTTGTTTTCGATTCTACCACGAGAATGGAGTACATCGCGTCGAAGCCGCTAAAGAAGCATGTTGGATTAAGAAATTCATGACTGAGCTTGGTGTAGTACCTAGCATTGAGGACAGTTGAGATTGCTTTGTAATCACGGTAACAAACTAAAAGACGAGCACATCACAAATCCAAGCACGTGCCAATCTGCCTAATTAGGGTAATAATGGCTTCATAGAGGTGATATCAAAGTATGTAAAAATACTTGATAGAGGCCAATGCAGCCAACCGCTACTAAACCACTAAATCGGGCCAAAGCGTGATGAAGCGTGCGGCGAACATAGGTCTTAGGCAGAGATGTCGCGGTGGTGTTAGGTTAAGTGGAGTCGATTATGTATCTATGTGTGTTATGTGAACAAATATCGAATATTGTTGCTTCTTATATTCAGTATATTTGTTTATTAGATCTATATGTTTATGTTACATAATATACATGTATTTATCCTCAGATGAGTGAAAAGTTAAAATCCTAGGTTGGTATATGTTTTCTAGAGAGCAACATGAATTGTTGATTATACCTCTTGAACCTAGAAACATAGGATAGCCAAAGGCCTTGGTTAGATCTTGCGATAGTTAGAGGCGACAAGCATTATATGAGCTAACATGGTGTTTTGATTAGTGATCAGATTGATCCGCGTTAGCTGCTTGAGGACTATATATCAATAGGTAGGCTGCAGTGGCATGACAGCAATTCATAGAAGATATGTATGCTCTTGTCCTATGATATTTGTTTAGAATTTAAGGGTTCAGCGATTCTTGAACTACGATATATAACTATACGTGACATATAAGCTACGTACTTTGACTATGACCTAGCGATACGCCTTAGCGGGGATCATAACGGCATATGTTTAGGTCACCACGGTGAAGTATAGCGATAGATGTTGATATATTGGGAGGATTTATCCGTCCGCTTAATATACAAAGGAATATCAGGGCCTCTCCCTTGCCGATTTGAATGCTTGATTGGTTTTATGGGGCGCCATAAATGCTTGTCGGTTCATACTCGAGTAAAGAAAGTTGTGGGTGTTTCATGACACACTTCTTATGATTCCTTCTGACTAGAGATCGCGCGATAAAGGAATTGTAAATGTCGTCGAGGGCAAGTGGGAGTGTTGGAAATCAATGAGAAATTGATTCCCACTTTTTTAATGTGCCCAGATTGCGACAATTGTGTATCAATTCATTTGCAGGGTTGGTTAAAATGCGATTACTAGAACTGAGTGGTGACTGCAACGCCAATGGTATATTACTCTGTGGGTTCTCATGATATTTTAAGGGGTTGTGACGATTCTTCAGATCTTACTCATTAATCGTTATAATAATAGTAATTGGTCGATTATTGTATTATACAGCACTACTATTATCGAGAGCCTGAAGGTCACACACATCTGATATTCGAATAATATTTCATGAATGAAAATTAAAACGAGACTTGTATATTGAGAAATTTATTTCTCAATATTTATATATTGTCAAATATATGTTGATGAGCATCAATTAGTTAAACTTACAGAGTTTAATCAATTAAGCAATTGAATCGATGAACCTTGATAAGCTATTCGATAGTGACTGGAGTAGTATTTTAATTGACTTGTTAGGATTGAGTAAAATAGAACAACTCACTAATAACTCATTATTTAATTAGAGAGTTCATAACGGTCTAATTAAGCTAACTTGAGAGTTACAGATTTCTTAACGAGTTGCTTACTTGAGTGGAATTTTTGGAGACTTGGTATTTAAAGGGGATTAGGTTTTTCATGACATAAGAATCACAGAAAACCTCCACCCCCTCCAAAAATAACCGCCCTCTGCATAGAGAGGTGGGAAGATTTCATCTCGATTCACATTCATCACAAAACTACAGCAGTTGAAGCTACCGATTCGATTCCCTGCTTGGTGTGTCTTGATCTAGAGGACATCTAGAGTCGGTGTTGAACAAGTATTGGAGAGGATCTTGAGGGGGCTTTCACTTGGCGAGGCACTACGTGGGGGAGTGGGTTCAATCACGGCTTCCACGTTGCATTGTAAGAATTCTGGTATCATACATTCATATTTTATGTTTAGATTAATTTACACTATTTTGAGAATCAGGATGCTTATGAATTGGTGTTTATCACGATTAAATTCATACTAGATAGGTTTCTTAGCTTCTCTGCACGGAATAGTAATTTTTTAGTAAAATGATGAGAGAATTTTTGCCCTTGATAAAACTTCTAACTACTACACTTGCAAATAGGGGGGCAAAATAGTCATTTCGGCCCTGAATCCAACAGCATTTGGGTGTGTGTATAACGACTTCGACCACATATCGGATAGGGCTGGCCGTTAAGTGCTATAAAAAGCAACCCTCTCTTAACTTGTTCTCATATGTTGGTAAACACATACCGTAGTGTTTATGAACATATTATATGCTTTGAGAATAGTAGCTTTTTTATTAAAATGATAATTTTGCCCTTGATAAAACTTCCCCCAACTACTGATAAAATAGGGGGGGGGCAATATAGTCATTTCGCTTCCCAAATCAATACTATTTGGGTGTGTGGGCTATAATGGCCTCGACCATATCGGATAGAATGACGTTACAAGTGCTATAAAAAGCGACTTCTGCTTAACTTGTTCTCATAGTGTTTATCGAGGCAATATTATACGCACCGGAAATAGTAGCTTTTTTAGTAAAATGATAATAATTTTGCCCTTGATAAAACTTCTAACTACTACACTTGCAAATATGGGGGACAAAATAGTCATTTTAAATGCAAATCGACCTTATTTGGGGAATTGTGTTTTGTAACGGCTTCGACCACATATCGGATAGGACACTTCGTTAAAGTGCTATAAAAAGCAACCCTCTCTTAAGCACGACACCGTATGTTGGTAAGCACTGCCCGGTGGAATGGAATGTGAAAAGTTCCTTGCAAAAGTTGCTATCTCGGTTCTTGACTACCTTCGCCATTGACTCTACTATTTTGTTGGTACCAGAGTTGCCATAGACCAGTAAGCTAGCAAGTAAGTTGACTTTGAGATAATGTTTGCCATCGATATTCAAGTAGATCTCTAAAATCTAACGGCCTATTGACCTCACTTTTGTTATGGTAAGATTCTGAAACTCTTTTTGTGAATGAACACATATTGAACACATCGGTACATTTACGGGTTCTTTTGTACATAATTTACATGTTGGGTCTACTTGAACTTTCCACCTTACGGATTATCACGATGTTGGTAGATTATTATGAATAACCTCCGCCAAAAATGCTTAATTTTATCTAGTAGCTTTAATCTCCATAGTTTGTTGAAAAACTTATTTGTTGTTGTCCACTTGACGTGTCGTGTATGTTTTGTCTTGAGTCACTAAAAGCATGATAAGTGGTATTTGTAAGATCCCGCAGGATGATGTTTCCAGATTGGTGTATCTGGCCTGTGTAAATTTGTTAGAGGAATTTTAAGAATCTTATGCATGTCTATGGGTAAGAACTGAGTTTGCAACTTTGTTATGTCCCATGTCCCAATAACATCGTCAATGAGCTATGAGATTGTATGGTCTTGATTTATGGTTGGTTTGGTGGTATAGGGCGTATGAGACCAAGTATATGGTGTCCATCTGTGGTGCCATATCCTTATAGTCTTCCTATCTCCTATACTCCAGTCCATGGTTTTATTCAGAAACTCTCTCACTTGTAACAAACTTCTCCAGGTGTAATTGGATTTTCTCCCAGCTTTGCATCCCAGAATGTACCATGGGGGAAATACTTAGCTTTGTAAATTCTTGGCCATCTAAGGATCCGTGATGATATGCCACACTTGTTTGCTGAGTAAATCCAAATTAGAAATGCGAGATCACGAAGATCAGCCCCACGTTCTATTTTTTGTAATATATAGTTTCTTCCATGATCCCGATTATGTATTGTTTTCTTATTATCAATGGCTCACAAGTAGTTGGATAGAATAGAATTTATTTTGTTACACGCTTGTTTAGGCAACAAAAAGCACTACATAGGATAGTTGGGGGTAGCTTATGTCTTGATTTAATGAAAACTTCCTTACCCGCCTTATAAAGTAACTTTGGGTTTCGACCCTCAACTTTAGCCTTCACTACATTGAGTATGGAAGAGAATTTCACTTTTTTTTTTGGCCTACACATTTCAGGATGTCGGTGATGCATACTGGCAGAGTTCTCTTGAGGCATTTAAGGTAGGCCCAGAGCCGTCGATTTATGAGGGGTTGATTAGCCCCATTACGATCACACTTCATGCTGCGGGATATTCATAAATGTTAGGGCCACACCGACCCACAAGGCCCTTCAATAACAGCATTATCGTCTGTAAAATATAAGATGAGAAAACATGGTTGTATTTGCTCCCAAACTGATACCATGTAGGTCTCCTGCTACACATGCATTATTAAGTAAAGAAATCAGTCCCTCCGTGCATATAATGAATAAATAAGGAGATAAAATTCGCCCTATTATAGTCCTGCATACAGCTTAATGAGATCAGGCCGATTACCATTAACAAGAACTGAGTAAGAAATTGATGTTATGTAATCCATGATTAAGTTAATCCACTTATGGCTAAAATTCAGTTGAATCATCATGGCTTTAAGAAAACTCTACTCTATCATGTCGTAGGCTTTCATCAGGTAGACATGTATCCTTCTCTTCCCGCTTTCTTGTGTTTTATAAAATGATGTCTCTTATAAGAAAGTAACACATTATCCGTGATGAGCCTATTAGAGACAAAAGCGCTCTGGGTCTCTGAGATAATAGTGGAAAGCACATTTTTAAGCCTCATAGCCAAACACTTTGCAATCACCTTAGCCACCGTGTTGCAAAGGGCAATGGGTCGAAAATTAGTCATTTTCACCGGATCTTTGATCTTAGGAACCAACGTAATCAAAGAAAAATTAAACTTATGGAGCAACACCCCATTATTCAGAAAGTTCAAAACCATAGCTGTAAGATCCGGTCCTACTATCTCATAGTAATGTTGAAAAAGCGGCACGACATTACATCCGAGGCACAGTGCTGTTGCCTTTGATTGAGAATACATTATTCTTCACTTCAATGAAAGACTCCCTATCAAGCGGCCTGCTGTATAAGCGGCCTTTTTTGTATTAGGTTACTCTGATTGGGAGGCTGCTTGGAGGAGATTCGAAGTGAATAATTTTGGTAGAAATCTGGAAGCCCAACTGGTAATATCTCTTCCAAGTTAGTGTAAATTTGGTTCCGGGTTCATCACAGCAATATAATAAGGGCTCATTCTCCCCTTTTGAAGACGAGGAGATAGGCGTGGAAATGTCACGTTGTTCTATCTCCCGCTTCCGCGTGCCGCTCCGCTTCTGGCGTTGCCTCGATATTCATCGTTGGGTACAAGTAGCTTATCAATTTCTTTAATCAAAGAAATAGCCTCAACTTTGGACACATTGGTGATAGTGCCTTGATTAAGTGTGTCTAGTGTTGCCTGCTTCGAGTCAATCTTTTGTTGGACATTACCCAAAGCATCACGTTTCCAATTTAGTAGCCCCAACCTACTATTTTGGATACAACCAAAGAGGTTTCTCCCGGGGTCATCAATTTTGTGTTTGTGCCATGCTGTTCTAACTACCTCCGTAGTTTCCGTGTATAAACACCAACTAGATTCAAACTTGAACCGAGGTTTGCCCATTTTAATCCCGTTCCTCCGTACCCCTTTATTTAGTAATAAAGGTAAATGATCTGAAGTATTGCTAGATAGATGTAACAACTTTGCATTTGGAAATTCATCCATCGATCTTTCTTCAGCTAGACCCATCCAATCTAGCTCACAGTAGGGTGAGGGGGTAAAATTGTACACCAAGTGTAAGGAAATCACGAAAAACCCATCCAATAATCCTGATCACTTGGCCATTTAACGAAAGTTATTCATTTGCAGTATGAGTGGGAGTGAAGTTTGGAGACATGCTTTCCATAATTGAAAAAAAGAAACTTCATTAAAAGTCGCCGGAAAGTCACGTAATACAAAAGAATTAGAAATAAAAGCATAATAGAATTTCAAGATAGTTTCATTTTGAAAAGCTCTTGGCATTGCCCCAAAACCCACCGATGCTCCATGGAGTGCGCTCCGTCCTCCTTGACCATTTGCCTACATGTGATGCGGTAGGAAAAAAGAACTTACACCTCCCCAAGTCTGCGGCTCCAAAGTACAGCTAAACCTCCCGAGTCATTCTGCGTCTACCAATAGTGTTTGTGACATTTGCAGTTTACTCTTTATGTTGTCCCATTCATTCCCATATAACTTGGTCTCCATCAGAAAAACTACTCGAGGCTTATTTGAAATCACTTAGCTTGACTGAGTGATCGAGCGCGGGGTTGCCCCTAAACCCGGCGGTTCCATGCTAAGACTCACTAAATGGGCTGTCGTCTCGGTACCCAGCGGCCTGGGTTAGTGAGATGAAGAATCAGAACCATCCAATCGAGAACTGAAAAGGGTTGGTTTCTTACTTTGAGATCCATTGGTATTTAGCCGATATAGGGGATGTGATATTCAGGGAAGTCAGTACCCTCTCCCTTTTTGTAATTAAAGAATTGAAGAGCCGGAATAAATGCCTCCTTTTCTAACCGATTTGACTTTGTAGAGTCAGCCGGAATAAATGCCTCCGTAATGGTAGTCCATATATTTATTCCAGTGGTAACGTTTCCATTTGAATAGGGAACATGAATGCCAGCATTTGTATCCTCAATTAATACCAGAGAAGAGTTTTTGGAATTTAAAAAATTCCCTGATTTCTGGTTGAGAGTAATGGCCCCTTTTGAATATTTTAGAATTGCGCCATCTCCCTTGAATGATGCCTGAATATCCGCCTGGTCTTGTTGGTGCAATCTCCTTGGCGATGATGAAGAGAGTAAGCCCCCAAAATCTGGCATGATCTCAATCCCTGCACCCTTATGTTGATCTGAGTCACTGAGTAATGGGCCAAAGAAATTGGGCAGGTGCATTGGGGAACACTATCACGTCCATTAATAAGAGCTTATACGATCTTTTTAAACTTTGAAGGACCTCCGCCTAAAGCTTTGACATCGTCACTTGACAAGTGTCTATATATTAATTACCATACTATCATTATTGTTGTTTCAAATAAGTCTCTATTAGTCTACTCAAACTAAATTTTTTTGTGTGATAATTATTCAATTATGAATGAAAAAATAATTTTTTCAATTCAAAAAATTACTATTAAAAAAAGTATATTTAAATTATTATGTGATATTTTGTCTTACATTTAACTATATAATTCAGCAATTGAAATTAAAACACGTTAAGATATATATCTAATACTCACTTCATCCCCAATATATTGTGAATGTTTAAATTTGGATATTTGACAGATTAAATATTAAATTCAAATATTTTTATTTTTGTTGTATCATATTTGGTAAAAATTATCAAATAATAATATTTTCAATGTAATTTAATATTGACATTAAATTTTATTCAAATCAAAATTAGGTTTATCGATTTTGAGCACTTAAATCAAGTGTGTAATCATTTAGTATGGAAGTAAGAGATTTGGATATTTTTATTTGAGAAATTTTAATTTTTATATTGTAATATATATATATATATATATAAATAACATGTTAGTTTTTATGCTTAAATAAAAATATTTTTATCTATAAACTATAGAGGCAATAATTAATTAGAGTTGAATTCAATATATGAAAGGAAATTAAAAAAAAAATTCAATCTTTACTATTTAATATTGATTAGTAAACTACATAAGAGTATATTGTAATAATAATACTTATATTAGTTTTCACTCTATATGAAATAAAATTCATCGATATTATGGTCTTAAAAATACATGCATGAATATATGTATATTATAGGTATATAATTCACTTCATTGATGAATATTCGATGTCTGAATGTCAGCACACCGACTTACATTTGAATGACTTAGTGACCTTTTATATTAAATTTATTATGTCAAAATTTTAAAAGTTTTTCATATCGAAGTAATGGCTAATCACGCTATACACTATTATGATTTAATTTTTTATTGAAAACTTCATTGCACGATATATACTTTTTAAAAGAGGTATGTCATCCTTATTCCCTTGATTTTTAGTGTAATTCATTTGGAATATTTCACATTCGAACAAAGGCATCTAATGTGTGGCCTCTTCGGCTATTTTGCGTGGTTAGAATTGAAAGAATTTCATAATAAAATCTTGATATTATTCAGTTTTGTACAAATATTATTGAGACAATCATCAATTAAAATATGTAAAATGAATACATAAAATAAAATTGAATAGTAGAATTATGAATAATTTATACTATTAATCAATTGAGAAGTGATATTTTCTATCAATAAATATAATAACATAAGGTGCCTTTTTTATTAAAAGAGAAAAGTGATGTTTTCTAACAATAAACAAAATAAGTAAAGAGACATTCTTTTATTAAACTTTCAAAATGAAGAATCGTATCGTAACAAAACTTTTAAATCTATTACTAGAAAATTGTAAGGGATCATATAACTATGAACAAAATCAACTATAACTATGAACAAAATGAATTTACGTAAATTATTAATTATTTTATTTATTATCTCTGTTTAAATGTTTGAAGTATAAAATACTTACGTACAACACACGTACATTTCACTAGTTAAATAAAGTGTGAGACTCGAGTTTGGATTCTATGTTACCGTCTATTACAATACCAATGTTTTATTCTTTATTTGAAATTAATTTATAAAAAGAAAAAAAATACAAGTTACGTTAATAATGATATATAACAAAGAATAACATGCAAAATATAACATTCAATCAAGAATCGTGAAACTTTTAGTGCCTTCAAATTTTTTGATGGATGCGAGACATGAAAACCAAATTCATTACATTCGGAAGTTAGCAAACGGCATGCTTAACTGACCCTAGCAAAAAAACCATCAGTTGGGCTAGTCCTAAAGATATTTTACTCACTACACAACCAAATTTTTACCTACTTCATATCTTTTCTTTTACCTTTGCGATGAAATTCTAGCTCTGATTAAAGAACTTGCAATTATAGTACTTATGACGGGATTGGCTAGGGGTATTAAAGTTTTTTGTTCAATTAAAGTATGTATAGTCTTTTCATAAAATCAAATTTATCTTATGTGTACTCTTACACCGTTTTGAGTATTGGCAGAGCGCTCGAGTCTTGATCCATCGCCGACCGGTCCGGTTATTTAAATTTTGAATGTGAGACATTCGGTCCGGACCGAATTCGAGTTTTTCAGCAAATCCAATCGAAGCTGGTCGGAGCTCATCATATTGAATCAACGACACATGTTAGAATTGTAAAATTTTTGTCTAATTTAATCTTCTAATAATCAAAATTAACAAATTTTGAAATGTAACTTTTTAGTTGAATCAACGGCACATGTTAGAATTGGAAAATGCATTTAAAACACTATATTTTCACACAACATTACATATTTAAAAAAATAGTTAAGTTTAAAATTTAAAATTTCAATCTATCTTAATTCAAAACTAGAGGATACTTTTGGTATGGAAGGAATAATAATATATCACAATACCTCTACTAGGAATAATCTACATTAAGATAGTTGTCTAGGCTTTCTTGAAACTATAGTACAGTGGCGATATTAGTGTTTCTCAAACATAAGCCGTCTTCAAGCCATATATAACTAGTTCTTGATGCTGCAATGATGAACAAGTCTTTGTAGTATGACATCAAGCTCATATTGAAGGGTGCCTTGAACCTGTTGTTGATTAAAAACATAAAATTGATAAGTTGACAAGAGTTGGTTAATTATTACTTTCCTTTTATTTTTAATTATAAAATGAAAATTTATTTATTTACTAGTGCATCCTACCCGCCGCTATCCTATTATTGGAACGACGGATCTAAAGTTCGTTTCCATAATACTCAAATCCAGTTCGATCATTCTTTGTCAATGTATAGCCTTGACCGATTAACCGGTAATACTAATTGACACGATAAAGTATCTATCCAATTTCAGTATTCGATATCCGTTCGAACTCAACTTGTTAACACCCTACATCCAACTAATATTGTATATTATACCTCGAGATGAAGGCTGTGAAAAAGCTTGTCTCCAGATTCATAAGATGTTGCATTTAACACACAAAGCCCATCTTCTTCTAGCTTTTCCAGTACTTTAGACATTAAACTTTGATTGAACTTTATTGTTGAAAACTGCACCAATACTTCTTTATTATTTGAAAGAGATGATGCAGACACAGACATTAAAGAACTTGCCATCATCATTGAGCTTCTTGGCTCTAGCATCTTTTCATGGGCAGACATTAAAATTTGATCTTTTTGTTTCTTCGATTCGAATGATAATAGTTCTTCCTTCTTATGAATCATCTTCTTGACTTCCTCTTGTAGCTCCGGTATGTAATTTACCACTTGAGACACAGTCCCAGGGATACTTAATTTTTTCTGTTTCCAAAAAAATCGATTAATTGAAGACCAGATCAGGATTGATATTCATAAGTATTAACTATCGGTTACTAAAATTTTTATATGGAGAAGAAAAAACAATTTTGTGAACAATGAAAGCAATTTGAATTTTCTGTTATGCTCTCATTAAAATGATGTGATAAGTGTCATATATATTCGGTTGGGAAGGACTGAGAGTCATCACAAATACGTTGTGACGGTGTTTAAGCATGACTGGAAATGATCATTCCATCCTTTCCATGCTTTCATATATGTTATTAATTCGGTTTTTTAATATTTTATATTATGTAATAAGGACGTCATTATGGATATATAGTTACAATGTAATAACCACGAAATGCACCACGTACAGCAAATTTATTTCAAAGCAGGTACACATGAAATGAGGCATCAAAATAAAAGAGATAGAGGATCTTTCCTATCCGTGACAACGATTTTAATTTCAATTTTGTGACCTTTTATTAGGTTTTTTAATTTCGAACCATCACAAATGTGCATAAAGGAATTCAAAGAAGATTAAAACATGCAAAATCAAAAAAAGGTGCAATAGAGAGCTTCATACTGTTTGATCAGAAGGTGGAAGAAGCGTCCGGAGAGTAGAATACAAAGCACTGATCTTCATCCGGCGATCACGTTCATTAGCATTATGGCTTTCTTTCTTCTTCATCGCCATTTTTGAACCACTTGTATGATCACTGGAAGCTCCAGGGGATGATAATGGCTCTGAATTTTGTTGGGGTTGATGAAATTGAGGAGAATGAGAGCTTGACTCAAGACACTCCCTAAATCTTAATAGTTCATTATCATTATAAGATCCATTATTATTGTTGTTATTGTTATTATTACTCAAGAAGATGTCATCTAAAGGCAACACAAATGATGGAAATGAGGAATTTGAGAGTGATAGCATATTTAGTACTAATATTTTATGCTCTTAATAAGTTTCTTAGAGCCTGAAAGTTTGATGAGAATTATTAGATACCTAGCTAGAATTTATAGGAGTTGACGACCACTAATACAACGGCAGCATCTAGTTTAGATTACTGCTAGATGCTCAGAATTTATAAGAAACTTTTAATTTCTTTATTCTTTCAAATTAATTTGTGTCATAGCAAGAAGGATCATGTTGGCTTTGGGTAATTTAAAAAAAACATAGAGAGCTAGTTGACAAATGAGGCCCCAAATATTATAATTTAAGAGTACAAAGCATCAGTATTAGTTCCTAGTAGTTGGGAGAGATTTAGCCACCCATCCATAGCTACATGCCTACATTTAAGATTTTTATGTGAAGTGTGTTTGTATTTCTCATCGGTAATAACATGAAGGACTTAGCTTTTGCACTTCAACATCAAATCGTCTATTGAGCTTATTAGTGTGACTAGAACATCCCAATTCATGTATTTCATGGAGATTTCAGATTTGTTAGATAGATAATGCCGTGTTAATGTTTTGATAAGATTCGAATAATTGTGTATGAAATTTGAAAGATTCTATTGTAGTTGGTAGTACACAACTACACATTACTTATATATTAAAAAAAAAAAAAAAAACAACAACAACAACAACTATACACATTGATTAAATAGAATCTTTCATGTAAGTACATTGATAACGTCTGAGACACTCCTTTACCCAACGATTTTTAATATGGAATCCATGATTTTTAAAATGGTAATAAGAGTTTCACAATAATAAAATATGCAATTTTGTTGTTTTCTACAAACATGACAACCCATATTCGTTCAGAATCCATGTTCTCACTATAAATTAAATTTAAAAGATGTTTACAAAGCTTTCATTTATTCAATTTTTTAACCGGTAATGTACAAGTTATTACTCAATAACGGGACCAGCAACGAAATTAAACTAGAATTAATTCATTAGACATTACCCAAAGATGGTGTAGATTATTGAAATTGTGTCAAGAGCGTGACCGTATATGGAATACCCTAGTTCTGAGTGAGTTGGCATCTCATATGTAAGGGGACTTGTGGCAATTGCGTGTGCTATGGAGGTGTTTGATTATAATATTAAATTAGTTTCGAGTGAATTGACTTCTTATATAGTATATACATAATATATAATCAAGCTTCCGTACATATCATAAACTTCTATATCACTATTGGCAACTCTATAATTAACAATAACTCAGATTCCGTTCAGGATATACAATGTCCAGATCTTAACCCGTAATTAACGATAATTGTGTTATCATCAATTATACTAATTACTAAGATCCATCAGGATTTATATCAACTAATTCGCATACGACAATAACAAAAAAGAATAAATCGCTGAAAATTAAACACACACAAGATTTAATTCCTGGCTCACCTCACCAGCTAATCCAACCTCGGGCCGTTGCATCCACTAATAATGACCGGAAGAATTGTTACAGGACTCAAGAACCTATTCTACCATCTAGTAATTGATGTGCCAATACACTCACCCTGTAAACAAAGATCTCCTAATCGCACAGTTTTTCTCATGCATACGAACCTCAATTACAGTTTCCTCATGTGAACTCTCTGAATCTGGCCATGATTTATCTCTATTTTTATCCTCACCTTGAGGCGTTATCTCCCACACATACAAATAAGACCTTGTTCACTCATATAGCTACAACATCCTGGGTGCCTAAAATCCCAGCCAAAAAGTGCCCTCAAAAATAGCCGGGGTGATCCGGAGCCCGTCATTTACATCATCCCGACCTACTCCGACCTACTCCACCTTTGCCCCCCATTCCTCCCTGCTTGCGCCTAAATTTGGTCTTCACTTCAACAATAACTCAAATCCTAAGAAAAGAAATTTGCGCCTGGTCAAGATCTCCACCTTCTTCCGAGGCTGGTCTGACTTCTTTGAGGAACAATCTCATATGAGTTGGTTTATGGAGAACTATCAGTATACTGGTCAGTTGAGGCACATCTCCGATTTACCTCTTACATGTAGCCTGGCCAGTACGAAGGGCATTATGTCGTAGGCGAAAGGCCCATCATTATACCGATCCTCTATCTTCTCATCCTTCATCCATTCTTGTGTTATTGTGATTTATCATTATACCCGATCCTTATTTGGATGGTACTGACGCCGTTTTTCCTATTTTCTAAGCCAATATTTTTCGTTTCGCTCGCGTAGCTGCGGAGTCGTCGCCGCTTTTTAAACGGAAACTGCACGCTACTCTTGAGTTGGTGTACCTGCAACCCAAGTCATTTAATAGCCCGCAAACCATGCGATCAAGCAAATGTTGGTAGAAAATCAACCTATGACCTCATTTATCACAAACTCACCTACCCATCAACTTAAATGGGCACTTTATGTATTGATTTGACGCGGAAGGCATCTTTGCTGGTGTTGTTCGGTGCACTTCTATGTTATTCATGTTTTTTCGTTAGTTTATATAAATATCATGCATATATAGTTTTGTCTTCTTTTTTGTTGGATATTTTTTGCAGGATTTCTACTGTTTGAAATGGACCATGAATTAGTACTTACTACAGTATTCAATACTCTATATATTCCTAAATAATTACTCGCACAATTTTGTTCATAATGCAAAAATATAATATTAATAGTAAAGTAGGAAGAAATATTAAATTTTAATATAATTTTTACAAAATATTGTATATAACATATAAAAAAATATTTAAGGTGAATGTTTAAAATGTCAACACATCACATTTTATCTTACAAACTTACTAATAAAATATAGGGAGAGAATATTATTGATATAATTGTTGTCCTATTACAATATAAGATGTGTCTATATATGGGCAAATTAATATTAAACTTAAACCCTAATAAACCTAAACATAAGCCCAATAGTCGGACTGACTCCACTAGTCCAATACTCTAATACTTCCCTCAAACCATTGGGTGAATTGATAAAATTTTCAGCGAAGCCAGAACAATAATAATAATAATAATAAGATGAAAAAACTTAAATCATTAATTCGCAGTCAACTCGAAGTAGACATTGCATAAACGTGCTCGCTCTTTTGCGGGTTAACTTGAATCTTCATAAAGTCCATAAAAAACCACCATACTTGGGTCGCTATAACAAAACAATGCCCATCATTCACTCTCCAATTTGGATTGACGGTTCTATCACCCAGAGTGACACCGATCATGAGTGAAGAACTGGCTGCCGCACCATCACTCTCCCTCATGTGTAACGGGACAAGAATCGGCCGCACTATCACCCTCCCTCAACACAAGCCGCAAAACGAAACGCTAACCACCAATTAATATTAAACTTAAAATATAGGGAGAGAATATTATCGATATAATTGTTGTCCTATTACAAGATAAGATGGCTTCAAGTATAAGGCAAATTAATATTAAACTTAAACTCTGAACATAAGCACAATAGACCGGACTCCACTAGTCCAATACTCTAATACGTACTATTATTAGTTACTAGTTGAATAATTGGACTTGTGGTGTGTTATTGGTATTGTTTGGGCCAAGTTAAGCTATGTGGGGCTAATTTCCCCTGAAATTGACTAAATTGGACTACTTTTGTTTAGATTGGGTGAGCCCAAATATTTAAACACATTGCCTAAGCCTAAGCTATTTATATTTATATCTTACGAGAGAGGGCTGGCCACGTGCTCGGTCCATACCGTTTGCTACGCGCGGTCTATGTTGGTAAATTTAAACAATTTTTTCTCTTTTCCTTACTAAAGCAATGTCCATGTCTCAGAAACCAACACAGATGGTTTGAGCCTTAAAATTTTGGTTCAAGGGTTTGGGTAGAACATGATTAATCAGCTAATTTCTCTCAAAACCATCCAAACTATCTATGGATCGTTCTTTCAAATCTTCACCTCAATTCAGCTACCCTCCAACAAGAATTTAAAAAAATTATTCCCTCCATCCAAGACCTTTTTAAAACGTAAATATTCGTATAAACGTGAAAATTATAAAAAGTTGATATTTCAAAAATATATAAAAAGTTGATACCACATTCCTATATTATTTCTTATCTACTAATGGAAATTCATGGTGACCCAAAATAGTGAAATGTGATAATTTTTTGGGATGGAGGGAGTAATATTTACAATCACCTGTTTAATCAATTATTAGTAATGAGTACTTTTGTATAAAAAAAAAATTATAGCTTGCTCGATTTGAACATATAACTGCTTTAGTGGGTCTTAATTTAATTGAAATGAAACCTAACTTTTAAATTAATTTGTTTTTTTCTGTTACCATTATTATGATTAGCTTAAAATTGATTATTATGGAGTATGTTGTTTGGAGCTTTCTAACAAAATATTTTATTTGGTTATTTATTTTTCTTATTATAGGCTGTTTGCATGGAAATTGTTGGTTGTCTGAATTTGGTAATTAAGATTAGTTAAGTTTGGTTTTTTTTTTCTTTCCGGATTCAATAATTGTGAATTTCAACATGGCTAGATAACGCCACCTTTTCTTTCCTTTTTTCGACGATCGCACTTTTCACAACTCTTCCCGAAAATTGGGACGACTTACCGCAACTTCTCTTTAAAGATTTTCCTCGCCTAAATTAGCATATCTTTCCCAAATAATAATAAAAAACAATCGGAATCACATAATATATAATATTCACAATTAATCAACCAAAACAACCAAATTATGAGAGTAATAAAGACTCCAAAATCATCCTAAAACTATGACAAATATTCGCTTAATCAAACTCTCACACTTGACTCCATTTACTTGTCCTCATAAAAACATTCAAAGACATTTTGTCAGTAAAGTATATCCCAAAATCAAGAGATCTCATGCATAATACATATCAGAAACAAGTCTAACGGTACTGGATCAAGACTTTTAAATTAAGCACAAATCTTGTCAACCTTGACTAACACAATTTTCCTAATCCATCAGATTCAAACAATTCACAGACGGGGATATCTCTCAACTACTCACACCACTCAACAATTGTATTTATAGGCTAGCTAATTCCTCATTCAAGTATATAAAGACACATTCTATCATAGGCTCGTTATACAATCTAACAATTCAATCCATCATGTACGCAACACAAGTCAGAGGTCTTTCATGTGGTCAGAATGTGCTTAAAAAGGCTTATGAATATTTCAAACATTAAGAATTATGAAATCTAAATAAATTCACCAACGAAGACATAATTTCATAATCCACTACACAACATGAAGTCTCCTCAGAATTTGGCTTACTTTCTCCTCAAACCCGACATACAACACTTTTTCTCAAGCTACTAGACCCTGAACTGAAACAACACAAAGAAAATGAGCATTTTGTTTCTTTTTCAATCTTTTTTTTTCTTTCTTTTGCTTTTGCTTTTTCTTTTTTTAATTTTTTTTTTAAATCTTTTTTTTTAAGGTCTAGCAGCATTTCTCATTGATATAAACTCCCCCACACTTAACTCTTTGCATACACCAACAAAAGAACACTTATTCGATAATGCACATGGTGAATCTAAAAGATATCACAATCCTCAAGTAGGTTCAAAAGTTGGATAATTCATATTATCAAGACTTTAGGCTCGTTGAAATCGGGTTTAAACAAAGAAAGTCCAACATAAAGGCTCAAATTAAGCCATTGCGGATTAACACGGTCAAGCTTTTGAGGGAAAAAGGGTAATTTCCTAAATCGCTTCCATCATTCTTGCATGCATTTAATACATTCAAAATCAAATAAGGGTTCAAAACAAGTTCTGAAGAATTGAATCAAGTATACATCACACATCAAAGAAAAATTTAAATAACCGAAGGCGCAAAACTCACAAAGGTATAGCAAGTCATCCACTATCTGTAAACTGAAATCCTCTAACAACATTAGTTGATCATGCGCAAGGCAACTTGAAATATACTCAATCAAAGCCTATAACCTTATCCAATCTACTAATGTCCCTCATATGCATCATACACTACACTATTAACCAAAGGGATACACAAACAAATAAATACGTAGGCAAGTTTCACGTGATTCACCAATTAAACACAAACTCGCATTAATACACAATTCCCCAAATACTTCCACACGTAAAACCCAACATTGTCCCCAATGTGACACAACACCCACAAAAATTCAACCACCCCATACAATCACACCCAACACCAATATCCAACATAAAAACAATATTTAAATACCAAAACACAAAAAATGACAAAATAACAAAATATAAAAATACCAACTCCCATGTGCTCAAACAAGGCAGTGAGTCGAAGAAGACAACCACCATTGTTGCTCAACATCTATGAAATTCAGATCTGCACGATAAACATGAGACTACAAAAAAAACAGATTAAACAATTCAAAAAGATAAAAATACAAACAGAATTAAAGCGCGGCCGGAGCTACACAGGCGACGGGTCGACTCCGCTGATTTGGCGGCTGCACTAGCGGCTTAAGAGGCGGAACAGTTGGGCGGCACATGGCGATGAGGAGGGGGCACGGAGCGGCGCGCCACATCTCGGGAGCCGGGAAGGTGGGTGCCAACGAGCTGGATTGGCGACAGAGGGAGTAAGCCATGATGGTGGCGAGAAACATGTGAGCGCGCAGTGTGGGAAGGTGCGCCGGAGGAGGGGCGCCGAAAGAGCGGGGCGGCGAGCCGATGATGCCGGATTCGCGCTGAGCTGAGCGAAACTCGATGGAGAAAGTGGAGTTAAAAAAAAGGAAAAAAGAGGGATGGGAGGTTAAGTAAAACGAGGTCCGACGGTTTAGGTCTCTTTTTTTCAATTTTTGATTTTTGATTTTTTTAATTATTAAGAAAAGCGTTCTAAATCAGCCCTCGGGCTAAATTTAAGCACCGCTGAATAAAGTTCTCAAATCAAATTTCTCGTGGGCTAAATTTGGGGCAATAATTCCTAGACTAATAAAACAATAACGAAATGAAATTGCCTAATACTACGATGGTCATTCCCACCAAGCCACGATTTAACGCCCGACTCAAGACGGGTTACCTCTAATTATGGTACACGAAAGCTACCACAACTTCCATGGACACTGACATTTCGCTCCTTTATCATAGAGTTCATCGACGCTAGCTCGCACTTAAACTTTTCGAACTAACGCTCGACTCAAATTAACCTCTTGGAGCGTTGCTCGTTAAAAGGATCTAGGGTAGTGTTTGTTTCTCTACAAGATCGATATCATTCTTGGATAACTTCCTTTAAGCTCAAATTTCTTTGCAAATTTTCTTATCTTTTGTCCCAGAGTTAATACAACAACTAACGGAAGTAGGTATGAGCTTCAATGCATTTTTATCACAAGCAATGCCAGCCTTCAAAAAGTATCTGCGGCTCACCATCAACTAAAAAAAAAAAAAACAATCATTAGCCTCAGTATATAAACAACTGTTAAACACAGAAATATTAATTATTTGATCTAGCATGCTCATGGAAATCTTCCCATTACGTACATCAATAATAGTATTAGTTGATGCCATAAAAGGTCTCCCCAATAAAATTGGGGTTTCATACTTACCAACTTGCAATTTTTCGCCTCCCAAGAAACAACAAAACAAAAGGGACAAATGTAGTTTATCAATTTGAACTAGGACGTTCTTCTTAATATACCTTTTGGACATTTTAAGTGAATTATCAAATAACTGTAAAGTCACACTGTCAAGTTTAAGTTCTCTAATCCCAATTTTTTGCATACGTGAGTAAGAGATAAAGATTGATACTAAAGACCTAAATCTAGCATAGCTTTTACACCTTTTAAGTCCCCTAAATCATATCTATAATGAAACTACCTCGGGTCCTTTAACTGAAGTCAACTCGTCTCTAATTAATGTGATTCGCCATCTCCGACACCCTAATTCTTTTCTTTCATTGTTCATTTATGCCTCTTACCAATTAGTTCTTTAATGAACGCTGCATAAGAAGCGGATATTTTTAGAACGCTTAAAGAGGTAAATTAACATGGACTTTGTGACAACATATCATGTGAGTTCGTAGAAAGACTTACTCCATTTTACTACGGAGGAGCCTGGGAACGGTACCGCGGAACATATGGTTTCACCACCTCCTCGATCTTTGCTCATCCGGTGCCTAACCTTCATCCGATTCTCTTGTCTCTTCTCATCTTTCAACTTTCTTATCTCCAGCGAGCTCCCCAAAGATCTAGGAGTTTTCCACTCCTCAGTCATGATTTGCATTTGCTTGCTCGGGTTGACTCGAAAAATTCCCTAGACTTCTCAACCTCCTCGGATTCTTCAACCATAAATGACATGATAGATTTTGCCTGCTCAAAGACTTGAAATCTCCTGCCCTCAGTTTTCTGTTGAGCCTCAAATTTCCAATTAACCCATCTAAATCTCAAATTTCATCGACGCATCACTGCTCGATTATGTGCTTCCCGATTCTTAGAATTTGTAAGATTCGATCGAACCGACCTACACCAAATTTCACTAGGCATCGTTGGTACGAATATTCACTTGCCCTCAAGTTTCCTCTTCACTATTCTTCCACGAGAAATTTGGATGACTCTCCACTCAATTATAGGTGTTTGAATAAGGATCATTCCTTATTCTCAGTGTTACTCATTCATAGCATTTGCTTGTTCCGATCTCGCATTTAACCCCCACGAGAAGAATACATATTGGCACTCTGCATAGATGATCCGTGTAAACTCATAGATAACTGCTCAATTTGTCTCCATGGATGCCAACTGTCTATCCACATCAATGTTGGAATTAGAATTTACTCCATGTACTCCTCTAGTATTTCTCCTAACACCCTTCTGCAAGGAATTATTAGCTAATGATTCAAAAATTTCGAGACTCATGTATTACTCCATTATTGGAAGACTACCTACCATTATCCCAAACTCATTCAAGAATGTCAGAGGGTCTTTAGTTGCAATCCCATGAAAAGTTGGCAAGTTATGGAAGTGAAAAACTCCTCAACCTGTAATTTTAGCTTGCATCATCCGTAACGACGCAGCAGCGATGATCCACCACTCAGCCACTGGGCCATTTGTCTTCCCCATGTGTTGAATCGCCTATTATTGTAGAATTAGAACTTTGACACCTATTCCTTCCAAGTTTAATGACATCGCTGCCTTCAAAGTGTACAAATCGTGACCCAAATGAACGCCGACTGGGCATGCACTGTAATATCACAACTCGAAACAAAAGATCAAAACAACCAAAAAATAAATAGAAAATAATCTTTAAACTAAAACAATACTAAAAATTTAAATAATTCTAGTTCCCTCGGCAATGCTATTTAAATTTGATGGAACAAATTATATTCTCGCGAAGAGCACGAAGTCGCAGAAGAGTACAAAGGCTCAAGTAAGGGTCGAATCCACTGAGGAACTTGTTTACTTAAATTACTTGTAATTGTAAATGAAACTAAGTATTAGAATTGATTGTAATAAACTAGTTAAACTTAAACTAACAGTGCAATTAAGAGGGATAAACTTATGAATAAAATATCATTTTATGATCGAATTTCACCTAACAAAGTAGTGATTTTCTATCCAAATAATAGATTTATCAACACTGTGGTCCACTTTCTCGTTAGTTCGGTATACCGCTCGGGTCGCTAAGTTCACCGATCGTTCCTAGTTTAATTAATCTCCTAAGGCCACTAGTGAAATTAATTAGCTTAAAAACCAAGTCAACCAAGAAGGGAATCTATTGTAACTAATTCATGTGTCAGACACTTCCGTATAACAACCCAATTAATTAACTAATCAAGGATTCTATTATGCCTTCCTTCGTCGAGGGTTAAGATGAATAATCAGGATTCTCATATAAAAGAATCTGGTCAAATTTAAAACAATCGAATCAAATTAAGTTCAATGATTAATACTAGTGCAATTATAATAACTCCAACCGATAGAAAAATACACCGCCAAGGCTACATCAAACCCCGCACAATAAATTTAGCTACTACCATAACGAAATAATTATAAATAATATTATTGAAATCATAAATTAGCTAGAGTACGAATAAAGAAAGAGAATACTTATCAATTGCCTTCAACGAAACGATTTAAAAAGAGTAATAAGTAAGCCGGCCATTGAAGTCGCCGTGATGTCACATGCGTGAAGAACTCGAATGTTTTTAATATATTCTAATTCCCACGCTCGACTTTTATATAAGTAGTGCTAACTTTGGCTCTTTTATCTCCGGCTGCGCTTTTATAATGGGTCCACCTTTCTTCCTTTTTCGACGTACTTTTTGTCAACTCTTCTAGAAATTACATGACTCGCACGCAACTTCTTTAGCATTTTCTTGTCTAAATTAGCATATATTTCCAAATAATAATAAAAATACCGGAATCTCAATATATAATATTTGGCCAATTAAAACAATCAAAACAACCAAATTATGAGTAATAAAGTACCCAAAATCATCCTAAAAACTATAACAAATATTCGCTAATCGCTACAAAACAATGTGCTGAACCACAGAATCGCTCCAGAGATCCAGCAACAACTTTCAGTAAAGATTCTGATTTCATCTTCTTGTATGGAATATTTTCGACGGATGCGTCTGGCAGAGTATTTGGATACAATCAGAGCAGTGATTATAAGTATTCAGGAGAATGAGTCAGCTTGCATCTCATTTGTGGAATCCATGCCACCTTCCTCGAATTCTCAAACCCTGGCCGCACCAAATTCCACAGTGATGTAGAACCCATCGCTGTCTTGACTGCTACCGGAGGCCTGGGAAGTCGGAATAACATCAGGAACAAAGATATCGCATGTAACGATATAGAACGATTTTTTGGTACATGATGCCATGATCTCGATAAATTAATACTGGACATTTAATGCTCTTTAAGATAATATTTTGACCGAACCCAACCGGGGATAGGGTGCTAAATTAATCGCTCGTGTTTTTTTCATTTCCATTTAAAAAAAAATCAATTATCAACTACAGATGCGAATTTTTTCGTTTTTATTTTTTACAATTACCAACTACAGTATAAACTCTATAAATTAGTAATCGATTATGTAATGCGATTGTAAGATGATATTATTTTGGGTGTCTCATCAGAATAGCAGCAAATTAATAATTTGTAACTTTTTCCGTTCATTTTTCATTTTCTTTTTTGCAATTATCAAGTACACTAGAAACTCGATTATTTAATAAACTTTTTAAGATGATTTTTTTTGCCGATTTCGACTTGGGGATAGGGTGCTAAATTAATAATTTCCTAAAATTATAAGATTATACATTTTTTATAATTTAGCTAAGTTTAAGCAACTGCAACTTTAATTGAACCATTTTTTCTCCGCCTCAATTTAATGATCACAAGAAAGTATTTTATTAAGATTACTTAATATTACTTTATCAAAAAATTAATTAATCATGAAATAAACAATATTTTGCGAAGTGGATAAAAGTAGAAAAATTAAGATAAAGTTGCATTGAATTCTTATATGATCAAGTAAAAAGTAAATGGTAAATTTTATTACATTTATCAAGAAATCAAGATAAAGTTGCATGACACACTGGCCGCAATATCATTATTTTGCAACTTCATATCTAGATGAATTACTAAATTCTTAAGTTCATGAACTATGTAAGAATTACGTATTACAAAACTAATGTTGGCTCATCATAGCCCACCAAATATTTGGTGGCTATTCACCGCAACAAACAAAATTCTTTTTGTATAAGCGGTGACCCGCTTATAAATTTGGTCTAAAGTTTTGTGGATATTAGCACCAAAACTAAATATGGTCGCGCGAGCTAAGGAATTTTGGTCATCGCAGGTTGCAGTTAAGAACCAACGCGACATGTCTGTGATGTATTAATATCCTAGATAATAATTAATAAAGTTATTTACTATTAAATAGTATATATTATTCCAACAATAAAGCATATTTGTAACTAAAAACTATTTGAAGAAATAATTGAAATGATTCTATTTAAATCATGAAAGTTATTTAATATTGCATACTAAATAGATAACAACATAAGATTCATTAAAATATTATTCTTTAACTATTAAAGGTTGTTTTGTATCAAATAATATATTATTAAAAGAAAAATATTCATCATAATATTACAAAGTAATAAGACTGTATTCTAATTCTTTTAATTATATGATAAAAGTTGTTTAATGTTGAATATTTTTTAATGTATACGGATAGAGCATGAGATATTTATATTGTATTGAATAATATATGAATAAAAGCATTAGATACATCAATATATTATTATTTAAATAATTAAATTTGTCTAGTGTTAAATAATATATTATTCTATATTGTGACAAACCACCTTTCAATTATATTCTTCAAAGTTTTGAATGTGAATAAGATTGTAAAGTTTATTAATCTTTGATCATGAATAATTAAAAACATCTCATTCTTTTAATTACTTCGAGACTTTATTATTTAAAGAATAATATATTAATGTATTTGTAGTTTTATCAATATCTTGTAAGGAAAATGTAACATTAACAACTTGTATAATATGTATAAGTAAAAGAATTTGTTATATAGCGGTAAATATTATTCGTTTAACAATATGTTACTCCATATTTAACTCAAAATTTTATCGATTATAATATTACAATTATATCGATTAAGCATGTGACTAGTTTAACAAATATAAGACATAACACTAATTTAAATCCGCCCAATCTAAGCAACACTGCTCTCGTGTCGGAGGTTCAAGGCTTGTCCCTATCTAAGAGGATTATCCGCTCAATTTGAAGCGGGTTTTCCCATGCACCATCAAGAATTAACAAAAAACCTACCAGCCCAACGTGAAAGGTAACGTCCGAGCCCGGTTCGTTAATTAGTTCGGGGCCGTCGGACTCGAGAGACGGGCCCGTTCGGTTGGCTTCTTAATGAACCGGGCCTCTCCGACCCGGTTCGTATGACGCCTCTTAACTCCAACAGTCTATAAACTTGACCTTGACTATAAAGATGAATGTCATACGGTCTTAAAAATATGATTAGACAAATTTAACCTTAATATATTTCATTTATTAATCTTAATAACTGCACACATTTTATTAAAATTTATTACCTAAATACCAAATCTATTCCTTTCTATGAGATTCTACCACCAAATCTGTACACATCATGTCAACATAGTACTTAAATAAATTAGTTCAGCTATCATAAACAATAATAAGCTTCGATGCTCAACATCTTCTTTACGCATTTAAGATTCGAATGACATTCAAAATTTGGTAGCCATTTAATTAAAACCTAATAACCGATTCTAAATTGACAATCGATATATTTATAAAGCCGTGATATGCTCGAAGTAAACTCTTCCTTCATACCCTTGTGAGGTCTAACGCGAAGAAGTTTTCATTACTAATGATTGTTAATTGTACTTAGCTGATCCCGCCAGGAAATATTGTTAAAGATAATGAAAGTTTTACACAAGTTAAATTTGTCTTCTGGTCTATATGCATACTTGAATGAATTTTTTTGATTAGTTTAGGAATAGTACTTTTTGAATATTTAATTAATTTAAGTTGTTACAAATTCAAATGGTGCATCTAAATAGAAACTCTACATATTTCCTATTATGAGATATTCATTCTAATATTCAGATACAAGAATGTGTTAATATAATAGTTTAATCATATTTTTAGACCGACATTTGCATGAATTTCAACCCATTTAAGAAATTCCTAAAGTTATGATACTAAAAATACGACTAATTAATGTTGTGTTTCCTTATATTCATAAGTAGAATTATCTATACCAATAAGAATTATCAAGACACCAAAGAAGTAAAGTCCATGGAATCTCCGACTAAGGATGGATTCAATTTCTAAAAAAAATAATTTCAGATGACATTAAAAATTATCAAATTCATTAAAAGACAATTTGAGTTCAGTTGTTGTCCATAAAAATGTAACTTGTTAGGAGCACTAGCAGCAGACTTCTTATCCTTCTCCAAATGTCA
The DNA here is from genome assembly GCA_019722365.1 of Lithospermum erythrorhizon. NCBI lineage: Eukaryota > Viridiplantae > Streptophyta > Magnoliopsida > Boraginales > Boraginaceae > Lithospermum > Lithospermum erythrorhizon. Next base: position 480,367 of record JADFUC010001492.1, read on the forward strand.
AATATAGGGTAGAGAAATTACTATTTCATCCAAAATGTAACTTGTTAGAGCCCACAATATGATTTTACGCACAAGCCCCCTTGGTGTTAAACTACGCTTGGTGTATTACTTTTATTCAACAGAAGCTTTCAATTCTTTCTCTCTTTTGAATCATTTTGACACAAAATGGCAGCCATTGTGTGTGGTTTTGGAATATTTTTTATAAATTAAAATCATGGAGAAATTTGGAGCATGAATGTGATTTTTTAGTAATTGCATTTTTTCGAGATTGTTTAAAAACATATTTTTAAAGGGAATCTGATTGCATTTTCTATTAGGCTTGATTGTTTTGAAGAAGTACCAAATCAAAGGGAAAATACTCATTATCTTTTTGCTACAAAAGATATAAAAAAATATATTTTTTGGTAAAATATTTTACTTTTTTTATTATAGAAGATTGCATTTTTTGAAAGTAATCTTTCTTTTAAGGGTGAAAAATAGGGAATATGATTTTGTTTAAAGGTTAAAAAGTAATTTCTATATTTAATAAAGTGGTATGAGGAGTTGGTTTTAGGAAACTTTTATGAGTAATCTGGTATGGAAGCTCTATGAGCTTTCCTTGAATTTGTTTCATGAAGCCATTTTTAATTTAATTTTGAGTTACACTCATGATTCAACTAACATATGTTATTATATGTATCTCTTGGGAGTTAATTGTCAAAAATAAATTTTGATAGCCAGACGAAGGTTGATTCAATAACGAACGACACTTTGGTCCCCTAGTGACACACAATCGCTGCACTTCGATCCCAATAAGAATAATAATTTTTCCATTGCTTTAGATGGTAGACGCATGTGACTAAAGCTGCTATATTACTCTACTATTGTGACTAAAGTGCTACATTATCATGAATCAAAACGCAACTCAAGGCCCACTATTTGCGATCATTTTAACAATTAACACTCTCTCTTGGAGGTAAGGCTCATTCAATCAGTTTGGATAAGGGTCAATCAGGAGTCCCACTAAGCACACCCGAACAATAGTAAAAACAGGAAAAATGACTATTTTATCTTTAACTGAAACTTTCTCAAACACTACGTGGAAATAGGGAGGACTAAAATAGTCATTTCCCTTCCTTTTTTGCACTGTTTGGTTTGTGCTTATAGAACCAGTGGTCATTCAGACGGTTGGATTCATGTAATTATTATATTTAGTTCTTTTAAAACTTTATATATCTTAAATTAATATAATAATGTATATCTTTAATTTCTAAAGTGTCCATTTCCCAAATTCACTAGTGTCATGTAAACTTCCATATCTTCCTCTATTTACATATTCATATACATCCAATTATTCAGAATCCTATGATTTGTCAAGTAGATGCATTGCATCGATATCCATATACTGTATATGTATAATTTACGAGTTCCAACGGCCGGTTCCTGGCTGGAAACACAAGAACCGAACCTACCTCGGTTATTTTTGGGATGGAACCGAAACCGGTTCGGTTTTGGTCGGTTCCGCTGATCGGTTCTCACGGCTCCTGCCTATTATTTTGCCCAACGGGGATTAAAATTTTGATTTCGATTGCGCCCGCCTCATTCTTCAACATTTATTTAATGATCCGCTTTTTAAACATACATTTCGAATTCTATTATTTACATCAAATCTCAAATTTCTATTAAATAAAGAATGTAACAAATTTAAAAACTGGCCAGTCCAAATAGAAATTGAACACGCCTCGAATAGTCCGAACACAAAATTAGAACAAGTCCGAATAATCCGAATACAAAACAAGAACAAGTCAAATAATCCAAATACAAACAAAAAACAAGTTTTAATAATCCGAATACAAACAAGAACAAGTACTAATAAATTCCGAATACAAAACAAAACAAAGATTAATAACCGGCTAAAGAAAAAAGATCGAATAAGACAATAAACTCGAAAGCAACACCTGGATGATTACGCCGCCATCTACAATAAACTATTTGTAATCAAATAATACGGTAAATATGAACAATCATAAATCTAATCAATAATAAACATAAAAAATACAATAAAATAGTTCAATAAAATACCTTTTATATACACTAACATTATTCATATTGCCTCTCGGTAGATGAAAGTAGCAAAATTTTAATTATGTTCAAATAAACAAATTAAAGTTAGAAATATTTATACTTTATATACACTAACATTCATAAATGTAAAAACCGTAACGACTGCTAATAAATAAATTAAAATGGTAGGATTATTAAATTTATTACATAAAATTAGAAACCCAATTTTAATATTTTATGTACTTTATAATATTAAAGCTTCAAGCTATTGTCGGCATAAATTAAAACGGTAAGAATGCATCGAATTAAAACGCGCGATTCTCACCGCTTTGGGTTAATGGGCCCAACTCACTTAAGAGACATCATTTAAGCCCCAAACCCAAATTCTCTTCTCTCTAGTTGCCCCAACCGTGAGCAGCCCTACTTTTTTTTCTTCTTCGATTTTCTCCTCAACCAAGCTTGAGCTAAAATTTCTGGAGAGTTTCTCCTCATCATCCTAGTCAGCTTCAAGGTGGTGCGTATATTTTGAGTATTTTGTGAAATCTCCCAACTTTGACTTTTTGTTGACTTTTTGCATTTTGAATTTTATTGCTCCAATTGATTCTTGGGTTGTAAATTAGTTATTATTGGCTTGAAATATAGTGTTTGGGGAAATTTCGGATGTTTTGTTACTGCTTGACTTTTGAACTTTTGGGTTGACTTTGGATTTTTGGATATAATATGAATGATCATTGTTCAAAGCAAATTATAATGTATAAATTGATAATGATCATATTCGGGGTACAAAGTGTTATAGTTACTGACTTCGGTGATCGTGGGGTTGACTTTCATAAAATTTGTTAATGTAAAATAAGTTAGCCGGACCGCTATTGTGATTGTTTCGGATACAATTATGAATTACAGTATTGGGAGAGAATAGGTTGGAATTAATCTTAGTAGATTTTGGGTAGTGTTTAACTAGTGAGTCAGGGTCGAGAGTTACGTTAAATTAATCGGGGAAAAGTTGAAATGGATCGATTGAAATTATGGAAACGCTGGGAATCAATAGATATGTGCCGACATCGAATTTAGTCCGGTAATGGTGGTTGTCAATTTAAATTGTTATCAAACATAGTTAGTAATTCACGAAGTTGTAAATTTATAAATCGAATGGGTTAAAAGTCTAGCATTTAAATTAGGATAAAGGAATAAACCATTGGGGTCGCGATTATGTTTTCGAATGTTCTGCCTCGCATCTGGACGGGAATAGCTGCAGGATCGATTGACTGCTTGGGCGCTTACTGTGCTAGCTAAGGTGAGGATTTATCACTCAAGCTATACCTTATTTCTCAGATGCTAGCCAAGTATATGGTAATTGATTTTGACTGTGTATCTGTGTTATAAACCTATCTGTGAGTATAGTTGTGAATTTAAGTAGATGTCATTTGTAAGGGTGGTTATTGATGCCTTACGTATGTTTATTTGGGTGTATTTGTTTGAATATATTTATGTTCGAGCGTAGTCCTTCGGTATGTTTAGGTCCGAGTGTATTCATGTTGGGTAAATCTTGTGTTATGAACGTATCCTCGTGAGTATAGTTATGTTCGAGTACAGTTCTATAATGAATCGTTGTATCGCATATTAGTGGACGCCATACGTAGATTATCAGGTGGCCGGTCAGAGTGTTTGAAAATAGATGTGCGACCAGGGAATGTGAATTGTTTGTCGGAGAATGTTTGGGACGATGCGGTGTTCAAGGGGCGAAATTTCGCCGAAAAGTTATTATGACGAAGCGTCGGTGTTCTGGCAAGAGCCCGCTGAAAATAATATGTCATTGCTAGCGCTCAAGGGGCGAAATTACCGAAAAGGATGAAATGTGATAAACGATGTTATTGTGTTTCATTGTCGTAAGTTGTTTTATTTTGTCGAGTTCGAACGCCGTGGTTGTGAGATTTTGCTATTTTACCTGTGTGTGATTATGTGATACGAGATATGGGGTACGCATATGAAGTTAGCGAAGCTAAATCGCCTATAATGCGTGTATTTGTTAATGATTAGTATTTTAGCTATGATGCCTTGGATAATTGGTATATTCCCTTTATTGTATATATATATGTATATCTACTTTATCGCTACGCCTATACTCTTTATTGGTATACCCTATTCGGACGCTGGGTAAGCCATCCGGTGATTCGCTTCCACTAAACTGTCAGCTATACTCCCCTTTCCTGCCTCGATTGACAAAGCACGCGAATGGCGGAGTTCAGGCGCCCGTGGTTTTACTTTAGGCGAGGGACAAGTGGCTGTGGATCCTCAGCAATTTCAATCTTTTTCTTATTTTGATGTAATTTTTTCATATTTTGTTTTGGGATGCGAAAATATTGTAAAATATTTGTGGAATATTCTCAGATTCCAGATGATTAATTTTGCTGACTGCTTGGAAAGAAGACATGGTTAAACTCAGATTTCCAACGCTTGAGCTTTCAACTATTTCACTTTTATCAAACTACCCGGCCATTGGTAATTAAACAGTGGATTTTCGTGGTCAACCATCAGAGGCGACTCGTATATACAAGTTGATGACGATTCCAACTCCCTCGAGGGCGCATTTACTCGAGGCGGTCGTTACATAAAACATATTAACATACCTTCTCCTATTACTTCCATTGATCAATATTAGCTAAGCAATTCCAATAACTCAATATCTATAATCAATAATCAATAATCTAGATGCCGAAAACGATTTAGCAAATCAATAATCATATGCATCTGAATTTCCACCGCGACGACATTGAACTGTTGACGCTGAAACGATTTTGACTTTTTATCCATTTTTTTCCTCTTATTTTTTGATTAAACTACCATTAGACGATAATTTCTCCATACGACATCCATCGACGATAATCTAAAATAATCTACATTAGAAAACTACCATTAGACGATAATCTACCAGTAGGATTAAACTACCATTACACGATTACTGATGACTGAACAATACTAATTACTAACTATATAATTTTCAATTTTCTAAAGCACTAAATATACTTTCTAATACACAGAACAATAATGAAAAGCTAAAACATACCTGACGAGTGGTGACTAGTGGTCACAATGGAGTCAAAACGGGGTGGGCTTGAATCGAATAAACGGCATGAATTTGGTTTAACGGGCCGAATAAATGGGGCTAAGGTGATTAGGTTTAGGTTTTTTGGTAGTTTATATATATATATATATATATATAATATATTTAATTTTTTTTATTAAAATCCAATCGGTTCGGTTCCTAACCTAAATATTTTCGTTTTGTATTTTTGAACCTAAATCGCCCGGTTCCAATCGCCTCCTCCAATTTCAATTATTTTCGTTCTGCTTTGGCCTGGCTCTGTCGGATTTTGTACTGTTGGCACCCTAATGTATATCACTGAAAGTATTTTTTATTCATCGACCAGCAAAAACAGCTGGGCTTATCGGACTAGTTATGGACATATATTCATGTTTATTCTTCGCAATGTCCTCACGCAATAATTCAATGCACAAATATACATATATTCATGCACAATGATTATTATTATATATATTGCATTGTAAACGTGAAGATAAGATAGATTATTGTCCTGCACCGTATGTTTTTGTTTATATATCCAACAATTCCATTGTAAGGGTTCCACCTCTGACAAGCTAAGGACAAATAACCCTACGATAAGTGAAATACTGAGTATATATCTTCAATCAATCATGTTTTTTTATATCTTCGTATACTACATAATTTTTTATTCTTTTATACGTAATGATAAATAGTTAATAGTACAAGTGTAATTGTTTGATCTTGAAATATTATATTACATAAATGAAAAACTATTACAATAAATCCATTGTTCAGAATGTCTTGCAAGTGGCAGCGAAATGTCCTTCCATTTATCAGAACCCCCCACATTATAACATGCTTTGACAGTTGGCAAGAATGTCATTCATCGAAATACTAGTGGTCCTTTTAGTATGAAGGAATAGAGTTGGATAAAGATAATGGAATGAAGACATCAATATCATTCATCTAAATACGAGTGGTCCGCTTTTGGGCATTTAAAGAACAAAGCTGGATAGATAATGAATGAAGGCATCAAGAAAGAAATGGCACGGGAAAAAAATTATTTTTAAATGATTCAATTATTTTGTTTGTTATGTTATGTTCGTAATATCCACCGCAAAAAATGTTTATGTGTGTGTGTGCGTGTGTGTATGCTGTGCGTGGATATGTTTGATAAGATTTGATTGTACTACTCATACCATCAGACGATCTTCTTTTAAGCTCATCCATAAGAACTCCATTGTTGTTTTGGTTTGACCCGGGGTAATTCTAGGATGGGCGACCAATCGGAAAGTTTCTCAAATGAAATGGTGACAAAAACATGCCGAAAGACTTGTTGGCTCAGGAGACCAATCCATCAAATCTATTAACGCACCCACCGCCAATAATGTAGACGTTACAATAATAATTAGCTAGATTTCAAAATTATATTGCAATAAAATATTAATTTTTATGTAATATTACAACATAATATTAATTTGATATACAATATTCTTAGTTTTAAATTATCAATTATATATTTATTATAAAATATTCTCTAATATAATTTTTACATTAAATATTTCTATCAATATATTGAATATATGTATTAACTTAAGAAAGTTATATATATAATATTAATATAGTTAATGTAACGCCATATATTTAATAATTATATCTAGCATATAAATATAAATATTATATTTATAATATTTAATTTTTTTTATTTTATTATCTTGTATGTAATGCTAATACTACCATTGAGGGATACTCGCTTAACATCCCATACGTAAGAATGAATTGATTAAGGGAATTGAATCATACAAAAATTTAACTACAAAACTAAGTAATGTAACCAATCTCATTCCATTTCAGTCATGCATGCCAAACACAACCTTAATATTTTGGAAGTTGAATTGACCGGTATGTCGTTCTTCATGTCCTTCCAATTTTCTTCCTACAAAGTCTATAGTAAAGTTTTAAAGAAGTAAATATATCCTTCTCCTATTAAACTAATCATTTTACCCTTAATTATAGTTTAACTAAAGAGTCATTCACACCCCCCTTCCATCCCTCCAAGCACTTAATCAAGGAAATATTTCACCCGCTTTCACTACAACCTCCTGCTTTACATATTTCTATTACATTATTTCTAAATAACCACTAAATGTTTTATAGTGAATTGACACTGGTTATTAATACCAATCCAACTCATACTTGGTTTCAAAATAAATGATGTTCATTGGCTATAAATATCTATCATGCAATCCTCAACTAGTGATGTATGTATTGAATCTCAATTGAATTTTTTGGGTTACTTAAATACCCATTCTAGTGATTTTGGATTTATTAGTACTCATGAAAATAGAGAAAACTAAGACAATACAGATTTAAAATATCTAAACCAAAGCTCTATTAATATTACTTAAAGGTGTAAAACATTTGCATTACCTAAACTATAAGGGTAAATATGTGTCTTTTCATATCAGAAGGGTATATGTACTTTTTGTAATAAATATTAGGGGTAAATATGCTTTTTCTCTTAAAGTTTATACATAACACGCGAGAATAAACCATCACGCGATGCAAATAGAATAATAGTTTTGAAGAAAATCCTTCTTTATCATCACAGTTCCTAAAGCTATTTGTACCAGGGGATATATTAAATAGATATATTACGTTATAGTATTATCTCCTGGCTCACAGAGAGGAGCCCGTGGAGTCACCAGAATGTATATAATTTTGTATTCTCTACTAATATCAATGCGAGTTACACAATATTCAACACGTATCAGAGCCATATGGCTGGTGCTTAGTTTTTCCTCACAAGTTCTTTTTTCTCTGCCCATTGTTCTCGCCAACAAATAGCACCATTAGAAAATTAGCCAATCGTTGCGTTTCGCCTGCCTCAATCAATATCATCATTAACTCATAATTACTTAGTACCACCATATCCAATTTCGTCCACTTCGCAAATTATCTAATCACCCACTTTCATACTCATCATATCCGACGGAGGAGTTCTAAATACCACCGGTTGCAGAATCGCTTCCAACCCCGACGTCATCTCATCTCATCCCTCAAAAATTGATCTCTCGTCCCCGTATTATATTGGTTCAAACGATAGTCAGGGTAGCATCATTAACACCATCAGATTATCAAGTCACAACTACGATTTAGTAGCTTCAGTTTCCCTACGCTTATCTCTTATATCAATGCCGCAAATTTGTATGTATTACAGAACTATTCCCAAACCTACCGACGCAACATGCTTCGATGGATCGGGAACGTGTTCGACTATGTTCGCTCTAACGGGACTCTCATCATTGATGTCTCCTAAGAACCTCCCAGATTATGAAAAGCCTCGTCCTTGCGGATTGTTTTACAAAAAAGATTTGACGCTAATGGACGAGAAAATAACAAATCAAGGCATCATCAAGTGTAATGTGCTAAATCTGTAACCAATTATGTTGTCGAATACTCAAGTTACAACCTCGGGACAAGTCGGATCAATATAATCATGTCTTCATGCTTCAAGTGGTTTATGTGCATGTAATTTGGCTAAGCGCTTCTCAAACCAAGCTGGGGATGATGATCTTCCGTGATGATTTTCCATATGGGATTAATGTGGACTTTATGACTCCCTAAGTCTACACTCAAGGTTCAGATCCTCCGCCTACCTCGGGATCAAGCGCTTTATCAAACTATGCTAAATCAGGAAAGGTTGAATTCTCAAGTATCCGTTGATCATGTTCGAGATGATCTTATGGCCATGACTATTCAAGCTTCTCCTCAAGGTACTATTTCCCCTAATGCTCGTCCTAAGTGTACGCTCTATCATCACTTGGGTCAAGGCATCATTGGCTGAACAAATCAAGGCATCATCGCGTAATGTAAGTAGTCTGTAACTACGCCCTGCTTCCGAATACATCGGTAAGTTGGGCAACCTTGCGGGACTAGTTGCCCAATATAATCATGTTCTCATGTGTGGTTTACGGTACGTGAATTGGGCGGCGCTTCGTAAATGGATAGATGATGATCGTTTGCATGATTTTCTGTATGGGATTAATGTTGACTTGTTTGAGAATTCTCAGTCTACACTATTGGCTCAGGATCCTCCGTCTACCCTTGATCGCGCTTATCAAACTATGCTAAATCGGGGAAACGTTGATTTCGCTATCCGCCATCATGTTTCGAGATGACGCATGCCACGATTATTCAACCTTTCTCCTCATGGGTATTGTTTCTCTAATGCTCGCCCTAAGTATATGCTTTTTCACCGCTTGGGTCACTTTGAAGACATTTGATACTTTAAGTACGGGTTTCATGGATGCGGGGCTCACTCGTGCCGAGGGCAACCAAGCGACGGCGCCGCGGTGCGGAGGACGCTTAGCGGGAGCTGCCGAGGGTACGGCAGTTACTTCCCTCGCCGCGGTCGTATACCTTTGACGGGAGAGAGTCGTCCCATGCGGCTTCAACTGACTCAGCTCGCAGTGGTCCACTTGGAGGGTTATCTAACAACAATGACATAACTTGTTGCAACTTATTGGTAATTCTGATTCTCCTTCTATTGATCGTCTTAATGGTTCGTTTTCGCTCCTCTTGGATTATTTTGGTTCCGATGTTGGTTCTATGCCGGAAATGTCTGGGACTCTAGATGGTACTCGCTCCCTCGACTCAAGTTTGGTTCTCGCTTTGTTTGTCCTCTCGAGTTGAAATTATGTCAGTGTTTTATATGTGCCCCCGCTAACCGCAATTTAATGTCTGCGGTCTCGCTTAGTTGAGGGCTATTGATTGTGTTGTTCAGTTTTCTAAGAATGTTTCAGATTATTCAAGACCGCTGCTCGGTAACTCGATCAGAAGGCGAATGTCGCAGAACGGATCGTATTTATTTTCGAAAGTTACCTAGAGTTCAAGCTTTGCATGTTAGTCAGTTTCACCGGAATTGCGGCATAGGAGATTCGGCCATCCTTCTGCTAAAATAGTGCAATCGCTACCTTTTTTTTCTTATTCTAATAGTATTTTGAATAAAGTTTGTACTACTTGTCATCAAGCTAAGCATACTAGAGAGTCGTTTCCAGTTAGTACTCATAAAAAGTAGTCAGTTTGTTTTAAGTTGATTCATCAGATGTCTGGGGACCATATCGTATTGTATCATCTGTGCGATCGTTATTTTCCTCAATTATCGTTGATGATTATTCACGCTCTATGGATATTTTATTTGCCGATAAGATGAGGTGTTTCTGATATTTTCTTCGCTTTCTTGCAATGATTGATCGCCATTTTTATTCCAAGGTTGAATTCCTGCTATAGTGGACAATGGTATTGAATTTTCTTTCATAATTAGTTTCTCATGAATGGCAATATATTTAAACATCTTGTGTGTACTCCTCAAGAAATGATCCGTTAAACGTAAACATCATCATATTCCTAATGTAAGTAGAGCCTTACGCTTGTGGTAACTTACCACGCCAGGAGAGAGCGAGTATTAACTGTTGCTTATCTTATTAATCATTCCCATCTGCGATTGATTATAAGACTCATTATGAATTACTTTTATGGTTAGTCCTTCTCGCTTACTCGAATTAATGGTCGTTGATCTCTATTATACCATGATTAGAAGTGCTCGCTTATACAAGTTTAGTACTCGAGTCGGGGTGTATTTTAGGCTATCCGTGATAGAAAGAGAGTCGAGGCTTTATGATTCTGTCTTATCATGAGTTTTTCATCTCTGGGCGATGTTGTGTTTTATGAGAATGAATTCTTGTATTGTACTTCTACTGGTATCACACTGAAGCCTTTCGCTTATTACTCCTATTTCTAAGAATGTTTCGTAGTTCGTCTGACGACGGGGTAACGCTGATGTCCGGGGATAAATGTGTTGGCCGGTCCAGTCAGGATGACCTAGACGACTGCATTGTACTGCCTCGGCTACATCTAAAGTCGGGTCAGCGCTCAAAGGGTCCTCAAGGTCAAAGTGTGACGAGTGATGATGGTGTTTGGGTCAGTATGCTATCAAAGACTCTTTCACTGCTTGCGTGATTTTGTTACTAGTATGTTGAAAATATCTTCATTTTCTCCAAATTTCATTCACCGCTTCCATCTCAATTCTCGGTACTTTTTATCCTCGTTGCTATCTCTATCAATCGTGATTGTTTTTAGTAGACATAGACATTTTCTTGCAGCCTATAACTCTGTGTAACCGACATCTTTCAAGGTCAAGTATGAGTGGTCTCAGTGAAAAAGCCAGCTAAGAATTTAGATTCGCACGTGAGGATAAATGGTACGTGGCGCATGTGGAATCTCTTCCACCTGGCAGAAAGCACTGCAGTTGTCAGCGTATAAGGTGAAATATAACTCGATGGCAAAGGAGAGATATATGCCTGCCTTGTAGTTTTCGTAATCATCATGTCAAGGTAACATTATAATGATACCTTTGCACCAAGTAAGATGGTTACTATTTGCTCATTTCTTTTGTCAGTTGGCCACAGAAGAACCGAGTTGTATAACATGGATGTTCATAGTACATTCTACGGCGATCTTACAGAGGAGGTGTATATGCGGGTTCCACCGGGGTCCTCCAGTCTCTTTATGGGTTGACGAACGCACTTCGATGTTAGTTTTCTAAGTTGTCTACCCATTAAAAACGGGTATAGTTTCATCGAAGCCCAGCTTCTTCATTATTCTTCTTTACTTGGTCTAAACGTAATGCGTAAATTAATGTGCTTGTGTATGTTGATGATCTTATTCTATTCTGGGGAACAATTTTGTTGCTTACCTCTTTTCAAAGAATATTTGAGCTCTTGTTTTCATACGGCGACATTGGTCCTCTTTAGTATTTCCTTGGAATTGATGTTTCCCGTACGAAGGGTATTTTTCTTAGTCAAACGAAATATACTCTTGATATTATTTCGAACCTGTCTTCTCGGTGCCAAACTTCGTCGCTTCCCATTAGAGCAAAATCATTATTTGGGCTAGCTTGTAGAGCCTTGTCCGGTGTGATGTTGAACGTTACAGACGGTCAGCGGGCGCGACTAATTTGTCTTTACCAGCTATGATTTGTTCAGGGTTCTTTTGTCGCACCAATTCATTCATGCCTCGATTGATCATTGACACCGTCACGGGTTGTCAAGCATCCGAAAGCAATCCCGGATGTGGCATTCTTTGCATTCGACTATGATCTTCGCCACCAAGTCAGCGTGATTCAGATTGGATTAGTCATTCCTTTTACGAAATGATTTGTGTCTGTTGCTGGTTTATTTAGAGATTCTCCTATTTCTTGAAGTCCAAGAAACAGTCATTGTTGCTCGATCGTCTCAAGCAAGCCGACATTGTGGTCATGGTCACGTTACTTGTGAACTTATTTGGTTGAAAGTTGCCCCTCGTAAAGTTTCAGATTCGCCACACGCCTCCATGCGCCCGTGCGAGAAGGTCGGCCTTTGTATCTTGCTCAAAACTGTGTTCCATGAGCGCATTTCAAATAGATTGAAGTCGAATGTCATTTTGTTTGTGATACTTCGCCAAGGGAGTTATTACCACTTCTCATGTTTTAAGATCTCACCTAATTGGTCGGAGCATTCTTTATCAAAGCATTTGGCAAATGCCGCTTGACTTTCTTCACAAGTTTAGCATTTATGATCCTCATGCTCCAATTTTTTTTTTTTTTTGGTAAATTAGCTATGAATAGTATGATTACACAGTATTTCAAATTATGAATACAGATATTGAGTATTACAAATAACTAATACGGAAATTACTTACTAAAGGTAGTAGAGTAAATACTAGGTCCTTGAACTATCAGTTCTTTTCTCGCATGGTCCTTGTACTATTCTTCTTTTCTAGCATGGTTCTTGGACCTATAAATGACTACTTTACCCCTAATACTAAACTAAAGTATAAGGGGCACACTTAAAATATTTTACATAATTAGAATAAAACCCCCCATCAATTTTTTATTAACACAATAGTAGAATATTCTAATTATGTAAAATATTTTAATTGTGCTCCCTATACTTTGGTTTAGTGTTAAGGGTAAAGTAGTCATTTATAGGTCCGCATACCACCTACGCAAAGAACAATAGTATAAGGACCACGCCGTAAAGAACCGATAGCTCAAATCACCTAACTCGAAAATTGCTTTATAGTGTAGGGCAACCGACCAATTAGCCTAAATACTACTACAAAGTAGAATATCGTTCCAACGGAGTTGAATCTAAGACCTCTCATGAAGCTCGTGGCCAAATACTACCCGAAGCCATGAAATATCGGGCCTCATGCTCCAACTTCGGTGAAGATAGATATATTGTATATATAGATATATTACGTTATAGTATTATATATTGTATATATAGATATATTACGTTATAGTATTATCTCCGCACTTCAGGTAATAGAAGAGCGTTTAGGTCACATGTAATCAGATATAACTTGTATTTACATTAATATATTGTGAGTTACGTAATATTCTATACCCCAATTAAGCAAAATTAGTTAGTATTTCGAGGGTTAAAATAAAAATATTTTGGCTAGTAATCTTTTTTTTATAAAAAAGTTGGTTCGGCTACTTCAAGGATTTGATTCAGAATCCTCGATAAGGCAATCTAATAACTTCTTAATCAATTCATCTCCTTTCGATAACAAGACATCCTCAATATTTCCATAATGGGAGGCTTTATTTTCCAAGACCATACGATATATATCACCGTTATATAAGCTTTTAACAATAGACCCCAGAGAAGCTTCCATTGTCAATCTGGGCATAACTTTCTTGCCTTTTCATAAAGCCACATTGTCATTTTAAAATAAGGTTCGCTTCCTTAAAGTCGAACCTATATTTACATGAAGAGGTGATAGTTCCTAACTTTCAACACTCTAATTTTATCAGTTGAGTTTGGCAACGAGGGCAAGAGCATTTGTTGAAGATAATGTCATTCATTTGAATCCAAAGATTCCAAAAGAAGACTAATAATTATAGGAAGCCTCTATTTATTGGTGACATGGTTATACTAAGATTTGGAGAAAATAAATTTGTCCTCAAGGATGGCCAAATAAATTTGTTCACATCGTTTTAAATAAAATGTAGCTTTATAATATTAATATTAAGTGAGTTTGATAATTCCTCATACTAATACCTTTGGCCAAGTCATGGTCACACATATTTGTCTAGTGCGACATACGATCGACGCTAAGCATAAGTGCTACATCACCGAGATTCATTTAAGACATACTGATTTAATAAGAATTAACTCCGTTAAAAAAAAGAATTATGAATTTGTGCATTAGGGGAGACAGATGATCATAAGTGTTATGATAAAGGGACAATCGAGAAAATTGCTAGGCAATGGGGGAAGTGGTGTTACCAGTTACAACATATGTGTCCAAACATTGTGTGGAATTTTCTGGTGTAAAACAAATTGCAAATTAAAATATGGCCTCACACCAAAATAAAGAAAAAAAAACATGGCATGATACCATGGACAACCTTCTTTTATGATTCTATATTTAACTAATTGCACATGTATTGTGGAATATGTACATCATGAATACTTATGAAACAATTATTCATTACATATAAAGGAGTTGCATATCCTTTATTCCTTTCTATGATATTTAAGACTTTCAATGTTCAATCAACTATAACAATGTACTTCGAATTACCACATCACCTAACACACTGATAATGACAACTCTCAAAAAAAAACGAGACTGTACATCAATACATATATTTTCTGAACCTCCCTCAAAATAATTTGAGAAATTCGTCGTATGAATTCTACTTGAATTGGACCAAGACTAAAACAAATGATCCATTCAGAATGCAGAAATATGTTATGAGATGAGTACTTTTTTCACTCTTCGTATCGATTGACGACATATTGGGCACGTCTTGTTTTCCCCTTCAATTATCCTGCATAATTCAAGAATCGGAATTTAATGACCCTCTAATAATTGTGCAAGGGAGTACCTTCTTAGAGTTAATTGCAACAATTGCATTTGAAAGAACGCGTCGAGCTTATACTTTGGTCTCAGCAGTCGACAACGTTACAAAGAATTACCCCAGATATCAGACACTTTTAATGCCATTTAGTCCCTACCACTGTGCCGCTATAATTTAACTAAGCCAGCATAGCTTATGTATCGTAAGTCAGAAGTCATAAAACGGCCTTTAATTCCTAACACTGATATTAATTACTTTAATTTGTAATATTTGGAAAAATATATCTAAATTAAGATTTTAGCGTGATATATTAAAATGAAATATTTTAAGATAATTAATATAATATTATTTTGAAATATTTTAATATATTAATTTTGTTAAATTAATATATTTTATTATAAGTTTATTATCCTGAGTATTTATTATGAAATATCTAATAATTATTTTTTACTATATATTAAATATGTCAATCATATATATATAAATATATATATATATTGATTATATAAACAAATTCAAAAAGTACATTATATAATATCAATGTATTTAATTTAACCTATATAAATTTAGCAATTGTATAATAATATATCAAACAAATATATAATAATTTGATATTCTATTTATTTAATTCTTTCGAATTTGAAGATATATATACACTAACAAAATCACATCATTCTATAATAAATATTTAATGTAAACATTCTTTTATTAAATATTTTATAATAAATATTGAGCATAATAAACTCATAAAATATATTAATGTTATTCAAAGTTAATATATTAAAATATTTCAAAATAATATTATAGTAATTATCTTAAAATATTAAATTTTAATATATACCTTAAAATCTTAAATTAGAGATATTTTTCAAATATTACAAAGTAATTAATATTAAGGTGTCAATTGGGCGACCAACGGTAAATCCACGCACACTAACAAAATCACATCATTCTATAATAAATATTTAATGCAAACACTCTTTATCAATATTTCATAATAAAAATATCGAGGATAACAAACTCCTAATAAAATATATTAATGTTATTCAAAGTCATTATATTAAAATATTTTAAAATAATATTATAGTAATTATCTTAAAATATTAAACTAATATATACCTTAAAATCTTAATCTAGAGATATCTTTCAAATATTACAAATTAAAAATAATTAATATTAAAGGTTAAAGGACCAAACGGTAACCACGTATACACTCACAGCGACCATTTACGCAACTTTACAACTTACAACACACAAACTCTTCAAAACAATATTTCGACTTCAAAATGCGTAGAAAAACCCATAAATTATAACTAAGATGCTTAATTTGCGACTAAACGCGCACTCATATACAATATCTAACTATCACGTAACGTCAGCTTTACCTATCGGCATTTAAACCATTGCTATAATTAACTCTACCTTCTTAAGCCTAAAAATTAAGAACGATTTCTAAATCAGCTTTCTTTGTCTAAAACCTGTTTTTAGTTTTAAACTTAAGTACTTAATTTGAACTTTGAGCGTACCTCTTGGCACAAGTTTCACAAGTAACACAGTGCCCACAAGGAACAAAGAAGCAGCTTTTCTGTTCATCATAGCAAATTACACAGGTTTTCCAATCATATAAATCCTCTGATGAACTGCAACTACCTTTGCCTGATTCTAAATCTTCTTGATCATCACAAGTGCCATATGTGAATGGAATTACTTGTTTTGGTAGTAACAAGTCTGTTTCAACTGCTAGTTCTCTTTCTACACCAGAATTGATCAAATTCACCAGTAGTTTAAGAATCAATGTTACTATCATCACTAGAACCCCTGAAATTCTCAACATAAATAAAGAGGTAACATGTAAGTCCATCAAATGAAGATAATTGTAATGTTTTGATAAGCTATATTATATACCTTGATAGCAAAAGAGAAATGTGGAATAGAAAAAATGATTGCTTTCACAGTTTCACATATCATTCCATTTCATTCCAATCTTATCCACCAAACATAAACCAATAGCCTAATCAGACTTATCTAATTAATTAAGGTTGGCTATATGAATACAACATCTTCAAGCCACTCTTATCAACAAATCATTTTATGATAAAACCCAATGGTAAATAAAAGGTGTAACATGGTAACCCATACTCTTACTCTGTATAGTACACCTAAAACTATACTGCAAACAGAGAGATCAAGAAAAAGTGCAAAAATGGAAAACTTAAATCAGTAAGTGAAGTACCCAAGAATGCAGCACCAAGGATCAAATGAATGACATGCTCAAATTTCATGTGCCATACCAAATCATCATCCTGCAATAAGATTTCCATGATAGCAAAACAATAAGACTTAATAACCACTGTAAGTTATTGCATTAAAACATTCACTTGAGAGAATTGATTGCAGAGTGAGGTGGGGTGTGTGTGTGGGGGGGTGTATTGAGACAGGAAAAGCTATTACCTCATTGTTTGGAATCAGAGACATGTACTTGTGGACGTCAGGTAATGGTGGGGCAACTAAATAAAGCAAAGATGAGACCATATTGGAAACTCCTTTTGCTTTTCAACTTATCTGCTGAAAATTAAGAAAGGGAAATGTGGGGTTATATATAGCTCAATGAAATGGAAAAAAAAAATATTAAATTGAAGATTTGGGATCAAATGCTTTTTAACATTGATTCTCAATAACAGATTAGTCCAAAGGGGTTGCTATTGTATCAAAGCTGTTAAAATCTTATGTGTGAATTGAAATCTTCGGATGATTTTGGATATCAAATTATGTAGTTATGTTAAAATAATAATCAAGAAATGTGTAGTTAAGTGAGATTGTAAGTGCAGTATTTAGTCTTTGATCAATTTATTTGATGTAATAGGAAGGTATCTACATGTTTACTTTACAATTATTTTATAGTTATTAAATGTCTTAAGATATCTCTTGTTAAGTAGAATCCGTGATTGAAAAGTTATCCTCCTATTTTTTAAAATAACTTTTTTGACCAATTAATTATTGAAAATTAATTTATTTATCTTTCACCAATATTTTTTATTTTTTCAAGATCTATAAATAGAGGCGAGTTTATATTTTTGAATACGAAAAAAAATAAAGTGAAATGATGTTGATGAAAGGTAATATGAAAAAATATAATAGTTATGCAAGCTAAAATTAATGATCATTAAAACCAATTAAGTGTTATCGGATGAAAGAGGAAAAAAAACTATGTGAAGAAAAAAATGTGTTAAAATCGATATAAAAGAGATAAAAGTGCCGGCTTCAGCTATTCGTTAACATCTACATATAATCAGCCCAAAGTCCAAGTACGATTGTAAAGCACGTTGCTTTATTCCTTTCTCTACTTTCCTCCAATAACTTTTATTGTCTCTCATATCACTCTTAACTTCCTTTTTTGATAATATATCTCACTCTTAACTTCTTTTACTAGTAATAAAAAAAATTATCGTTTTAGTGCAAGTGATTGTTGTCGAAACTTAGGGGCAAGGTAAACATACACACCAAACTTATAGGGTATATATGTAAATTGATAAGTCTGTACGTTATTAGAAAAAGGTATACCACGAAGTTATTTATTTTGCACTCACCCGTAGATAATTGCACCCCGAACCTCATGGAGTGATGATTACCAATGAACGAATCATATTATATGTTTGGATTGACGTGAATGTTTTAAAATATTGTTTGATTGTATTATAATTTTTTTTTTTTGAGGTAAATCGTCGTGAATCGAGATGAATTATATTTCAAAATAATATTCATTTCAATTATTCTAACTCTTTTGTGGCTAATGATTTGAGGGTGAATACAGGAAAATATATGTAAATCTAATTCTTTAATTGAAATCATTATAAACCTCAAACATAATTAATGAGAAGATTGATTCAAATTCTTTAAGATTCATTCCAAAACAAACGAATCAATAAGACAAATTTATTCAATTTATCACCTATATTATGATTATCAATAACAGAAACGTGTCATCACGCCTTATTCCGCGATTTACCTCCTAGCTCAAGTGCATGTATAACCTAGGGTTTCAACTTTTTTGTAAATGTAGAAACAATGAAAGAAAATATAAGTTTCCTTTCCATACTGGACCCAATCACACTATCTTAATCATGACAAAAGAAGAAATCAAGAAATAAAATAGAGCATGCCTAAATATGATTATTCAAATATTCATTCAAATTCCTCTGTTAAAACTTAAAACATGCTCACTACGTTCCCAACCCATTGCCCAGTTTTTAATTTTAATAAGTTAACTTTTTAAATTTTGAACTCATATTAAGTATAATATTTCATGAAAAATATATCACAAGATAGTATGAATGGAGGTAGTATTAGAAAAATAAAGATGGAATAGAAATGGGAGACTCCAGCTCTAAGTATGTTGAACAAATTTGTATCAAGTTTTTTATTCCATTTCAATAAAGTTTCAATCTTAATTCCTATATCAAGAAAAGAAGAACAATTGTAAACAGAGCATTCATACCTGGAAATGGTTTGGAGCTTTAGCACAATGGAAAAGCACTTTCGCAACAAGCTTGAATTCAGAATTTTTGGTTTCTTTGAAATTTGTAATTCTAAAATGTCAAACAATATCAAATTTTTAGGTAATAAAATGACGACCTACCCAATTTTTAGGTAATTCTAAGTATGTTGGTAAATTTGGGGTTATGCAATAAAATGTTGATAAGTTGATGCACAGAGCAGTTGATGGGTTTAGCTTGTCCTATTTAACAATTGAGATATAACCAACTTCTGAACGGATATAATTGGGGAAAACTAGGTGGTAATATTTGAACTTTTCTGTGTTTCCTCCAATGGCTGATCTCTGGTCATTGTCGGACGGTTACGTTTAATAAGTAGTATTATAAAATATCCTATAAGTATTAAATAGACGCTTGTTTGATACACTTTAAAAAGAATACTCATTACTATTTTTATTTAATTTAATTAGTGCTTTTGTTTTAGGTATTAAATTTTGCTCATTAATAACTTTCAGATTATACTATGAAAACTTATAGGAAAGGTATATTATGAAAATATTTGCAATAAAAATCCAATTATATCAAAGTTATGTCTATTAGAATATTGAATAAAAATTGATTGATGCTTAAAGCTTGATATTGAAAAGCGAAATCAATAAAATGAATTAGAAAAAGGCTATTAATTTTTGATTTATGCGAATATTTTATTCAACCATTATCCTAAAAAAGATACCACTGCATTGCTTAACTGCCTTAGTCTTTCCCCAGCAATTTTTGTTTAAAATACGTATCGCTTAACTTGTAGAAAATTATATTTTTCATTTCGATATATCTTTTGACTACGTTTTGTTATTAAATTATCAGCCAAACTAATTATAGTTTTAATTAATTGGCGTTTACATTTTCAATATATTTTTTAAATCTTTAATTTTTATTAATTTATGTGTAAATGATTCTGAAGACAATTAAAGAAATAAATTGAAAAAAGTAACTTATGAATTACGAAGTGAAGTACTATAAATAATATAAATAATAATAAAAGGGAACGGAAGAAGCAACATAATCACATTAAGAAATTTGACCTTTGGCATTTCGTAGAGTAGTGGATTTCATCATGAAGTCAATGAAAATTATAAGAAGATTAAACAAATTGCGAATTGTAGGTTCAGTGCATTTTAAAGTCAAATCAATTTTTAAATAACGTGTCTTAACAAAATTTGGTGAACCTACCACCAGAGTTAATTTAATAGTTACGGAATATAAAATAAATTATAAATATGAAAATTTCTAATTTATAAATGGGGGTCTCAACTCACAATAAATAATTTCATCTTCTCCGTAAGTGTTACATAACCATCTTCTCTTAGATATGATTATAAATCCAAGTAAATGTTTGAAACCAGCAAAGGCATATAGAAAATAATCATATAAAATGAATATTTGAAAGCTGCAAATAAAGAAAGTATGAAATACTTTTCCGACATGAGTTGAACCCGAAAGGCCGGAACTTGTTAGTAGAAATTCGAATCAGATATCACTAGATCATTAAATCATCGATATAGAAATAATTTCCTCTAAAATACAAATCATAATGAATTAATTTATGAATAATGGGTAAATATTTTTAATTGAAAAGCTAATATAAAGGAAACAAAATCAGTTAAGATTGCTCATAGATGTGCACCTATTCAAAACATAAATACATAAATCGAAACAAAATAAGGAACATAATATGTTCTTACATCACATTTCGCTCTAAAGAACAATGAAATTTGATGTATAAATAATTGACAAGGAAGAAATATTATTCTATTATGTTCTTAAGCTTTTACAAAAAGTGTAATATTTTTAAGTGGATTTTTACTATAAAAGTATATTTTTAATGGGGTTTTATTCTATTTTTTGAAAACATAATTGAAGGATTTTCTTGGTAATACATTTGTTTTAGATTAGTCTATTTAAATGAAATTAATATCTTCGTTTATACGTTTAGGTTACAAGATATTATTTATACCTAGGGAAAGTTCACTACATTCAGCTTTAATCGTTCACGCCGAAATGAAAATAATGTATTAAAAGCGATAATTTAATGCATTCACGCCGATTCACTTTCACAAGTTGATTTTAAAAATTAGCTTTTGATTAAGATTTCTATGTTGATTGACAAAGTCTATATTCACAGACGATATTTATCTAACAATGATATCGGCCAAAAGCGTCTATCTAAGGGTGTCGATTGATTCACGTGGAGGAGTATTTTACACATCTTTCCTTGTTTTCGTGACTGGCTCTGTGGGATTTTCGACTTTCAGCGGTTAAATTAGAGTTTGTCACAATCTTTAGTGAAGATAGTGTTCGTACAGGTAGAGTTGAGAGAGAAACCAATTGTTTAACTTTGGAGAACTTGAACTACCGTTTGTTAGTTTAAAATTCTAAATACAGTTTGTGCAATATGGTGAAAGGGAGGCGAATACTTGAGATCGTCGCGACTTGCTTAAAATCATAGTCTTGGCCCTTGAGCTTGTTTTCGATAAGCTGGCGTTCTTGTAGAAGACAAAGTTGCTCATTCAGTTGATTTTAGATGTTTATCAAGTTTTAGTTTTAAGAGTATTTTATAGTAAATACTTATAAAACAAAAAAATAAATCATCCTCCCTCCCTATCAATAAATTACAACGATGGGAATCAATATACGCCTGGCCTGAAATAGTGATTTTTTAGTATTGAAATGGTATTTTGTCTGCCGGATATATAATTTAGATAGCTACTTATGTTAAAATGAGGCGAAATAGTAGATTTATATAAATGAAACATTATTTAGTTAAATAATGTACAACAACAACTCAGCCAAAGGACCCACTACACCCTTTCAACTGACTGCATACCACCACCAATAACAACCTTCAACCAACAAAACTACCACCATCATCACAACCTCCCCACACAATCACAATCTCTATCGACCATCTTC
This sequence comes from Lithospermum erythrorhizon, assembly GCA_019722365.1. Lineage (NCBI taxonomy): Eukaryota > Viridiplantae > Streptophyta > Magnoliopsida > Boraginales > Boraginaceae > Lithospermum > Lithospermum erythrorhizon. The sequence continues at coordinate 502,853 of JADFUC010001492.1, forward strand.
AACCATTTTCTTCATCACCAAATTTGTTTTATAATCACGGTACTAAAATGCATCATAGCTCCAGAGTTCAACAAAGTTCCAATCTTTTCAATCTAAACAAAATAAACCATAACAAAAATAAAACTCGATTAATTGATAACTACTCTATATTATCATCTAAGAAGCAATAAACTTTAACATTAATCATCAACTAAATTGAAATAAATTTAGATCTAATGTAAGTACAAACTTTCAGATAATTAGGTATATTAAATTTATTTTGATCTATTTAGTTGAATTTCAGTGGTTTTGGGCTTAATTTGATGTTTTTGCTGTCGGAATAAGTTGGATTTTTGGTTGATGAATATGGTGCTGGATTAGGTAGGTAGGGGGTGTTGAAGTCCTGAAGATGAAGAAGTTGGTCGAAGGTGGTGATGGAGATGGTGATTGCGAGGGGAGGCTGTGATGATGGTGGAAGTTTTGTTGGTTGGAGGTTGTTATTGGTAATTAGTAGTTTAAATTTGAGAAAGGGTGGGGGTGAACCAGACTATTCTTACACTATTTATATTGAGAGAGGCAGGGTTGAAGAAGACAAGGGAGAGGAGGTTGTTGATTTTTATTTTATTTTATATATATATATATGAATTGACAAAAATATCCTCCTAAAAATCTTGAAAAAGAAGCCTAAAATCGATGAAATGACCCGATTTATTTTCTATAAGAATGTTGGCGTCGAAAGCAGTCATAATTGAAACCTGATGATCGAATGAGAATTTTTAAGCGTGGTGATGCTTCGGTCTTGGTCCTTTTGGTGAAAGTGATAGATAAAATAGGTATCTTAGAGATGGAGAATTTGGTAAATGTGTGGCATTTGAGCCGTTTTAACTAACCATTTTTTATATTCTGCTTAAAAACTAACACCTAACTCATTTTCTTAAATGCTTCGTTCGCTGCATACCTTTTTCTCATACTTCATTTCCCCTTCACCTGCACTCCCTCTCCTCCTTCTGTATTGTGTCCCCACTTCCCCAAGCCCCAAATTGCATAACCTGCATGTACCCGCGGATCGCGATCCGCCCTCACTTTTAAGTGATTTGGTGGTGACAATTATAAGTTGATATTAGGTAGTATTGGTAGGCTAGGGTTGATGGTGGTGTCTGAAGGAAGAAGATGAGTTAGGGTATTATTTTAGAGGTAATTTAATTAACTTCGGGCGAAAAGAATATCACTTAATTATAAAAGGATCTTTAGAAGTTAAGAAATAGGTTTAAAATGTGTCTTCGGATTAATGGAATTTTATGTCGAGATGTTAGTACTAGAAAGCTAGTTGTTATTCTATTACATTAGCTTTGAACTATCAAAAATTAAAATTGATGATAATATAATATTCATTATTTTTGTGTACTTTTATTTTTTAATTCTATGTGTGCTTTTCTTAATGGTTATTCAACTAAGCTATAATAACCTTACACTTGATTTTGTCTGATTTATTTCCGAAGGTGCAATTTCTTGTGACAAATCAATTATCAGTAAGTGATTAAGTAACTCAAAATTGCCACTGCTTGAAGTCTAGAGTTCTCAATGATCTCATCAATCAAGAAACCATCGAAAATTGAATTGGTTTTACTTGGGCCAATTTACTCACTCGGTAATTTAGTGTATCAAAAATAAATATTATTTTTTAGTAGATACTGATTAGACCACAGGCCGTGTCAAACAAATCTGCAATTTTAGATATATACACTTAAATATGAAATCACGAGATGACTCTCAAAATTGACCAAAATACCCGATTTTGAATAAACAGACTCATAGAAATTTAGGCAGAAAAGCGAGATGATTATCTAGATGGTATGCAATGGGTCGTCAAATTTTTGCCCCGATATCAGGATCGAGATTCGGGACAAATAATAATACCTCTCCATCCATGTCCAAATTTTTTTTTTCATACACGACAGCACAAGGCAAGTCTGCCAATCATTTGTTTGGAGTATGCAAGCACAAAAATGGACAAACATTTTGGGACAAAACAAGCCAAGAGTTTGGTAATATCTCCACCCGCCATTATTACTTTAATAGTAGTTTAAGCTGCAACTTCACCATCACATTTACATAACAAACAACATTATGCTTAAAATATTCAAAGGCTCAGATCTTTCCCAGATCTAGAGCATTTTCAATCAAATTCCATTTATCATTATTACACAAAATCCCTCTCCACATTTGGTAAATCTCTTCAATTTTAATTTAATAATTCTGCCCTTTTTTTATTATTATCGTTTTAGGCAAAAAAAAAATTTAATATAACTGCATTAGCTTGAAAGTATAACAAAAGTCGGCAAATAATTGGATTGTAACAGATGGAATCTAAAATAACATTGTAATGACATATAATAAATGTACAATTTTTTTTTCCAATTTATTAAATTCACTTTCAATAAAGGTCGTCTGATAACAAAAAAAGAAGAATAATGCACTCATTATTGGTGGGTGTTAAACTAGGTCGTTACGTTTCTGGTATGAAATGAATTTTCAACGACTTTTGCGTACATATAGGATCTTCATTTAATTATAAAAATATATATATACCCTAACATAATCCAATAAAGACTCATAAGTCTAATCAGGCTCCATTTCAATCCATACTATAATGGACCAAACAGAGCCCAAACCAAATCTCATAATTACTCTATAAAGAAGCTATAATTAATTATTGGATGAACCCACCTCTTCTGTCATCTGGGATAGTTCCACACTGCTTGGGGTGATAGGAGATCTTGATCAAGTGTGTGTGGTCCACCTGTGATGCCAAATATTGATACTCTTGCCATTGCCTATTTGCCAATTGATACCTATATAGACCATATCTCTAATTGTATAAACGACCTAAAGGACTCGAGGGTTCAGTGATGATCATCCACACCTGTTTGTTGAGTAGGGACTGGTTGAAGGTCCTGAGATCCTAAAGCCAAGTTTACCCTCCTCCTTTGATTTGCATAGTTTGGCCTAACTGGCCCAGTGTTTCAAGAGAATAAAAGTGAATAAATTGATTTTTTTTTATAAATTAGTCAAATATGTAACCATCTGAATTGTTTTTTAATGTAAGGTATTCATACCATTTAGTTGCACTAGTGAGTTAATGATTTTGATGTGAGTGTCCAAAAAGATATTTATACAAAAGTGTTGGCAAGATTTTTTATTGTAGGGGAATACTAGAAATGTATGATTCATGGATTCTCATATATTGGGATATAAAAAAGACAGCATCTCTTAATGGAAATTTAGAAGAGGATGTATGCGTGAAAGCATGCTTGTGAGAACTTTCTTGTCACAGGGATCTGAAGGTATCTGGTATAAAGAGACCGTTTATGAACTGATCAAGAGTTTGGGTTCGTTAAAAGCGAAGAGAAGACTTATGTGTATCTGAAGGTTAGTGGGGCGACATTCCATTTATAGTTCTATATATAGATGACATCGCATAATAGGAAGCGACGTACTTATGCTTGAATGCATCGAGGCATGGCTATGGAGGTGTTTCTCTATAAGGCTTAGGAGAAGCTGATAATTCTTTGGAATAAAATTCATAGAGATCGATCTAGAAGACTAATTGGTTTGAAACCCAAAAATACTTATATTGATAAAGTGTTGAAAAAAGATTTAAGATGGATAATTTCAAAGAAAGGAAACATCCCCGTGAGGCATGCATTACTACCGGTAGATTCAGGTGTCACGAATGAAAGAGGTTCAAAGAGAAAGATGAATGGTGTTCCTTATGCGTCGAGGCGTCGTGTATGCCCGTGTTATGTCTTGGCGTCGGATGTATAAATACGTCGCAGAGTGCATGGCTTAGATTGCAATCATGTACTGGTGAAATCGTGGGCTAGCTGTAAGGTCATACTTAAGTAATTCTGAAGGATTATATAGGATTCTGGCCGTGCCGGTTTTGAATGGAGATAGAGCGATAGTGATCTCGATCTAATAGTTATGTATTAAAACGATTGGTGCGGTAACTTGGTGCCCGATGTAAGCGAGGCACTATAGCGGACTGGACAATGAAGGCGGAAGTGCATTGTAGCCGAGTTCTTGAGAACTGTGGCTGGATCAAGAGAATTTATGAGTGAACTTGGAATTAGAGAATTGTCTCCTGCCATAGCGATTACGCCCTCTCCACATGGAAGAGAAATATTTTTCTCTTTCCCGTTTCTTCATTTAAGTTTCACTTTAATCGTTCTAGTAAAGCAGCGAGAGAGGAGTTCATGTTAATTTCTTGGTGTGGATACTCTTGAAGATACTCTACTTTAGGTATATGGTACCATGTTTCTATCTGCTAAAATAAATCGAAGAAGAATTTTACAACATGAGTACTTATTTGTTATTTTTGTATAATCCATGAGTATGGGATTCGCGTAGATTAGTTTAGAGCCCAGTTAGATTCGAATAAAAAATACCAATAGCGATCCTTTAACTAAACCGCTACCTCAAGCCAGCGTGATAAGCATGTATATCTTGATCTTAAGGACATGCTTGGTGGACTGCTAGTCTTAGTGGGAGTTAGTTTTTGTTTATATTTGTCGTAGATGATTGCTTAATGATGCTTGAACTTTTAAGCTTCAAATTCAATAATATATATCGTTTTATTTTCAAACTAAGTCTATACATATGTATATAATGTGTATGCATATATGTAACATTACTATAGTATGAAGTTTATTTCATTTGCGATATAAATTTTCTAGAGAGGAGTCTTTGAGTTAAGGACTCAAATAAGAAACACAATCTATCGAGCTAGAAAATAATCTTGTAGTCACAATAGGTGTTCACTATTGGAATAGAAGCGCCATTGATTGAGTAATATTGTTGATTAATAAATCCGCGTTCTTGATGAAGGAGAATATTATAAGTCAATCACGTAGGTATATAGTATGAAATGGTTTCAACCGTGATCTTGGACATTGAGTCAAGAGAACTTAGAAGATTGTATATCTTTTGCTCCTAAGTTTCATTAGAACTTATGTTATCACAGCGATTCTTAGACTGCGTGATGCAGTTTAACTACGAGAGTAATGTTCACTATTATATTAAATATTATTAACGGAAGCGTTATATCAAATACTTGAATTATGTATACTCTGAAGTGTAGTTGTGAAATCTTGTACCTGAAGATGGAGTTAAATACGATTGGATATAACGGTTTAGATTTACAGTCTGCTTGGAGAACTGATGGTGATTTGTTGGCCAACCTTAGTACTAGATTGAGATCGAATCGCGGCCACCAAGAAAAGTATAGGTGCTGAAGTATGAGCTGACCTGAAAACTTTCCATAGCTTATTTGTTGGAAATAGAATGCGAGAGATAAATTATCGAGATATGTCGATTAGTAAATGTCGTTTACAAGTAATCTCGTCAAAGAATGATGGGAGTGTTGGAAATATGAGATGTTATATCTCATAAAATATATGCCCGTTAAATAATTAGATTGTACAACCAATTATTACATTTATATAATAATAAGTTCATATATATGTTAATTTCTGGACAATTAGTATATTAGGTAACCCGATTGAGATTAGGTGTTATGATGGCTTACTAGAATCAGCTCATAATCTATATTTTAATATATTGTTTTGTTAATATAAATTAATATATTGCTATTGTCGATCGAGCCTAAGAATTCCCTTGTATGGCTCTTGAAATCCAGGCCTGCTACGATTATAACCTCCGAGGATTTAAAGTAAAGCGTATGAAAATATTGGGGCAAATTCGGTGTGGAATTCATATGCTTGAGTAGAGAATGGAGGGTTCAGACACTACTGCTGCCTCCCACAAATTTTAGGAGTGGTATTAAGAATTTATCTAGAGATATTCTTCCCTCACTTAAAAGCTCCTTATTTAAGGGCTTGAGAAGCCTATATAAAGGGGCTTAAGGTTGAGATTTTATTTCCTCATTCACTTTGGCTTTTGTGAAAAGCAAAAAGCAAAACTCTCTCTCTATCTATTTCCATTTAGTCAAGTAATAGGTGGGAAAAATTTCATTGAATTCTTTTTGCTCAACTTTCATTAATACCGAGTTTAATATTTTAAGAGCTGCTTTGTAAAGGTCAGGAGGGGTTCGTTCTATGCGATGATGTACTATTCTTAGAGACAATCTATAAATAATAATTAAAAATAAATAATATTCCTTTATCATGCATGATATAATATGTTATATTTGATGGATGTCATGGACTTTATGATATAATATTATATTATATGGATAATATGGCCTAGAGATATTAATCTACGTAAGGTGTACCAGTTTTGTACTTATAGAAATGCATTAAAACTTGGGATAATTAATCGTAATTAATTATAATTAATTATTAGATATTGATCCACCTTAGAGGATAGGCCAACAGGAAAATGATTTATGAAACTGAAATATAGTTTAGAAATATTTTCCACTAATATTTATATCATGATTTCCAGTAATGTGTTATATTTTTCTTATGATTCATGAGTATATATTTTGCTTGTTTATTCAGATATAACGACATGATCGTATGAGTTAATAAAATATAAATCCGCTAATAAATGTCGGTTAATGTCGTACAATAATATAAAAGTCGGGTTAGAGATTGACTTTGTGTGCTCGAGCTGCCCGGTCGTGACAGTGTCACATCACAGGATGCCATCGATGGAATGGTCTAAGCTTTGTTCAAGGAGCACTTCGAGGCTTACACTTTTCATTCTCGATTTGCATTGATTATATTTGATGCCTTGCGGTTTCAATCTCAGGGCGATGGGCACATTGACATAAAAAAGGTTGCTAATATAGTCTTAGTTGAACTTTTAGTAGCATGCAAAATTATGATGGTCATAATTATGTGATTGTACACACTTACTTGAATGGAAACAAGTGGGAATGTGATGCGTGTTGCCCGTCCGGTTTATGTCGTATGGGTTCTTGGTATGCTGTGTGTTTAGTGGGATTATACATCTTAGTATGTTTGTTACATTATCGATTGTAGAATATTATATGACATATAGATTAGAAAGTTTGCTCATACGTATTTTTACGTTGTAGTGTGTTATAAGTCCCTTTTCCCTTGAATGCTTTTTCGATCTATCTGAAAGATACATGCTAAATGACTTAGTGCCGATTCTGAGCCCACAGTAGTATATCTTGAATGGCGCCCAGTACTCAATATTCGATCTCTGTTTAAGTGTGACCCGATCGATGAACATTTGATGCATTCATTAGAAGTCAAATGCGTTATATTTGTCAGTATGGAGCAACATCTCGAGGTTAAAATCAAGATGTCGGATCGTGATCTTATTTATGCTCTGAGACTTCTGGCTTCCGTGAAAATGTTGAAGAAAAAGGGTTAAAAAGCAAAATGTTGCGGCGCGATCAACATGAAGGTTAGAGAAGAATCTTGTTTCCAGAATAATCTTGATTGATTGAGTTACTCGGTACTGCGGAATTCCCGATATCTCGAAATTGAGCTACTTGTCGTCGCAATTAGTTACTGACAAGGTATCTAATTTAGATTTATTAGGTCTGATGAATAAGCGAAGAAAACTTTGAAACTGACTTGATGAGATGATCTCTAAGAATATGGAGAATTCCCTAAATGTTTAAATCCCTACATTTTTTGTTACAAGCGCAAGGGAATGAAGAAAGGAAAAGCGGAAAGCAAATAGATATGAGGATGGTTAAAGTAACCACTTTGGTCAACCGGAGGAAATACGCGATAGGACTCCCGTACGGCGTAGCAGTGATTTAATCACGTATTTTCTGACTAGATGCTGTCATGTTATGAATTATGATGCTTCTTTTGATATCAATGCTTGTTGACATTGTGCTCATAGTACTCATTTTCGAAATGCGGGGCGATCGAATAGAAAGATCGCTAGAATCGATGGAGTCTGGATAAAGTGCGTTAAGCGTCCGACTTAGGAATTTGATTTTATTATTATTTAAGCTTAGACAAAAGTTTTTAACATATTGTCTAGCTGGCTTCTTGCTTTGATGAGGAATGCTGCTATTGTTTATGTTTTGAACATAAATGATTTTTATGTTTTATGATTTATTCAATTTAATTGACTATTAATCTCTACATGAAAATAGCAAACGATATTAAATCTCCATTATATTGGCTTGACCAACATAAATATCATAATACGCTCATAAGAATTCAAGTAAGTTGACTTGAAGTCTAATCTCTAAAATGATATGAATTATAAAGTATAATCCATAAATAAAAATCACATAGATGGAATCTTTAGAATCGTATATTTGAAATATATAATTAAATGTGAATAATACTTAGAATTCATAATGAGAAATCGATAATTTAAATTAAATATTTAGAATAAACTATTTATTAGAATCATAAATAAGATTTATGAGATCAATAAATAAATAATACCACTCTCACATTATTACTAGCGCATTAGTAAAACATAACCGTATATGTTTACTATCGTATTTTAGAAATACAATAAGTACATTTGAAAAGTTCAAATGGATGAGAGTTGGCTTAAGTGAATATTTAATATTCTTTAAAATGTTAAAGAAGTATGTTACTAGACGAACTAGATTCATCTAATAATATAAGATTCACGTGTTCTCTTGAGTTTTAGCTCGAACCAGCGAATGTATAGTCGACCAATCGACATGAGAACATCTCGTTAGATGTGATATTGAATTGTTCACGTAATAGTTGAGTTGAATCTTTATAAGCTTTCGCAAAATCAGCTTGATTTGTCAAATCATAGAACCCCGAACTTGAACTTATTATTCTTCTGATGATAATCCCTAACGAAGGTGATCTTTAAGGATATAATAAGCTTGACAATGATGATGATTTATGAATTGTATGATTTGGAGATAGTTTAAATATTCCAAATACAGATTTGGATATTAACAGATTTACTCCAAGATAACTAGTTATCAACGAATGAATAACTATCACAACACAAATGATTAATTGAATGGAAATGTCCATATTTCACGGTATTTGGTGATAAAGCAAAATTTATCAATCGAGGTGATTCACTGTCTTGGAGAAATTCCCAGTAATCATAAAATATTTTAGATCATTCGAATCTACAATAGTTAACATATACATAAGTTAATTTACAATTTCAAATAGTTTGAATTCATGGAAACTAGTATTCTTGTATAGACAAGAGGTTAGTGGGAGCTGCCTAGCATCACGTGTTTAGTATGTGAAAGACATACTAATGATAGAGAATAACACAACTACACATAATTAGATTGTGTATAAGTTTCTCATAAAGATCGAGGATGGCTCCGATCTTTCTGGAATTCATAAAGATCCAATTGATAAACTCAATAAGTTGAGTTGTCTTGCGACTTTATCTTGATAAAGGCGTCTAGCTGAGATCCCAGTGAATCTCTTGAAAGAATATTTTTAGAGATACAACACTGTCACACTTCATAAATTTGTATAGATGGAAGAAGAAGCCCGATGAAAAGGGGTTAGATTTGTAACACAAATATTGCGAACCACGAAGCAAATTATAAATTCTAATGCTCTTAAATAAAATAGTCGGATTAAACTCTAATAGGTAATCTTGAAAGGTTTCCTAGATTGATATCTCTAGTAGCTTGCTGAAGCTAGAGAATCAAGATCACCGTTATTGATTAAGTATGTACTCGGATAATAGCTATTCGCCCATTAATTGAAAAATAAAAGTGCATATGTGCATAAAATTGAGAACATAGAACAACATTTTGACTAGGCAGCTGACTAATCAACTTGGCTATTTAGTATGAAGCGTATTAAGAAGAAGTAATGTTCTTCTCTCGATATAAGTAGTCTTGGAATTTAGTGGGAGTAGCCGCTTTCGTCTAAATGTCACTTGAACAACTATTATGCGGCAATGCTTTTGAATCGAGTTTGAAAGATTCAGTCCATCATTATTATGGATAGTGATTAGTATATATAAAATATACACACTTCGTTACTATAAATGTAACGAACTTTATTGGATTCATATAATTTAATGTTATTCTTGAGAGGTTTTTGGATCACGTGATTCAAACAATAAAAACCTCTAACAGGCAGAAAACAACAGTTAACTTCGTCACAGTTAGGTGTTCGTGAATGGAATCAAACACCAAGCAACTGAAATATGTGCTTGATTGTGTTAGTCATTCTTAAGATCAAAGGAGTATAAGATATTCTAATCAATCACATAGGTTTATGAGCTTTGAAATAGTTTGGAGCCGTAGTACTGGAAAATGATCGTCATGAAAACTTGGATGATAGATTATCTTGTCCCGAAGCGTCACTTGATTTTATGTTGAATTGGATCTGAGACTGCGTAGCCAGTTCATGGAGTATTGGAGTAATATATACTTTGACGCCTCTGAATGTCCTACGTAATAGGAGGATCATGCTGACATGCGTTGAGTATATTACGGAGTATGAATGGAAACACAGATGCAAATGGGGATTCATCTGACTGATATTTTAGTAGATTTCGAGGTTCTTGGAAAATTAATTGTGATTAAGCGTACTACCGACTATGGTATTTAGATATCACGTGCTTGTCTATTACCAAGACAGTGGGTGCAAGAGTTTGGTGTACGTATTTACCGTAGCTTGATTGGTGAAAATCGGCGTATCAGAAGGAATCGTTTGATACTAGATCATAAATGGAGTCAAGGACAAGTGGGGAGTGTTGGAACTAAGAGATAGATCTCGCCAAAATGTCCATTTAACAATTTGATTGATCAACCGATTTATACATTCAAGACTATAAGTTCAATATATGTCGATTGTTAGACATTCGACATTTAGGATTTATCGGCATCGACATTAGGGGTTATGATGGCTTACTAAGATCCGCTCATAATCTATATATTAAGATGATAATCGGTTAATATTTTCTAATATATTGCTATTGTTGATCAGGTCACAGAGTCGCACAAGCGATAAGCCAGACTATAATAATATATTATTATAACTTCTGGCGGAGTTTAAAAGTGAAAGCATGAAGAAATATTGAGTTTAAAATAGAAATATATATGAAACATTGGGAGATTTAGACTATAATGGGTTGGAGATAAGGTTTCCAAAATGTCTTGTACTGTGAGTGCAGCACTAGTGAATTCGTATTTATTGTTTTGTATAATCAAATGTATCTTTGCGGATTCGCGTCCGATTAGTTTAGAACTAGTTAGATTCGAATATAAAAACGCAACAAACGGATCTCTTGCTAAACCCCAGCAACTCAAAGCAAGCATGATAAGCATATATGTCTTGGGTCTTAAGGACGTAGCGAGGTAGTGCTAGTCTTAGTATACACAATGGTTTTGTTATTCGATCACATAACTGATGCTCAATGGCTCATTATCATGTGCTCTCTTCACGTAATAATTCAACAAAGATTGACTTTAACTTATTTTTCTGATGATTTTGTTTAATAAATTCAACCTACTAACTACTTTTATCTCGTATTTTTGTTTACTTATATTTTTTATTTTTATGATTAAATAATTATAATAATTATTGTTTATAATTAAATAATATGTCGTAATACTTAAATAAATTATTTTTTGATATTTTGTAAAAACAAAATTAATTTAAAGATTGATTATCAAATTGATAATTACTGGTATTTTGATAGTTAATATGATAGTTAGTCAAATTTTGAGTCTTGTTGGATTATTGTTATGATTGTTTCAACAAGATATTGAAAGATAAAAATAAAGAGTTTAGTAAGGATAACAGAATAATTATATTGCATCTCTAATTTTTTTTGGTATCCAAATCAAATGAAATAAATCTTTATTTATAGAGTAAAAAAATGATGAATTTAGTATAAAATCATTTGGATGGGATAAAATTCAAAAATCCAATAACCAATAGAAGTGAACAGTTGAGTATTAGCATTATATTCCCTCAAATTTTAGTACATTCGCCCTGCAATGATTAAGTATCTACAATCGGAGTTCGCCGTTGATTGATACCGTGTCATTATGTTGGCCCATGTAATTATTTTTCTCCCCGTTTAATACCATTATCCCATGGTTTTTAACATGACTCATTGTAAGGATTGACTATTGAATCAATTTTCAACAAGTTCATTGTAAATAACATGAGTAGGACTTTCTAGTTTTTTCTTTATATATGTCATAAGTGATTGTAAAACAATCGGCGGAATTTTTAAGCTTCAAAATTCAATAATATATATCATTTTGAACTATGATCTATACATATGTATATAATGTGTATGCATATATGTAACATTAATATGAGTAATGAAATTTATTCCATTTGCAATATAAAGTTTTCTAGAGAAGATGCTTTTGGAGTTAAGGACTCGAACAAAGAAACTTGTCTATCGAGCCTAGAAAATAATGATATTGGTCTACATCGATTGTTCACTATTGGAATAAACATCATTAAGTTAGTATGTTGATTAATACGATCACTGGATTAGAAGGAGAATTATTCTACAGTGTCATGGGTATATAATGTGGCGTGGTTTGACCGTGATCTTGAACATTGGTCATGAACTTAGAAGATTATGTCATTGTCTAGAAGTTTCTCTATACAGAACTTATGTTAGATGGCGATTCTTAGACTTGCGTGATACGGTTTCACTTTATAGGGTAATGTACTGACCACAATCTGGCGTCTTAGTGACGGGATTATAAAAGACTCATGTTATGTATCTTCTGAGTGTAGTTGTGAAATCTTGTACCTGAGATGAAATTAGATACAACTTGGATATCTTGGGTTTAGATTTACGGCCTCTTGGAGAGCGTGGTGATTTGTTGGCCAACTCAGTACTAGATTGAGATCAAATCACTTAAATACTACCAAGAAAAGTACAGGTACAAGTATGGTGACTAAATCTTTCCATAGTTTATTTGTTGGAAATCAGCGTCGAATCTTGTCGGATATGTCGATTAGTAAATGTCGCTTTACAAGTAATAGATCGAGGCAAGTGGGATTGTTGGAGTATGAGATGTTATATCTCATACAAAATATATGCCCGTTAAATAATTAGATTGTCTGACCGATTATTATATTTAAATAATAAGTTTAGATATATATTAATTGTTGGATAATTAAACCTCTTGGAGTAGCCGATTGAGTTAGGGGTGTATTAAACTACTTAGAATCCGCTTCATGTCATATATATATTAATATAATGTTCGAGTTATAAAATTAATATATTACTATTGTCGTCGGCGCTGAAAGTCGCCTTATGACAAAGTCGAACTATAACACGATTATAACCTCCGGGGTTTAAAGTAGTATGCGGAAGGAAATATTGAGGCGAAATTCTAATTGTTGGAATTCCGCCCCACGTAGCAGCAGTGTAGAGAGAATGGAGGGTTCGAGAACCCTTCTTTTGCCTCCCTAGAATTTTAGAATTGGTGATAGGATATCTAGAATATTCTTCCACCTCTTTAAGGCTCGTTATTTCAAGGGCTTGAGAAGCTTATATAAAGGGGTTTAAGGTTGAGATTTCATTTGCTCAGTCACTTTGGCTTTTGTGAAAAGCAAAAGACAAAACTCTCTTTGTCTCTTTTCCATTTAGTCGAGTAATAGGCGGGAAAAATCTCATCGGATTTTTTTTCCCAATCTCGTGTACATTTTAATATTTTAAAAGCTCTAGTATTTTTAGAGACAATACGTTGATTCTTGAGTCTCCTCGATTATTATTCACTTGACAAAACCACGAAGAAGGTACATCTTTGTAATATTATGTTTATATTATTCGAAGAATCGGGCTTAGATTTATTTATAGTATTTTTTAATCCCGAAAACCGAACATGAACTAGTAACTTAGGTGACCATGAGGCCTTGTATTCGATTCGTATGGGTTGGCTAATTTATTCTTGAAAGTTGAAAAAAGTATCAATGAAACATATGAATAAATTAATATATTTGAGATATTTGAACGTAAGGTAATTGTCAAAATGTTCATAGTAATTGGGGGTTAGTTGCGGTTGCTCCTCGTAAAAAGTGAATAGATGCCCCGAATGATCACTGTAAGTGTGAATGGAGTGGCCAAATGGTCCACTAAATAACATCTGAGTCAAATTTTGGGAGAAATAAACTTTGTCAAATTAATAATTTAGGTCTATTTTTTTGTCAAAATAGCTAATAAACATCCCCTAAGTTGCAGTGATATGTAAATGGTTTCCGTAGTTTCATTTTGGTTTTTTATTATGTTTTTTTATTGAATTTTTGTTTTTCCTACAAAACATTCTTTAAACTAGCAATTTTGACCAACAAATATACCTAAAGTTTCTTTCGCCATTAACATTTAACGGAGATGTTGATTTAGGGATCATTTGGGTACAAGATACACAATTACAAGAACCATTTAAGCATCGATACCATTTATGAAACCACACTATAACTGACCCTCAATTACTATGGTCATTTTGCCAATTTCCTTTTTTGAACTTACACAAAACAAATGTGTAGGATATCATTTACGTCCAGAATGTGCAATCCAATAAATAGGGCCCATAAAGTCGACTTTATATTTTGAAATCTTGCAACTTGCAAGCAAACTGATGGAGCCGGAAATATCTGGTCCAAGAGGGAAAGTCCAGATAAAGCCCAAATTATTGGACCTCGAAAGACCAACCAAAGTGAGGTAATTTGAGAATAGCCGAGCTTTTTAGCGCCAGTGGCATCATAATTTCATAAGTCAGTCGTTCCACTTCAGCATTTTTAGTCTGCTTTATCGCGGGGTTGCCCAGTATGGTTCATGGTTGGCGTTTGGTTTGCGAAGATATTATGTTAAGCTAGAGTCATCCAGGTATACGCCCGACAAATGTAATACGGTTAAAATTCTGAAAAGAATATTAACTTTAACAATTGCTATTAGTTTTGCACAATCATTATACATACATGATACAACTATTAATGTCGATGTTACATGTAAAAACAAAGATACACATCCAAATTCGTTTTGTGAGAGCGATTTTTGTACTCCCAAACTCTGTGGTACACTCCAAATAGGAGTAGAGCAAATTACCCCTGAATTTGGTTATGTATTCACCATTTGATAAACAATTAAACATACTAGTTTTGATCAAAGGCTCACTTTGTAGGCTTTGTAATTCAATTTTGGAAGAAAAAAATCACCACCGATTTAGAACCTGAGGAACATTAATACTCACATTGAGATCTACATGACCAAATATCCGTTAAGACTCGGGCATTGTCTTTCACATGTTTAACAAGAAAAAGATCAAGAGAGACAAAGATAAACCATGATCATTGACTAGATAACATCAATGTCCACTTTACACATCCTTTTATTTGCTTCCAACTTTGCTCAACTTTAATTACTATCAACAAATACTAAACAATAGTGAACACATACAGACTATACAAAAAATCAGTGTCTTTCAATGAAATACTACTGTCCCAAAATTCTTGTCTGTTTGACTGTTTGAGTGTCTGCTAGATCCTCATTATTTCTCTAGACCTACTCATTATTAAAAACCTTTCCATTAACATCATCAATTCAACAGACATAATTTTGAACAAGTCAATGTCTTCTTTCAGGGGTCCAAAAGGGGGCAGCTGGGCTAAAATGAGCCGAGATAACCCTCGAGTCAAGCAATTCCAAAATAGGTACCGAGTCAACACACCTCGAGGCTTTGTACTGATTTATTGAAGCACCCCTAGATATTGCATAATCCATTACTTCCTCAAATGTCCCATTTTTAACAACCCTTATCTCAAGAGCCCCGATCGAGTTATCCGCTACCCGACATTGTCGATAAACCGAGTTCAGTGACTCTTCCATTACCAAACAACATTTATCTAACGTCTCTTTCGTAGGCCAATTTGTCATATCCTTGACTAGAAGCTCCCAATATATCACGTAATGTCCTGGAATACTCCTCGTATTAGCATTACTCGTGTACTCGATAATTGTGGCGTCAAATTCACGTAGCAAAACCGAAGCATTTTCGACCGCCTTTTGTAACTCGGACTCATCGGTCTTGTCCGAGTCGATACTAAGCAACACATTCTTCCGTCTTATGAATTTGAATTGAGGGGCCGAGTTATCAAACCCAGTGACTCGAAGAATGTCTCCAACTCGGTACCTACATAGACCAGTGTAGGTAGTGATTATAAGTTCATATTCTTTTCCTACTTCCACATCCACCATGTCGACTAGCCGGGGTGGCGAGTCAGTGGACAACTCATCCGGGTTCAGGGGATCATGAAGGAGAAATTCGAAATATCCCATGTTTGGCATTATGGTGTAAGAAACTTCTGATGGATCACACATAGGCTTAAGATTCAACCCAAAGTAACACTCTGAGGATGCATACATTGTACAAGGCTTAGGCAATCCACCACTATAATAATCAATTGTAGGAATGTATTGTGCCATTGCACCTGTCACAATAACATCAATGTACTTCGTCTTTGGCCAAATTCGAGTAATTATCCCCTCCCAATTTTCTCCTTCACATTCTTTTCTAATTAACCGGGCAAGGTCCTTGTCGGGTTGAAGTATCTTCGACATGCAACTAATTAGTGATGGATCACTGATTTTATGGTTTAGAATACCGGTTAAAATGTCCTCAGCTAGTTGTCTCCAATTGAGCTGGAGAAATCGGATGGCTCGGAGCAGTCCAGAAGCAAAGACTGCTCCGACTCTGAGGACCTCATCACGCATGATGAGGCCACAGAGCATCTGAGTGTACATGCTTTGGTAAGAATCGACACAGAGAATCGCCTCATTGGGACTAGTGTATACTAGATAAGGATCAAATGGTCTAGTCTTGAAGATGTCGCTATTGTAATAGCTTGTCAGGACTGGACGTGCAAGTAGCCCTCCAGGGGTTTTTCTTTCTGCCTTCACAAACAGGAAATAAAGACCTTTTCCTTTGTCCAAGTCAGGGACATACCTATTTCAAGAATGGTCAAATAGGAGTTTCAAAATAGTCAAGTTCAATATTAAAAAAAAAAAAATCAAATGGAAAAGAAAACAGTGTTAATAATTATATCTCGAGCTTTCCATTAAAATTAATCGACAATTGATTCGTGAAGATCTTTTATAATTGCAAGCACCCTTGCCAGCCATATCACTTACAAAACCACGCCACATGTGTGAATCATACAAAGAAACTCTACGCGATAGTTTCTGACTCAGTTGGCTGTGGGAGGCTCTGTAATCGAATCATCATCTGCGATCACAAGCTCACCAACTCCACCAACTTGACAATTCTTGCCGACTTAATCTATCAAACCACGATTATCCTCCTTAATACCCTCGTGGTCTTTTTAAATGATCGACTCTACTACCATGTTTAAATTCATTTGTATCATCCTACATTTAATTGACAATCAATAGAGTGGTTGATGACATTTATGAAGTCACCTGAATGGTATTAATCTATCAATTTGAGATTGAGATTTCAAGACTTACAAGTTCATAACTGGCATAAGGAGGCTATACAACTTCTGCCTTCGTGGTAACTCATCTTCAATTGTTGGCATCAGCTTCCTTTCACCGGCAGATGTCCCGGAACTATATATAGTCAACGAAACATAGCAAGAAAAGTGTGATATTTTAAAAGCGTGTTATTGTAAATCACATGGAATCTTTGTCATTAAATATTACATATAGCGTCATTGATGGAGAAATTCACGAAATATAGAAGTACAATTATTGCTATAGTCATTGTTGACATAGTTGTTTAATGTCTAAATAATGGTCCAGTGCTGATTATTTTACCCGGCCATCTCGATATTTTATAACCACTTACAAAAAATTAAAGAACAAAATGTCAATATTTAGTATTGTACAAAATTTAAGAATGGTTTAATATCCTTTCATTTGTCTTCATTTCATAAAGATTTGAAGTCTCACAAAACGAAAATCTCTAAAACATGCCAAACATTTACATGAGGGGTGAGAAATATAATGAACTACGGAGTATAATGCAAGTTACTTTCAGTGGCAGATAAGAGAGACCAAAGGCCAAAGGGTACGATGATAATACTAATATATATGCCACCTATTATTTCTTGAAAAACGAAAAAATGTCAGTGTAAGGATCAAATCTCGACATAAATTCGAATCGTGTTCCCAAAAATCATTCAAATTTTTGCATTGTACTGCATCAGACAATTGGGCCGCTATGTAGCTTTTACTCCTATCTTGGGCCATTCCTGTGCCATAACTCACGAGAAGCGAAAGGAAAGGCTAAGCTGCCAGCCAGAGCTCTTCATGCTGGGCAGGTCAGCCATTGCTGGGCAGATTTTGTAAATGTTGGGTTGCCGCAAGCTCTCGCCACTCTGCCGGGCGCAGACATCTCGCGATTTACTCTCCGAAAATACCCGGCAGCAGACCTCGACAAGCCACTAGTACGATAGTTTCATACTTTTTAAAAAACGAAAAAAAAATGACCCAACGTTATTCATGCCATTTTTTTTTATTTTTTTTATTATAGTTTTGCAATATTAATTGACACACTGTAGTTATAAAAAAACATAACGTAAAAAAATATTAAAAAGCAATATATAGTGTATACATAGATGATCGAGTCAAGTTTCGACATACCTTGTAAGAAATTCGGAAATCGGTTTGTTGGTGAAAAGAATAGGGAGAGCGGACTACCATTAAAACATATGGTTG
Organism: Lithospermum erythrorhizon; assembly: GCA_019722365.1. Taxonomy (NCBI): domain Eukaryota; kingdom Viridiplantae; phylum Streptophyta; class Magnoliopsida; order Boraginales; family Boraginaceae; genus Lithospermum; species Lithospermum erythrorhizon. The sequence goes on from JADFUC010001492.1 coordinate 521,486, forward strand.
AACGTTTTCATAGTGATCATCTATCTTTTGCTCTCAACGTTTACTTGGCCGGGTCATGCTACCAAAGATCAAAAAGTTTAAGGTATTCTGTTTCACCATTTTGGCTCAAGATTTCACCCAACACTTTTTCTTGAACTTTATCAGTATTTTTAGTCATATCTTCTATGAATTCCAGAGCCTTTGCATCTTTCTCGCATGCTGGACGGCCAAGAGGAGAGGGAATTAAGGATTCAATGGTCATTGGTTATTCAAGAGGGAATTTAGAGAATTAAAGAAGTGATTTTAGGAAATGTATAGAGGTTGGAATATAATCTACTTCTCTCTGGTGTGGCTTTTTACAATGAGAATGAGGGTGATATTTATAATGATTTGCCTGGTTTATTTGTTTAGATGGAGGAAAGTGAAAGAAAAGTAAATACCATTTTGGTTGATACAAAGGAAATAAAAGAAAATATAAACGGCAATTTAGAATATTTAACCCCTAATAATATCCGATAGTATCCGCAATATAAATCATTTATATTTAGGGTATTTATTCAAATGAATGACTAATTATAACATTTCGAATATGGTAATATATGTGCATGGTTCATGCACATGATTTTATTGATATAAAATGGTGACTGTTTATTTTTAATGCCATCTAAATAAAAAATTGAACTAACACACTTATTTTTATGCCCAAAGGATTCTCACCATCTTTCGATGTTTCATTTTCGACCCACTATTTTGAAATTTTTATATAATATATATTAATATATTAGGTCATTGTAGACCGTAAAAATTTATTGAAAAATAAATTAAAATGATAAAAATGAATTAATCAAATTAATTAAATAAAACCACTAAAGAAATGACACGTGGTTGGGGAAAGTTCGATCGAACTCCTAAATTTAATGTAAAACTTCGCTCGAACAAAGGTTTCCGAGAAAATAGCCCCGAATTAAATAAACATTAAATTTAGTGGCTCAAGCAAAATTCCTAATTTTATTATATTAAACTGGCCACTATGGCCTCAAATTGAGGTTTCAGTCAGTTCAAATGGGAACCCAGAGTTATGGGTTCGAATAAAGTCTAAAAGGGCCTAAGAATAAGGAAAATGTGGTGCTGACCTGTAGTTAATTCGAAACCTTTCTTTTACTCAAAATAGGAACCTTTTTATTACTTAGGCAAAGTAATTCTTAAATATCCGACGTTCACATCTATCTATAGCATCCAACAAGCAAGATTCGATCCACCTCAATTAGACCAACCAATCGAAGAAAGATAGGAAGCCCCGGAGGCCTACATAAACCCCTAAATTTTAAAATGAAACAACAATTCATACCTCGAAAACACTTAAGAGAAAATACGTAGGACGACCTCCGAAATTGTAGTTAAATATTTTAAACTACCAGCCAGAACATCACTTTGGTGGTCGGAAAAGACCGGGCAGCCCAAAATAGGTGCCTGTTGTGAATTATCGCATGCTAAAGAAGTCTTCCAGTTTGAGAGATGCTAAAAATTGATGAGAACCCGGCACAAATTTTCTAAGAACGCTCAATATTCATGAATAAGTTGGGGCCCCTCGATTATTTCATAAATCTTACATGAACACTGAAATATCTCAATTTTTGATTCATCAAGTTCTATTATTAGAATATACTAAAACATTCATTCCTAATAGCTAGATTCCGCATGTGAAACACGTCACATAGCCTTTTGTCCGAAAGTGATCAAATATCAATAAATAATAAGGTTGGGACAATCCAATCCACCGACCACTACTTACAAGTAATGTTCCCCGGCGGCGCCAAGCCAGAAACTGTGTCGTTATTACTGCTTTCACAACTTAAATCAAATCCAAGTCAAATCAAGTTAGAAGCGTACATTGCTTCATAGCTTAAATCAAATCCAAGTGAGGCCAAATCTCACTAAGCCCCATGGCAACACGCTAAGGTCGTAGGCACAAGCACAGTTTACATTGCTTCAACAACTTGCTTGCTATCACTCCACATAGCTTACAAGCTTCTTGGAGTTCTATCCCAAATCAAGTCCTTATAAAAGATAAGTAAAGATATCGCTCTTGGCTTCAAATCCCACTCGTCATATCCCTTAAGTCCCACCACAAAAGTGAAGCCCCACACCGCAATGAAGGCCAGTAAGTCCATCCAAATTTGCAGACTGCTCCAAGACCCAAGATCAAGTCCATACAACCAACACGGGATTACGCTGCTAAGGCTCCCCGTCAACCATATCCAAGTCCGACGAGTCTCAAGTCCATCAAGACTAGACACATATCCAATTTCATGTGAGGTTTTATCCAAATCCAAATCCAATCCAAATCATGCTCAAGTTCAAATCGCCTCGAGCTCATACGAGCCTATATCCAAATTAAATCAAGCAAGCAAGCCAAACATGTCACAACCGTCACAAACACTTAGTGATCCATAGTTTGGACAATGATCCTTCGATGAATAAAACCCGTATTAATCGAGGAATTTTTCCTACAAGTGGATTTTTATTTTGTACCCCTAAGATAAATAATATAAATTCTCTTGGATTACAAGATGTGGCACTCCAGTCCGTGGACTGCCAACTACCCTTCGTCACTACCGACAATTGTGATGTTTCCAAGAGGGTTATCTCAACTCTCTCCATGTACCGTAGGGTACTACGAGGAGACGAGTCACGACTAGACAGCCCATTAAATATGTTGACCAGCTAGGTGGACGTTTTGTCGGAAATCAATAGTTGATTTCATTTATTATGCCTATTCGCGAATTGTTGTAACAATTCATTTATTAGTTTGTGAATGTGATTACATAATGGAACATTCAACCATAGTACTGTAATTATGAGCCCGGTTCTCAAGATAATACCGCGGTTACGCCAGATCATAGAACTCATGCATCATCGTTATAATAATAATAATGGGTCAATTATATTATTATACGATCAAGTATTATTTGGGGCCTAATGTCAAAGCAACATACAATGAGTATTTGATTTATATTTGATGTAAGGAAATTCAACTATATTTGGTAAATTGAGAAATTGATTGTAATCAATGTAATTTCAATCGGGTAATTTACACGCACGGTAAAATATCAATTGGATAAACTCGAATTAATAACATATCAGTTTAATTATTTAAATAGTTAGTTGAGTTGTTGATAACTCAAGAGTAGTATTTTACTTAACGAAAGGCTTTAAATTAAACGAAATGCTCATTAACTATTTGGTGGTTGAACTTTTAGGTTTATTGTAGAAAAAGGGATGTGGCTAGGTTTTCACTATGAAAAACCCAATCACCACTCCATATTTTGGCCTCCCTCCCTCCATTGGAGTCTATTCTTCAAGTGTAGAACTGCAAAGTCTTTACTTTCGATTTATTCGGCCCAATTCCCTACGGTTCTAGTGTAGACTCAAATATACAATTCAACCCTCCTCAAAGCTGGATCAACCTGAGGCATTATTCTCATTGTGGTGCTACACAAATTGGAATTCAGAAGGCTTCTGAAAAGAACTTGTTGGTGATTTATTCTGAGTCGAAGTATTTCCGTTATTCATAGTTGAATTATATGTTTTAGATTTGACATTATAACAATTAATCTGATCCTGTTATGAATATTTGAATAAGTTTATTCAAGTTATATGATAGCAATTCTTTCAGTGGCATCAAGAGCAAGTTTAATTTGTTTAATGTCAATCTAGTATTTTATAAATCATCTTTTATGAATTTATACCAAATTTTATGTTTATATATTTATATATAAATATATATGAAATTTGTGTCATGTATTTTTCTGAATGTGTTCATATGTTCAAGTACATCAAAATTGTATATTTTGGTGTTTTGATATTTAGTATAATTATTTGTTGATTTTTAAAAGGCTTTCCAATTATTTTAATTAGTTAATTAAAATTTAATTATATTTAAAACCTTAAACTCAAAACATTTTTAATGTTTGAATTTGGAATTTTTTGAATTTTCTAAGTATTTATTATGAATTTTTGAAATGATAATGTCTTAATAATTAGAAATTTCATAATTAATTCTCTGTAACATATTTTTCAGAAATTGTAACTTTGTAATTTTTGAAATATTATGAAAAAGGTTTAGTGAGAAAATCAGAATATTTGGAGTAGTTTAAAGCCTTCAAAATATTTTTTTTTGAAAGAAATTTACCAAACGCAAAATTGAAACCACTTACCATAATCGAACACGCCGCTCAGACAACCGAACCGGCTGCCTCGGCCGCCTGATGGTTTCAGTGTATTTGAAAGCTATTCTAGAGCTAGGGGTGGCGACATGTCATCTTATGCAACTAGGGTTTTTGAAAAAGGCCCAATCCGTTTTAAACCCTCGTTTTAAATTTTTTAAAATTATGGTAAATTCAATTTTGAGTTTTTATGAATAAATATCATACACTAAATTATGATAATTATAATTATCCAATTTAAAATGATTTTATTAAATTAAATTGTCTCTTTTAATTATTAACCTTTTAGTTGTTTATTTGTTAAAAGGTTAAACATAGTAATAATTATCTAGTTATTGAAGTAATTATATTTATTATATATATATGAAATAATTATTTTAATAATTAATGGAAACATTTTATACATATATGTATCAATTACTTTTGATTATATATATTCTAACAAGGGATATTCGGCTGATTGTATCATTTATTTCAATCTTTACATGTATATATTTATTAAACTACGTTATGTTATTTATTTCTTGCATTTATATATTGTAAATGGAATGAAAAGAGATATATTGATATGACCTAGTTTTGTATTTTTTTTAAATACGGTATGCGAACTGCTTATTTCGTTGTAAATCTAATTACCGAAATGTGATGGTTTTATTTATTTGCTTATTTTACTTTATCCACAAGTTCAAGGCTGCCTTAGTCAAGTTAGTAACAAATGTATCACAAGGAGACAATGAATATGACGCTCACTAGGATGACATTTGACAAACTTGGAAGTTTCTAGAAGTTGAAGAATACAAGACTACATTTTGCAAAAATGCCTAAATAGGGTCTTTTGTTGGCACACTTTATAAAGTGTCATGATAGTCTATTTATTTTAGGATCGTATCATATATCTCCTGAATGTGTATTATTTGTTATATTTTTCATGATGTACATATTACTTGAGTATGTGCTATTATACATGTTAAATAATAATCAAATAATATTAATCTCACCATTATATTTACGCAGTGATGAAGCCAATTTTAAAGTCATAGAACTTATCATCAAGTACTAAAAAGACACTGATTGGTAGGTGTGTTGGAAATCAATGAATATTGATTGTCTTCTATTATGCCCGCTGAGACAATTGTGTGTCAATTCATTTACCGATTGGTTAAATGTGATTATTGAACTAGTGTTCACCTTAGTAATTGTATATTATTAGCTCCGAGATTCTCATGATAAATCAACGGGTTATGAGCCGATTGTTAGGGGATCTTACTATTAATCGCTATAATAATAGTAATTGGTCAAATTATTATTATTATAAAACTTACTTATGACTGAGCTCTTAGAAAGGTCACACACATACAGGACATTTGAATTATATTTCATGTATGAAATTAACAAGACTCAGAATCGAGAGATTTATTTCAATATATGTTATTTGTCAAATATATCGATTTAACATCAATCAGTTAAACTTGCTAGCTTAATTAATTACAATTGAAATTGATGAATAACTGATAAGTTATTTGATAGTGACTCGTTAGTATTTGAATTCCTGACTTGTTGCTAATTAAAAATGGAACAACTCACTCAGCTTAATTAATATTTAATTCAGAAATGCACGACCCCTAGCCTGCACCGAGGCCGAGTCAGCTATCAACTGGATATCCGAGTCACCATACGATGGTTGACACCTAAAAATCACCTCGTTTAGTAACCTTATAAAACCTCGATAATTTGATAAACAAGAAAATAGTTCGAAAATTTAAATGTTGTACTACCTGAGTTTAACCATCGGCATTACCTAACCCAAAGCATAAAAACTCCATCAAAACTAAGTCACAAAATATTCCACAAATTACTTTACAATTTCAACATCCCAAATAAAAACAAACCGAGTACAAATATAAAAGAGAAGGATCACGAGATCCTAGCCACTTTGTCCCACCTAGGTAAATCAACTGACACCCACGAATCCCCGCCGACTCACAACTAACCCATCAACTGAAGTAAGGGTAAAGCCGACAACTTAGTGGTAATCTAATCACCCGGATGGTAACTTTACCTTAACATCCGAATGGAGGGGTACAATACCAAAATGGATATATACGTAGCGATAAGATAGGATAGGATATATTTTATATATACAATAACACGGAAATATACCAGTCTATCCAAGCGCATCATAACGTAAATAACCATCATTAACAAATACACACATTATGGGTTATCTGGAATTTACGTTAACTCACATGTCATACCCAAGATCTCATATCACATAATCAAACGAGTAAAACAACAAAATTTCACAACACGACGTTCATACTACAACAACAATAAACAACTTACTTAAAAATAGAAACACAATAACATCATATACAAGCCTCATCTCTTTTCCCCGGCAGCCACCCTTCGAACACCCAACAACAACATAGTCTTTTTTCTCGGCTCACCCTTCGACACCCGTATCGCTATATCTCTTTCCGAAGGCTCACCCTTCAATGACTGCACACTCTATCTCAAATATCCTCAAATCAAACAATTCACAAATCACACATATAATGCCAACCATACAAACATCACACAATACAATTGCATCTCAATGTAGTATCTATAATATACATACAACAAACTTCGTGAGATAGAACCCATACTCAACAAAATATACTACGCACACGCCCATAACACCAATATACTGAACCCGAGTACACCCAAACATGAGCACTCAAAGGAGCTATCAAACATACATCTACTCAAACATGTCAAAAATATAAATATTATAGCCTTTATACCCATCTAACATAGATACACAAATAAGATCACTCAATATACTTCAAGTACCCAACATAAAGAAGGTAACAACCGAGTGATAAATCCCCCACCTTGGCTAGTACCACTAGCGCCTGCCAGCTAATCGATCCTCACTGCTCCCACGCCCGAGTCCGAATGTAAACATCCAAAAATATAATTACTACTGCATTCCAACCCTTATCCTAATTTAAATTTCGAATTTTTCAACCCATTTTTAGTTACAAATTGACAACTTAGATATAGATTGCTAATTATGTTTCAATAACAACTAATGGCGACGGTTTCACTACCCGGATTCAAATCCAGCAATTACTAACATTTCCAATCAATTTCAATCAACCCACCAAATCTTTTCCAATTATTAAGCCACACGTTATCAACCTCTAATCCCAGCAAAGTCCGCCGCACTACCTCAAAATCTACTAAAATTAATTTCAAACCTATTTCTCTTCCAACACTTATAACTCATAATTTCATCTCAAAACAATCACAATAACGGTCCAATAACATATTTATACTATCAACTACATTTGTAGAAAGTCAACCTCAATCACTAAAAGTCAACTCAACTATAACAACACTTTTTACCCCAAATATCGATCATTACTCAATCTATATAATTTAAGCCTAGACAATAATTATATCTAATAATATCTCAAAAAACCAAGCCAACCCGAAATTCCAAAAAATTCAATGGCCCTAAAACGTCCGAAATTCCATATCAAACAATTTATACTTCAACTCAAGAATAACTAATTTTACAACCCAAGAATCAATTAGATGCACAAAATTCGAAATACAAAAAGTCAACGAAAAAGTCAACTCGGGCGATCTCCCAAAATATTCAACAAGATCGGACCTTTTTTACCTTAAAACGACGAGGACGATGAGGGGAAGCTCTCCCAAAAATTTGAGGTCCAAAGCTTGAGAGATGGAGGAGAAAATTGAAGAAGAAGAATCAAAAAAAAATGGAGAAACTTCTCCGCCGCTGCCCTCGCCAGGGGCGGGAAATGGGCTTGTTTTGTGGTTTGGGTCCTATTTGATCATTAAGGAATTGGGTTGGGCCCAATGGTCCAACCGGTGAAAATCCGAACATTTTATTCGATCGATAGCCTCTCGGCGAACTTATCTCGACGACTAACTTCTCGAACATTAGCATTAACGCACATAAAATATTAAGTGGATTTCCAAATTTACGTAAATAACTAGACAAAGTGGTTTTCTGGCTAGATCAAAAAAAATCATAACGATCTAATTGGGTTAACGAAAGTTAAGTTGATTTCTTGAACGAGTTGCTTATCAAGAAATTAGCAATCGATATCTAAAGAACTGTGGACAAGGTTTTTCATGATCATAAAAATCATAACCCTTGCCTCTCTCCCAAAACCATACGCCTCCATTTGGAAGAGTTTTTTCTTTCATTTGTTCATCAAAACTCGCAAGTTCAAGTTTTGATCTCAACTCTCCCTGTGCAATCTAGAGAACACCTATTAGGTGTCGGTCAAGCAATTGGAGAGCATTTGAAACGGGAATCTACTCTGGTAGGCATTGTTGAAAGTGGGTGATTTCATTTGTCTTCCGTCATATGTCGTATTCATATAGTAATTATGTGGTTTTAGATTAATTTATGTCATTTTTGAGGATCCGGGATATGAATCGCGTTTAATCACAAGTATAATTCATACCTAGATTTTAACGAAAAGTACTGCGTCGTGGATAGGTACGACAATGGATTATGTCAGTTGATTTCACTCAACGCCAAGGGCTTTCAAATGATCATTCCAATGTAACGTATTGGTTTAATTGGTAGCTTAACCGTAGATTTTCACTAACGCTATGTGGCCTCGGATACACCGCCGGGTAGCACCCTATTGTGAGTGTTAGTGATGCAAGAGTTGTCGTGGTACACAATCGATTAGTTATTCACATCGCATTGATTCAAAATGTATGAAGCAATGCCATTTCGATTCCAACCACAATAGATCTTGACACTTTGTATTTGTGAGATTGAAGTACGAAAGTATAATATTTATAATTTATTTTTAATATGTTATAATGTTTCTTGAACTCGCACTGCTCTATGACCATTTACTTTATGATTGGGCGCACTAAATTTACCTGCTTTTTATTCACCGCTAATTGGGTAAATTAAAATATATACTTTTAATGCGAATAAAACATGTTTATGAGAAATCCATAAGCATTTGAGGTAATATAGTTACATGCTAACACTGAGCTTCCTTCTTCGTCATTGAAAAATGGTTGCGTTATTAATAAAAATAAACATTAAATATCACAATCATTTAAGACTTAAATTAATCATGGACACATTACACGAACCTAGGTTCAAGCAAGTAACGCCACGTGACGTGATTGAGAGGGTAACTCGATTTTGATCTCAACTACAAAGGTGATGATGCTACGAAGACTAATATGTTCTATTATCTCTACCACCATACAAGCCTTATATCAGAACGACCCGCCTGTGCTCGGCCGCCTGATCTACTCACCACCGTAGTCACCAAACCTACGGACTACTCGGGCTTAAAACACAATTTGTTTCATCCAAAATGTGATCACAATTAAGTTTCCCAAATCAAAACAAGCTTTTAAAATTTATAATCCATCAAATTGGTATCTAAAACAACTAACCTATAAATATATACACAAATATATCTCAAAATAAAGTAATGCCGGCAGTTACAAAAGAAGTAAAGATCAGACTCGAATATTAAAATGCCAATCACGACAAGGCCAAAAAGTTTCAAAAAGGAAACCACAACAATAAAAACAAGCCTGACAACACATCAAAATCGATCGCTGGTGATCCTCCACACGATACTCACCGCAGCCACTCAAAAACAAACTCTCAAACAGCCTCGCTCAACTCGCCGCCCGTCAACCGCACAAATGAAATGCCGCCCAATGCTTAAAAAGGGGTGTAAGCCACTTGGGCTTAGTGAAATCCACCACGTGGGTGAACTTTTACCATACGGAACGAGTCAATCAATAATATAATAGTCAAATATGAATAAAATACATATATCCAGACTACCTAAAAAGGTCATACAACATATAATTCCTCAAGCAGAAATCTCTACATAATACATGAAGATAAAATAGAAGGTTTCAGTAAAGCACACAATTCCAGAAAGACATCAAGAGACTCAACAATGACTAAAATTTAGTCATCAAACCTCATATCTCTCATATCCCCACCAATATACCATCCTCTAACGCGCATATACTCAATCCGGCTACCCGGCAGAATGGACTAATCAATAATCACCCTCAAGACTTATGGACTCCAAAAGATAAGGCTAAAACCGCAGACTTATACACAAAGTATAAGGCACACCGCGACCGATACACAAAGTGATAAAGTGCACATCGCACTCATACACAAAGAGGCGCATTATCGCACTTCATACACTAAGTACAACGCACAATCGCCTTATACACTAAGTATATGCACACCGCACTTATACAATATGTAATAACCCGCTACGTTAAAAAAAAATTTAATTTTTTCGGTTATGCGGGACCCGGGATAATATAAATAATTTCGAGGATAATATTATTTCAGTACCCTTAAGCTCGAAATTACATTTATAATTTAGTAGTTTTGTCATGGAATATTTTATCTGAATCGGGTTCTGGAGATTTAAGCACGATAAGCGGGAGTAATTAACCAAACCGAATCTAGACTCGCACAGAAGTTTTTTAAATATCTAACCATGCCAGTATCTTCCACATCATCATAATCAACTTCATCTTCTTTTCCTTTTTTCCTCTATGGTCCAAATTCACTCCTTCCCTTTGAAAAAAAATTCTTCTTCCATTTTCTCTTCGATTGTCGATCAAACTCAAGATCGCTTTGTAGAATATCGTTCTCCCATCATTCTCTTTTGAGTTAAGTGTATGAAAGTTCTAGTCTTTTGAGATATTTCTGGTTTTGACATAGTTGACTTTTTAGTTGACTTTTTTCATAATGCAATTTTATGATGAATCTTAGTTGGTTATGGGTTCTGGTGGACGTATATGTTGACACCATGATGAGGTCGCCCAGGATGTTATGGCCGGGTTGACTTTTAAGTTCGGTTGACTTTATGGGTTGATATTTTCTAAGACTTAAATGCGTAGTGAGGTTATGTTGACCTTATTATAGTTATTGGTGGATATTAAATTGCCGATTTAAAATTGAATTAAGGTGCTTAGGTTGAAAAGTGTTAATTCAAGCCGAGTTGTAATTGATATTTCGGAGTATAGGTTGTTAATTATGGACACGCTGATTAACTAAAATAACTTATAAGTTGATTTGTAAATGATTAAGTAATAAGACGGGAATTATACCGGGGACTGATTGCCGTGTCCGGCCGGATTATAATTCAATAGTTTATCTGCCATGCTAATCGTTGTAGATAGCCCCCAAGAGTCTGTTATGTATCTTCTAGAACGCCGGTATGTGAGTAGGTCTTGATTATACTTCTTCGGTGTTTAGGTGTCGATCGTGGAAAAGTATGTTACCGTGGATTGCTGGGCAGAGGTGAGTACTTATCTCACGGGTGTTACTTAATGTATTCATTATAAATTGTGTGAACATGTTATCGGTGGTTATGATTAATGGAGAAGATACATGTAATTGTTATATGATTATGTGATTATATTCTCGTGGCGTCAGCATTGCTTCTGAGGTAAAAGAATAGCTTGAACTCCCAACTTATATTTCTCTCTGGATGCATGTGGCCTTGTGGGCACTTATATAAGCTGCAGTCTCTTTGGTCGGCACTTATGATTCTCGTGGGCCTCTTGTCGGCGATTGTGTTTGACTTTACGATTGTGAGATGTTTTAGCTTCGCGTTTGATATTGGCTGGGAGAGTAGCCGGGTTATTGAGACGATGGTTGAGCGCTATCTATGACTCGAGGTGACTCTGAGTATCGTGATTTGACCTATGTTGGGATGATTAGGGATGAAGTGACTCTCCTTCCTTGCGTGATATGCGATTTATATTGGCCTTATACTTAGTGTATAAAGAGCGGTGTGCCTTATACTTAGTGTATAGTTTTTCTACGCGTGCATTATACTTGGGCCAGATAAGCGCCGTGTGCCTTATACTTAGTGTATAAGAGCGTGTGCCTAGAGTACTTGTATAAGAGCGGTGTGCTCCTCCAGTTTAGTTTATGAGGCGATGTGCCTATACTTTTATGAGCAGTGCGCAGGCTTTATACTTTGTGTATAAGCGCGGGGCTTTGGCCTATACCGCGGTATAAGGTGATTATTGATTAGTCCATTCCTTGTGTAGATGGATTGAGCATATGTCAGGGGAGGATGGTATACCGGGTGGGAATACGAGAGATGGGAGGTTTGATTAGAGTTTTAGTCGTTGTTGAAGCCCATTGATTTCTTTCTGAATCACAGAAGCCACAGACCTTCTATTATATCTTCATGTATTAAGATCCGAGCTCTCAAGGAATTATGTCAGATGACCTTTAGGTAGTCCCTGATATATGTATTTTATTCATATGACTATTATATTACCGATTGGACTCGCTCCGCATGGTAAGTTCACCCCCGTGTTAAGTTTCACTAAGCTTCTCGCTGCTTTCATCCTTTCGCATTGGGCGGCATTTCATTTGTGCCAGTCACAGCGGTACTGGTTCAAGAGGCTGCTTGAGAGTTTGTTCCGAGTGGCTAGTGAGCATCGAGTGGCGTAGGATCTCTACGCTTTGATTTGATGTGTTGTCAACTCTTTTGATTGCTGTATTTTCCTTTTGAAACTTTAGCCTTGTCGGCCGTTGTCATTTGTATCTTAATACAAGACGTATCATTCGGGTTGTAGCCTTGTCGGCATTGCTTTTATCTTGGGATATTGCCAGGTTTATATATACGGTTTGTTGTTTTGATATCGATGATGGATTATAAATTTTAAAAACTATTTTGATTTGGGAAACTTTAATTGTGATCACATTTTTGGATTTAAACGAATTGTGTTTTAAACTGAGGCTACCCATCGGTTTCGTGACTCGTGTTCGGAGGCCGAATTGGGGCGGGTCGTTGTTAATCTAAGTATAAGGCACAATCGCACTTATACACTAAGTATAAGGCACATATCGTTGCATATCCTCGCAAGGAAGCGAGAGTCACCAACCCCTAATCATCCTAACATAGTCAAATTTCATACCCAAGTCACCTCAAGTCATACATAACTCTAACCATCATCTCTATCAACCAGCCTACTCTACACCCAAACAATATCCAAGCACACACCTAAACGCCTCACAATCAGAAGTCAAACACAATCACGACAAGGCCATTATAACTTGCGCCGACATGGCCGTAAATCAAGTGCCGATAAGGCCATAGAAATCTAAATATAAGTCGGGAGTTCGCTATTAGTTACCTGCCACCTCAACGCCACGTAATATGATCACATAATCATATCATGGATCACACAAATGAATCACATAATCATACAACAATTGCATGTATATCATTCTACGTAGTCATAACACAATAACATGTTCACACAATTCTAAAATTAATACGTAGTAACACCCATGTAGATAAGTACTCACTTAGCTACCGCAAAAACCTTCGCTGAAAGACAATCAAGGTAACCGGCTCTTTCCATGATCAACTAAACAACAATCTAAAAGTATAATCAAGACCTACTACTATACCGAATGCCTAGTTACATAACCAACTCTAGGGGAACTATCTCAGAACACTTAATTACGACCTTTGATAAACTATCACTTATAATCCCAACGACACAACCAATCGGGATCCCCCGCTATAATTCCATCTCGATTACTTAATCATTACAAATAAACTTATAAATCATTTTAGTTAATTGTGTCCATAATTAACAATTATAATCTCAAATATCAATTATAACTCAACTCGAATTAACACTTTTTTCAACCTAATCAGCTTTAATCAATTTTTAAATCACCAATTTATATCACAATAACAACTATAATAAGGTCCCAATATAACCTCCTACACATTTAAAGTCTTATAAAAATATCAACCAAAAAGTCAACCGAAAACCTAAAAGTCAACCCAGCCATAACATCCTCAAACGATCTCTAAATCACGAATTAATCACTTATATACATCACAGAACCCATAACCAACTAAGATTCATCATAAAATTGAATTATGGAAAAGTCAACTAAAAGTCGAAGTCAACCATGAAAAAACCCAAGAAATATCTCGAAAGACTTAAAATTTCTTACCTTAACCTCGAAGAGAACGATTGTGGAGAGAACGATATTCCACAAACGATCTTAGAGTTTGAGCGACAATCGAAGCAGGTATAAAACGAAAGAAATTTTTAAAGGGAGGGAAGTAATATCTCTCAAATTTCTGGGAGAGTAAGAAGAAGGCTAAGATGATCTCAAATGATAACGCGAGATAAGTTGTCGATAGATTAAAAAACTCAGTCCCGCTCGTTTCGCTTAATTCTCCTTATCGCATTCTAAATCTCCACTCTAACCCCGATTCCAAAGATAAAATATTCCATGGCAAAACTACTAAATTATAAATGTAATTCGCTAAAAAATTTACTAGCAATATTATCATCGAAATTATTATATTATCCCCTGGAGTCCCACCACGAATCGAAAAATTAGTTTTTTTTTCAGAACGTTAGTTACATATATAAATAGTTTAATCTCTTTATAACTTAATCGAGAAGACTATTGAACATCTTCGAATGTCAAGTAGATCTATATTTCAAGACATGTGAATTGGTATTTAGTTTCACTACCAAGATAAACTTTATTCATGAATCGAATGAAGCATGTTTCAGGAGTTTCAGATAAATCCATTGCTATATTGTTCATTTAGTTTGCACATCACTTGTAAAATTGAGTGCATGTTAACTATGATTTGAGGTTAATGATTAATTTTATTATTTCAAACATTAAACACAAAAAGAAGGATATTTATAACACTTGAGAAATAAAAAGATAGGTTTGATAAAATCTCATGTCTCAAATATTTTGCTATCAAAATTGTAATGTCATTGTGGCTAAACTCTAAGCAATCTTAGACACTGCTTTGACTCGCGGGTCTTAGATCACGACATGTAAGCCAACTATAGTAGTAAATTATGAGATAAGTGCACAATGAAAGATAATTGATTTTGTGTAACGATGGGGATGACTACATTATAAGAGAACTCATCTAAATCATCAATGAATGGTTGAAATTTCAAACCTGCTTTTCTTTGGATCTATATGAATAGAAGTAGATGTCATATTTACTATGGAAGATCTGCGATAATTCCATCTATCGTGATTTTGATTGTAGGAATGTCATTCTATTATTCTTTAAAGACATGATATTTTTGAATAACAAATAATTGAGTGATACTTGTGGAAATGACTTTAACAGACTTAAATTCAATCTTGAAAAGATGAACTAAGTCAACTCTTACTAGACTTAATGGGAGGTTCATTAATCTTGATTAAGTTTATATGAACACATACAAGCCGACTGGAGATATAAGTCATCGAATGATACATCTGAATTTGAAAAGAGTATGGAGATGACCATAGCTCATCAAGTTCTCGAATTAAGTATCATCGACGCAGTGTATTATCCAAGGAACGTGACATTATTCTCATCTTAAAAGCGCATTTCGAGCAAGATACATATAAAGAATCAAGCGCCAGAATTGGGTTAAAACACAATAGATTAAATCTTTTCAATTTTGTATACCAAAATAATTTTCATTCTACCCTAGATGTGTCACCGGTTGAGTGATACAAGTAGGAATCGTGTTCAATATAGTCAAACACGGAATGAACGGAATAAATTCTCATATTGAAAGTTGTTGCACTTACCTTTAAATTAAATTTACTCATACTCAACTGCAAGATGACTCAAGAGTTATGTTTGATAAACAAACTTTGAAACGTCTCATATGGACAAGTTAATATTATGTCACTAAAGTAGACATAATTTAACACGGGGTCTAATGTTGAGATTATGTCATCATGTACATAACTAGAAGAAAACTGATATTTATTTCCATCTACTATAGAATTATAATTTATTGTATGTATAGGTATCTTCATTATGAAATATAAAGGGTGGAAGTAAATATATGACTTGAATGTATTCAAGCGGCTCATTAGAAAAACACCAATCCAAAGTTGTTACAACCTTCTCATTATAATGTGAATATTATGTGAGAATTCCTTAGTGTATTTGGTTGACGCTTAATGCAAAGAGACATGATGATATGAATAAATCATACTCCAATAGATGACTTAAGGTCATCTGAGTGAAATAGAATTGGAATACACGAATCGAGTATATAACTCACTCTATTTACCTTCTAGATGGTGATTCATCATAAGTAAGAGACGTAACTCCATTAAATGAACATATAGTCATAAATCTAATCAAAACATTTGGTTTCTCGACCAAGTCAATGTATTCATTGGTTGATTATGCTCATGTCTATTTCCAAACTCGCTCTTAATGATTACCCACGGTTGTAACATGTGTGCTTAACCTAGTGATCCAAAAGAATGTTCCTAAGTAAATTTATCGCTGATTTACGGATACTTGACATTGTTATTGGAAGTTTAAATTCAAACGGTGAATAAGAAAGAAGACGATTATTTTCCAAGATCCAAGTTGCAAGCTTAAGATATAGTATAATGGAGTTAGAGTGTTTATCTTGATATTTTGATTGAAATCAAAAAAGGGTCAAGATAGAAGATGAACCTTGAGTTCCTTAAAGGTTATTGGGAGCACAACTGCACATAATTTTTCACACATTAAGTACTAAATGAATCCTCATACAACCTTGAAAGGTATGGTACTGAATTGATTCTTGTATATTTGTAAGCCCGATTACATATATGTGACATATGCTATATTAGTCATAAAATATAAGCTTAGATAACATCCGCTAGTTAAGTTATACGCGCCATGAAGCTGGAAAGAATAAAATCTATGATAGATTGCAAATTCTATATAGACAAACTCTGTATTGAACAAGGCAATTTCTATTGTGAGGTCCGTTCTACAAGTAAGGACCTCACGGATTGGAGAGTGGTTGGAATCTATTACATGGTAATATGAAGGATCATGTGTTGTACATCAATTTACTGATGACATATCACAATTTGTTATTTAGAATCCTGCTATGGTTTGACTAGTTGTATTCACGCGATTCGAAATACGCCAGAGTAACTTTAAGAGAATGGAAGTAACTATAGTTACAGGTCGCTTGGTTGATCTTCACTTCAATTGAATGTGAGAATAAGAAGTCATGACAGCTTGTCCTACGTTGAACACTATAAGCCAAGTATTTCATGAATGGGCCGAGTCTAGTATACTAGGAGCAGTAAAACTAAAGAAGCTTAGTATTACAAAGATACAAATAATTTTGTATTGCTGGTATATGGTTAAAAGAATATGCATTTAATAAGATAGATGTGTTTTAACACACTTTTAATTGTGTCAGATACCGCCCAATAATCCGAGAAATGGCTAATTGCTGTGTCCGAAATAGTTATTATATATAAAAAAACGAGGTTCTGTTTTTGTTACACTTAACTAGCGGGGTTCACACCCACTTAGTATAAGTGGGTATTTGAGAAGAAACTCTAATTCCAGATGGTAATGTCCACGGGGCTTAAAGGTGGCTTACGGCAAAGACTTAAAACTCATTTTGCCAATAGTCAGATATGAACATTATTAGGGATAATCTTAACTATCGCCGATTCCATGGTCGGTAGATTCGAGCATGGATGTTACTAGGCAGCTTTATATAGTTAAGGACATGATTGTAATCATTGCCTTCTGCTTTGCATGTCCTAAAGCGACCCAAGACATTCATGCAAACTCCAAGGATCCGTGATTACATTATGCAAGAAATACTTCCAAAACCTTTTGAGCAATTGGCAATCTAGAGCTCGTAGTTGTTGTGAACAAAGGGCACGCACTCTACTCCAACAACCTCTTACTCGAAGGCCAAGTACGAGCCAAGGAAGCCAAAGGAAAGCCTTCCAAGTTTTGGAGTTGTTAAGACATGTCATGGCCTCCAAAATGACAAAGTTCTCCTCTCGTAATCCATGCCGAGGCTTCGACCTTGAAAGAAGGAACTCACTCAAAGAGATACAATAGAAGATCATCTCTTCCTTGAGTTTGATGTTCCTCAATGTTTGATGAGCCTGAAAGTTGTGCCTATAGGAACTCCTTAGAGTCAAAGAGACAATGGTGAGGCAACCAAACCACGGAGCACTTCAACTTCAGAAGTATAATAGGATACTAGGGCATCCCATTGAAGCTTTTCATATGCAAAGAGCAAGTGATGGATCTCGTAAGAAAGGGGACACAACCCCGGAACGTAACAAGGTCTCTTCCAAATCCATATAACCCTCACCATCATCCAACCCATCAGGTCAAAGCTGCTCAAGGCTTTTTGGAGAGTAAACTCATTCCTGGAAAAATATGTCCAAATACTGCACGATGAAGACTACGAACATGACATGTATCTCGTTTGAAGTCGACAAAGACTCAACTACAGGCATTAAAGGTGACAATCCCCGCCAGTGGGGCTCTCAGACCTCAGCCATCACATTCACTCATGGAGAGCGCTACAAGAAGATGGACTCCTATAATAAGCCACTCTATGTGTAAGGTTATGTAAATGAAAGTCGGATAAGAAGAATGTCAGTAGAGGAGGAGCGTTGTAAATATCCTACTACTCCGTAAATTAAAGTCGCAGTATCTCGACTAAAGACTTACAACAAATTCCACATCATTAGGGGCGAAAGCGAAAGCTCTTAAAAGTAAGTCTCGCTGGTGGTAGTGGAATGGGAACCACTTCCCTCAAGGTTCCATGTAATGGATGCTGTCACATATATCATCCTACTAGGAAGACCTCGAGCGAACACTCCACCAAGCCAAAGTACTACAAAGATTGGATGGAAAAATAGTCAAGCGGATGAAAATTCATTCACGTTGAAGAATCCCACTCTGCTAATTCCAAGTACTCAAGAAGAAGGGCATATTCAATAGAAGAAGCGGCCAAAGGCACCCCCATGTATCTCGAATAGCTACCACGGTTTCAAGTAGCCGAGGAAGAACTTAGTTCACATTCAAAACTCCTCCCCTACTTAACCTTGGGGATTGGGGCGCGGTGGATTGCCACCCTTAAAGGTTTCAGGGCACCCAAGGAAGGACCCAAATAGACCATGAAACTTATGGGTCCAAAAAGCTTTATGACCTCCTCTTAAAGGTTGGTTATGGATCCTATTATGACAACTACCTCCCGAGGTCAGTATTTAGAATTGTTAATACTAATGCTAAAATGACACCCAAAAGATACTATGTATGGACGGTCTGGTCAAGAACTCAACCATAGGCGCTGGATATACTAAACCACCACCGCAGCAATACGTAAATCTGAACGAAGCATACTGAG